>RYFJ01001625.1:0-385097 GCA_003991445.1 Oryza meyeriana var. granulata
TCTCCCTCCCGTACCGGCACTTTGTGGACTCCCGAGTTATAAAGGAGGATTCCAAGCCGATGAGGAAGGGGGAGTGACAACGGAGGGAGCACCTCTAACTCCCGAGCCTCATTTCTCTAGCTTGTTGTTCATTCTTCTCCGCTCCGGCCGCGGGACTTAGTTCTCCACCACATAATCAACATACACAGGACGTAGGGTATTACGCTCCGGCGGCCCGAACCTGTATAAATCCTCCTTCTTCTCTGTGTGCCTGGCTTCCTTCGATCCATCCATCGTACCGCTGATACACCCCTGACGCTGGCTTCGCCTGAGAACCACTCCCCTGGCCGAATCTCAAAGGGGGGTCTCCAGACCTCCCGCCGTCGGGTTTCATCCCTCCGGACACATAGAATAAGAAAATAGAACAAACATGATGTAGAATGTCTACCATAGAAAAAACCTTCACAATTCATCACATGTTCTCTCTCTCTCTCTCTCTTTGCAAGGAAACTCTCTTGTAATTCATTCGACCATATATGTATCCTAGCAGTTTGCATGCACGTGCAATCAGATGAAATGCCGTCTTGGTGTTTGCAATAATAGTCTGCGACAACACATGCGCGAAAGATCACACGAGATCCAAAGAAATCGTATTAAATTAAATGACAATAGAGATATACTACTTAGGGCACGTACAACGGCGAGACGGCAAACGTCTATTACCCTCCAGATAAGCAAAGTCGATCGACGTGGCCCTCATTAACCGAAGAAAGAGAATGAAGCCGTCGTCTCGTTCGTCTATGGCGCGAACTCGTGCTCCCAGACGAGTCGCCCGCTCCCATCGCCCATTGTACGAGCCGTTGCGGCTCGTCGCCGGCCCCGCGGATCCCTTGCGCGCGAGCGTCATTTTGCCGCGCGATGGCGGCAAATATTCTAGCGCGCCATTTTTTTCCTCCCAAAATCCCCCGCCTTTGCTTTTTGCTCTCAAAAGCCACCAGACCGAGCAACGGTGTCATCCCCGAAATCCCCCAAATCGGCAGTAGGAGGACCATGCGGCAGGAGGAAGAGCTGGTGGCGACGGCAGCGCGTCAGCTGCTTGGCGAGGCCGCAGCGCGGGAGCGGAAGGCCGCTGCGGCACGTGCGCAAAAGGGGCCGGCGTCGGCAAGGGAGCGCAAGGGCTTGGCGGCGGCGCAGATGCGCAAGGGCGGAGGAAGCAGGGCGGATGCGCTGGAGCAGATGGGCGAGGGCCGAGCGGTGGTGTAACGACCCGTTTTCCTTTTCCGCTAGTCTTCGCTTTCCCGAGCTTCCCTCCTATCCTGTCAGCTGTGCCTCAGTTTTTCTCCCCGGCTAGCCGACTACCTTCTCCCTTGAGCCGAGTAGATTGCTACTCAGTCCTTGTATCCTGCCCTTTCCTTTGTTTTACTCGGACCTCCTTGCTGCCGAGTAAGCACTGTGAAGTGGCCGACTACCTTGTTGAGACCTGTTGTTTCCTTGTCCCCCGAGTTGCACCCGCCCGTTGGACGCCGACTACCGAAGTAGAAAAGAACCACTCTTCACCTGTCCGCAGCACCGCTTGGACCGATGGACAATAACCTGCTGCATCGCTTGGACCAGTGGTCAGTCCGAAGCCCTGTCAGTGAGATTTCTCCAACCTGTCCTAGCCTTGACCTTAATGTCTCATCGCAGCTGCAGTGCCTGCCAACTCCCCTGACCAGTTGGACTCCAAGGTCACTCCCTGTCAAATCCTTTGTCAGTCCACCTTGACTTTTTCTCCCTACCCGTTGCCCAACTCCACCGTGCCTCACTCTTGTACGCCGGCTATATATTGAGCCATCCATGCTCCTTCTTCCTTTGTTTTGCAAACCGGCCAGCTCCAGCTCTGCTGAGTTCTTGTTCTCCTCTCAAGCTTTGGAGCTCTGTCGCCCGGATTGCAAACCTGGTTCAGCCGACTGCCCCCTTTTCTGCAGCCGACTACTTCTTGATCTTTTTCTTGGTGTTTTACTTCTCCTGCTTATCAGTGTTTCCTTCTGCTTGTTCAGAGCCTGAACCGGTGGACGATCCAGAAGCCGCCTTCGCCGAAGAAGACCCCTCCTTGGAACAAGGCAAGCCTCTTTGATCATATTGTTTCCCATATATGCAAAACTATGTTGTTTGGAAAATATTATGCATGCTTAGTTTACACCTCTTAAAACTGTTGGCCTCGGTTTGCAAGCGCAACCGATGGACCTACCCAGTAGTAACACTTATTTGGTAGGATGTTGTTATATTTCTCCCTTGAAGAGCCCCATAAATGGCACGCTAGCATCCTATCTGAGGATACGATGCCGAGTAGAATGGCTTAGCTCTGCAACGTTGTTTGTCGTTGGGAAAAACATTGGGTTTTACCAAACTGATTGAAAAACCCGGTACTCCGTGTATCGGCGTGTTTGTGAAACAAATAAGTTGTGAAAATCTTGATATACAGAGACAGGCCTGTGTGGCTTGGCTATGTATCATCATTAAGGACCGTTTCCTTTGGGAATTCCATCCGAGCATCTTACAGTGCGACCAGACGGGTATTATGGGATGCCCCTGGCGAGTAAATAGTAGGTTTAGGGAAGTTCATGCCGACCACTGAATCCTGTGTGGATCTTTCGGCTGCATTGGATGACTCTAGACTGGCTTTGGAAATGGCCTTGTCACGAATTTCTGGGTACAGGCCAGTACTCGGTGTAATTTTCGTGTCGGATGGGTAAAGCGCACACCCTCTGCAGAGTTTAGCAGAACTGTTCGAACAGCCGTGCCCACGGTTAAGGGCGATGCAAGGTGATTCCCATAGCGTAGATTTGTTTGCCAGTGATTTGTGAAAGTGTTTGATGGAAAGGGAACCGTGACCAGAGTTTGCCGAGTAAGCAAACGGAAGGCCTGTGTGGCCAGAAACGGATCTGTGTGATCCGGGGTGTGAAGCACCATAATCAAGTGAATGAAAAGTAAACAGGATGAAGATCATGCTCCCGGGTTGTAGCCAGGGCAGCAAACTTAAGCCCCCGGGTTGTAGCCAGGGCGGCAGTTGTACTGATGTCTTCGGGTTGTAGCCAGAAGACGGATTGATCAAGCTCCCGGGTTGTAGCCAGGGCAGCAAGTTGTTCAAGTTGTGCTCCCGGGTTGTAGCCAGGGAAGCCACTTTAGCTAGCTGGTTGTAGCCAGCCTAGCGGGCATTCAGTGCCATGATCATGCTCCCGGGTTGTAGCCAGGGCAGCGATGATGAGCCCCCGGGTTGTAGCCAGGGCGGCCGACTAGCTAGCTGGTTGTAGCCAGTGTAGCGGGCATCAAGTGCCACAGCTGAGATTTGGTTGTAGCCGAGTCTCAGGGTCAACGAGTGGTTGTAGCTACTCGGGAAGTACAGGACCAGCAAATACGAAGCAAAAGATGATAAGAACATATATGTTTATGCTTGATTCATTAAGTGGCGAGTTGTTGAAAAGCAACTTGCGGAATGGATAGGGGCGTGAGCCTCTGTCCGACAACAAAAATTTAAGCTCACTAGTGTTTGCAAAGAAAAGAGTTTTTAAAGGCAATTTTCGCAAATGAACTTTTAGCCTTTCTGTCTGACCGACATGGCATCATTTCCGGCTTGCTGAGTACGAAAGTACTCACCTTGTTCATATATATGTATAGTAGGTTTTGGAGAAGAAGACGAAGATCCGACTGCTGCCGAGTTCCTCCAAGACCAGGCCGACTACGAAGACTTCTGAAGGTTTCGAGCCTAGTTCCCAACCGAGCCTGTGGAGTAGTTTTTGCCCAGCTTCCGCCCTGTTTCTGCTGTTTCGTTAGTTTACCTGTTGATTATTTTTGCCCATTCCGGGTCTGTCCTGGATGGATCTCCTTGTACATATATGTAAGTACTCTGTTTATGTATTATTTGTAACTCTGTGTTGTATCATTGTTGTGCGTACCCGACTACTGATCCTGGGATCGGGTGCCTTATGCACATGGTGGCCTTCCACCTAGTCGGGAGGCGCCACAGGTGGGCGGAGCGGCTTCACCAACGTCCTTCTCCAACGGGAGCTGCTTCTTCACCGCCGCCGGCCCGTTCACCAGTGCTGTGCATAGCCCGAAGTCTCAACCATGGATGTTTCCTCAATCTTCAGATCCAGCTACCTGGTAACATCATGTGTTATGAGAAACCTATTCATATGAATATATATTATATTATGCTTTTCTATAAGACTCATGTCACTTATTTGAATATACAATGTATTCTCTCAGGTAAGATTCAAAAATGGCTACAAAGATCAAATCCATACTAGATCACCATAGTTTTATGTGTCAAATGATGTATTAAATATCTTGCAGACAGCTAAATAGCCAACATATTGTACAAGCTGTCTGTTTAGCTGTCTATATGTGTCAAATAGACAGCAGCTGTCTAGACCGTTGTACTTGCCCTTAGTAATGCTTCCGTTCTAAAATATAAAATATCTTTATTAAACAAGTTAATATTTATAATGTTTGACTAACAACTGAATTACTAATTGCTATGTTTAATATCATACTTGTGATATCGTTGTATTCGTATTCAAAGGCACTTTTTTTATAACTGTTGATAATATATTTAAGAGAAATTAATGGTTATATATGTAATTTTAAAGACATAAAAATTTTATGTCTTATATTTTAAAATTGATGGAGTATTCAACAAAGCATTTTAATAAAATCGATCTGCGCTAGCTTGCTAGCTGTTGACAAGTCGAGCATATAGGATAGGCAGCGAACGATCGACGACGACAAGGATGGAGTAAGCAATGCAATGCAAGCTGTTGTGCGTCGCCATCTTCGCCAACAGTGCCGTCTTCGCCTAATTCGATCGATCTAGACGCTGCTAGGTCGTCGCTCGCCAAACACAAGAGAATCCACGTGCTAGCTATTCAATTGGCCAGAACAATAGGATCGCTAATTGTGCTTATTTGAGTTAATTTGAACAATCCAGGTGATTAATAAACGAGAAAAAGAACTAATCATACAACTGACAAAATTAAAGTGTTGATAAGGTTGTATGTACTCATATGAAAACTTTGGCATGACTGGAAAACCGAAATTAATTTAATTTCTACCTAGTATATACACAGAAAGTTAAGGAAAATATGCAAGGATTCAATTTCTTAATGGCACTCGCTATCAACGACATCTTAAATTAATACTACCTCCATTTTTAATCAACGAACGTCGTGAACTTTTGATATAAATTTAATCATTTGTCTTATTAATAAAAATATGTTGTTGTGACTTATTTTTATCATTAATGTATTTTAAGTGTAACTTATATTTGTGCACTAAATTTTTTTTAATAAGACGAATGTTTAAATTTATATTCAAAAGTCAGCAGTGTTATCTTTTAAATAAAACAAAAACAAAGAGAGTATAAATATATGTCTCGACACATTAATTAAACCTTTGTTTTCAGTCGCGTAACAGTGCGTCCTTTCGAGGTATATACTCCTGTACAGAACGTGCACTGGTTTGGTCAGTTTCTTTCAGCTGTTATATAGTGCACGATCTGTACACTTGCCTGCGTTTAATTGCAAATGTGGGTCAGTGAAGGGGTCGTCGTCGCGCCGTCGTAGTCTCGTCAGTGTTTTCTCCGTGTCCATCCCGTCGTCAAATTAAAACGCGTGATCGATCTTTTTCCCTGTGCCACGCACTTGAGCTGAATAATTGATGTGCAATAATCAACTACCGGGTGATTGACCTGAAGACGAGTGTGGTGGAATGGCACGGGTCACTATTGAGTGCACAAGCGAATTTATTTTTGATCTGGCCATGGCCATATGCACGAGAGCCATTAATTTACTGCATGTACATTACACTTCTATAAAATTGAAATTGATTTTTTTAATGTTAGCAGTTTCAAAATACATATAGACCAAAATAACGGTCGTTTGTGACAAGTAGGCTACAGAGGGAGAGGGGTGGGCTATGACCGCTAGCGAAAAAGCATTATCGCTCATGATCGCTATTGTGGCCCACCTATGAAGAGGGCATCATTTTCACAGGTGAGCCACGTTACACACCACTTGGCTTTAACACCAACGGTATGTAATGTGGACCGCCAATGAAAATGGCAGTTCTTTTCACTGGCGGTCCGCTTAAGTGGCCGTCAGTCATTACTGGCATGGTTGGCGGCTATTTAAGTGGACTGCCAACGAAACCCTTCTTTATATAGCATTTTCTTTCTTAGCTCTGTTCAGTAAGTCCGAAATTTCTCTTTCCTACAAAAGCAAAAATATAGGAGGAAGGTTTTCAACTCGAAATCTTTGATAGATTTTGGTTTCTAAGGTTAGATCTTTGTTCTTCTATATCTTCTTTATGTAGTTTACTTTTAAATTTATGTTTTTAATTTAGTGGATTTTCCAATCATGCATAATATTTTTATTATATATATGTGATCTAGATCTATAATTTTTAATTAGCACCTTAGAGCTCAATTGGGCTCAAATGTTTTGTGCAATCTTAGAGCAATATTGTTTACTCATCCATCAATGATAATTGTTTAGGTAGATATGGTAATTTTTGTATATATTAAGTTAGTTAGATTTGGATCTAGTTTAGAAGAGAGAGAAACACTAGTATGTCTTAATATTTTTTTTGTAGATCTAGATTTTATTACTTGAATCTGGATAATTTTTATCCTACTTTGTATGAAATTTTTGGCGAATTGTACGGACTTTTATTTGTGATAAATTAATTGAACTTGATTACTTTGTATGGAATTTTTGGATAATTGTATGGAATATAGTTAATGTTTAGATATTTCTTTATTTGGACGCACTTCAATGCAAATACGATAATTTGTATCGTATCCGAATTGAATTTTACGGATGCATATAAAAGTTTGACTGAATTTGCAGATGGCAAGGTCATGGATGGACGATACACCAAGATTTCATACGTCATATATTACAGGAGTTTTTAAATTTATTGATGCTGCCAAGGCGCATGCTATGAATAAGAAAATTAAGGAAATCCATTGTCCATATGTTGACTGCAAAAACCAGAAAGTATGGGGTTGCCTAGATGTAATCAAATCGTACTTGGTGACATATGGATTTATTAAGAACTATACAACTTGGTCTTATCATGACGAAGAAAATGTATCTAAGCGAACCGGCATTGAAATCACCGAACCCCAAGAGGATCACCGTGAAGGTTTAATAGATGGTAGTCACTATGTTATAGTAGATGAATCCGATCGCCGTGATTTTGATTTAGAGGATGATCATGTTGCGATGGATGGTACTGATAGCTCTGGTGACAATGATTTCGATTTAGAGGATATGCTGCGACACACAGAACCGAAAGTGCTATCAAGGTTTGCGAGAGGTTTAGATAATTTCGAGAAGTTACAGAAGAAAGCTAAATAACTTTTGTACGATGAGTCAAAGGGTTGTGACAAGGAATTCACAGTGTTGCATTCTATGCTTGAACTTCTAAGATTGAAGGCCAAGAACGGTTAGTCCGATAGTAGTTTTAACGATCTGTTGGGTGTTTTAAAAAGGTTGTTGCCGAACCTTAACTCCCTGCTAACCAACACATATTAAGCAAAGAGTCTTATCTGCCCGTTGTCGCTGGGTGTGGAAAGGATACACTCTTGTGTCAACCATTGCATCATGTACCGTAAAGAGCACGTAATGTTAGATAGGTGCCCAACTTGCAAAACTAGTTGGTACAATATTGGTAATCAGTCTCCGGAGGATGATGCTATTGATCAAGAGGATAACTCTGCTTCAATCGAGCAAAACAAGAAGAAGACTCCTCAGCTGGTGATGTGGTATTTGGCACCCAAAGATCGTCTGAAACGTTTGTTCTCGAACCCTAGGGATGCTGAACTGATGCGTTGGCATAATGAAAAACGCAAGAGGGACGGGAAGCTTCGTCACCCAGCCGATGCTCGATAGTGGAAAAATTTCGATGCAATGCACCCAGAATTTGTAGAGGATCCAAAAAATATAAGGTTTGCACTGGGTACAGACGGCATAAACCCTTTCGGTGACTTGAGCAGTTCACATAGTACTTGGCCAGTTCTCCTAGCCATGTACAACGTTCCAACATGACTCTATCAGAAACGAAAATATGTTTTATTGTGCATCCTTATACAAGACCCCAAACAACTTGGTATCGAAATAGATGTGTTTCTAGAACTGTTGATGGAGGATATGGTGGATTTATGGGTCAAGGGGTTTCGAGTGTGAAATGAATTCTTATGGCAGTACTTCACTCTTAGAGCCATTATTTTTGTAACGATTAACGACTATCCCGCGATGTTTTCTGTATTTGGCCAGATCAAAGGGAAGACGGGATGTGTTATATGCTGCGATCTAAGATACCTTCCTGGATCTAAGAAGCTAGTGCATATGCGGCACCGGCGGTTCGTAAAGACAAATCACAAATACCACATGAAGGCCAGACATTTTGACAATACATAGAAGAATGAAGCCGCACCTACTTCTCGTGATGGCAAATGGGTGTTCCAAGTGACGGAGAACATCAAGGTCATTTTTAGAAAGATGCAGAAGAAGGGAACAAAGCGAAAGAAGGGAACAACTGGTATGGACGAACCCGACGTGCCATTCAAGAAGCACTCCATCTTCTTTAAGTACTTGCTATACCGAAAGGATTTAGAGGTTCGCCATGCCATCAATGTCATGCACCTAGAGAAGAAAGTGTTCGATAGCACCATTGGGCTCTTACTTGACATACCCAGTAAAACAAAGGATGGGCTGAAGTACTCGATGTAGCTTCATAGACTCCAGAAGTCCGAAAGGATGCTCGATGACCGATCCATTGAGAATATACAGCGAGACATGTGCTACTTCATCCACCACGAGTGTTACCACAAGTTAGGGCGGTTTTTTCATAAAGAAGGGCATCTGAACTCGGACAAGAAATTCGAGTATCTTGTTGATTGGGTCAAGAAAATCATATAAATTGTACATGTAGGTCGAGTTATAAGATATTTCACAAACATCATCCAGTGCTATGTGTGTTTATATAAGTACTGCGTAAATATTTTAATTAATTAATAGCCTGTGTGAATTAATTGATATTGTATATATTATCAAATACGGCTTTGATCGATAAAGATAATCTTTTTTATTGGTTGTCCAAAAAAAATCATCATTGATTCTATATATACACACATAATATGCGTACCCAAAACTAAATTCAAAATTGGCGGGAAATACAATTCAAAATTTGGCGGCAAATCTTCACAAGCGGACCACATTGCAAAATACCTACTATGAAATTGTCTTCACTAGCGGGCCTGGTTAATAGCCTTCTCCTGTGATCCTGTTTTCGCTGGCGGCCAGTGTTACGTGGCCACCAGCAAAAATAGTTTTCTCTAGCGGGCGAGCTATGTAAACCGCCAGAGAAAATTGTACCTTGCTAGCGGAAGTTTACCGATAGAGAAAAGGTTCCATTTTCTCTGACCTATGGTCGCTGGCGGCTGACCTGACCGCCACGAAAAACATGTTTTGGCCACCACAGATATGCCTTTTCATAGTAGTGTTATAAGAGGGTTAGACTAATTAATTGGTATAGATGAATTTCAGATGAAAAGCATAAAATTTTGAAATAATGTTATGGTTTGAGCTTTATCATCATGTGTTTGGAACAAAAGATTGCTACTTAGTATTCCATTTTTGAACAAATGCTCTCTTCGATCTACTCCCTTCGTCCGAAAATAGCTTTATTTTTTATCCATCTCATTTATCACACAAGAACTTTATTTTTGGAGCAATCAATGCATTGGAGTTTGTTAAAGTGAAAAACGAATGCATTGAAGTTTGATAAAGTGAATGGCATTTTAGTCTTTTGGCTTTGTATTGGTATGTATGAAATAGGCTAAAAATGGAGTCTTCTTGCGATGAAGGTAGTAAGTAGAACATACCTACCCTCCCCCTCTCGGTTTCTCATAATAAGATGAGAGTGCATGTGGTGTGAGTGGGGCGCAAGGTTCACAATCTCGGCGAATTTTGAACGATGTCAGTCTATAATATTGTAAAGACATTTGAAAAATGACTATAGTACTATAACATATCTCTAAAAGGCAATTTTATTGTAGTGAATGATACACCAGGTTAATCCTTTTACACAAAGTGAGGACAAAAGTGTAAGTAGGCTGTTGTGCATACATGGGTCCGCTCAATATGAGAATAAACTAATGCGGATTTTAGAGGCATGGTGTTAAAAATGGTATCAGAGCATAAACCTTCATTGTGTGGCACATATGTTATGAACCATGGTCTACATCCAATGGGGTTAAGGGCCTGTTCCATGCGTGCGGTGTGGTTGAGTATGTGACCCATAATTGGTTGTAGTGTATGAAACGAGGATAAAAGTATAAGTGACGGTGCTATACATACGTGGGCCTACTCATCGTGAAAGCGAACTAGCATAGATTTTGAAGCCAAGGAGTTATAGTATTGTTTTGTTCAAAATTTGCTAAAATTCAAGCAAAATTAACGAAATATCGACGCCTCGACGGGGCTCAAAATTGCTAGCCAATCAAGATTGTAAACCATGATAGGGTGTATATGATAGGACGCGTGTCCTTTATTATATGATAAAAAAGCACAGGGAGATAGCCACTAACTGGAGTAGAAAGACAACAATAATTAGAGAGCAATACTTGCATAATTTAGAAGACGTCAATTTTATCCAACACATGTCAATTTTAATTTAGAAGACAAGACAGATATCCATATTGGCTAGATTGCTAGTCAAGGGCAATCATAGATAACCACTGAGCTATCACATAATACCCATGACACCACTACTACAGAACTGCTCGATCGTACCGTCTTATCAATGTCGGTTGAGAAAATATCTAGCATTGATAGGGGGTTCTTGTCCACCTACCCGGCTCATGCCCTCTGTGCACAAGAACTGTCACTGATGACACCAAATCAGTGCTGGTTCAGTAAAAAAACAAAAATTGATAGTATCAGTACGGATTAATTAGAAAAAGCAACACTAATGTGTGGGACATTAGTACCGGTTTTTTAATTAACTGGTGCTGATGGATTAAGCCGAGCATGTAGGGATCATACTTCTTCTCTGCCTCTCCATCGTCTCTCCTCTCCCTCTCTTCTCTCGTGACTTCTCTCCCTCTCTTCTGTGTGGCGGCGGCCCCCTCCTCCCTTCTTCTCTGCCTACCTTTCTATCGCGGCAGCCCCCTCCTCCCTCTCCTTCTTCCAACGGGGGTGGGTGGGAACGGCGGTGGGCACAGGCATGGGCGCAAGCGGCCCCCTCCTCCCTCCCCTTCTTCCGGCAGGGGTGGGTGGAAACGGTGGTGGGCATGGGCGTGGGTGCGGGCGGCCCCCTCCTCCTTTCCCTCTTCCGGCGGCAATGGGCACGGGCACAGGCACGGGCGGCCCCTCCTCCATCCTCTCTTCTGGCGGCAGATTTGGCCCACCATGGCGACGACGACCCCCTCTCCCCCCTGGTGGCTAGATTTGGCCGGTGAGTCTGATTTGTTGCTACTGTTCTTGATCTGTTGAATGTATAATATGGCAATGGTGGAAGGATTTTGATTTGTGATGTGATTGTTCTTGATTTGTTGAGTCCAATTTGTTCTTGATCTGTTGATCTGCAATGTGGATGGGGATTAGGGGAGGATGGGAATCTCCCAGGGGGAAGGGGGAGCTCGAAGCATCGGCTCAAATCGAGCCGATGCGTCAAGCCGGCCTCCCTTGTTTTTGGCTCAGGGGCACACATCAGTGCTGGGCAAACAACCGGCACTAATGAGCCTCTCTCATTAGTCCCCAAGTTTAGTGCCGGTTTCCTAATCGACACTGATGAGGCTTCCCAACCAATACGGTGACATATTCTATAGTGTGGAGGTTATGGGCCCCGGATACCTCATGACAAGCATATGTGCCACTCGGACAGAAAATGTGCCTAGCCTTATAATTAGGGATACAATGGGACTTGGCATAATTAACCTTGTACGTTAGGGAAAATACAGTCCTAGTCGGGCACATTGTATTCCTAGAAGGAGATCCCTTAGTTGTAGTCCGACTAGGACTCCTACTTTGTAACCCTGTCCCCCAGTATATAAGAGGAGACAGGCCACCCCCTGAGGGCAAGAAGATCAGAGGGATCACAAGATCACCGCGATCACAATCACACATCCTCAAAGAAAATACACCACAACTGGACGTAGGGTATTATCTCATCTCGAGGGCCTGAACCAGTATAAACCTTTCGTGTTCCTTTGCAATCCATCAAGTTTCGGTCCGACGAGTAGCCCTATATATTTATTGCTGGTGTACAACATCGACAGTTGGCGCGCCAGGTAGGGGCTTCGTCGAGATCATCTTCATCAAGCCTGATGGATCCAATCACCAGAGTCGACGGCATCAACTTCTTCCCCGGGCAAACAATCAGCTTCGGGAGCCTCGACTTTATCACCGACAAGGTCGGCAACCTCACCCAGTCCGAACCGGACTCGATTCGATCGGCCAGGAAACAAGCCGACTCCGTGCCGGTCGGCTCACGCAACGCTGCAGCAACCCTCGTTGACTTGCTGCGGCAATCTTCATCTTGACCAGGTCTCGGGACAACTCTTTCCTTTGACATTCGACTCGGACTCGGCCTTGAGCCGGCCAAGATCGGGCTAAGAAGGGAAGAGATCGTCAATCTCCCGTTCGGACTCGGTAACGCCGTGGATATCTTTAATCAACATCCAATGTGGTAAACCCGATACCCTGTAGTTCGACTCGAATACGGCCCAAAGCCGCTCGAGATCGGATCTAGGGAGACTGGAGTTCCCCATCAACTATTTCGACTCTGACTCGCAGTCAGACTACGACTCTAAGTCGGATAGCAGATCGGCAAGCTTCTCTCTGCCACGTGAAGTTTTTATGATATCCAAGGGTTCAGCTCCCACTCAGGAAGCACGCCAACTACGCGAGCAACAAGAGGAAGAGGCCCGCCGACTGCGAGAACAACAGGAGAAAGAAGCAAGACGCCTGCACGCCCGCAACGACGATCTACGCAGGGCCGAGCGGACTGCATAACAACAGATCCTCCAAACCTGAGTCGGCGACCACGACGTCTTTGTAACTCCTCAACAAAACATTGTGGCTGCTGCAACTCTACTGGACATGCTCCAGTTTGGGCCCGATCATCAGGCTACCCCGACTATAGTAAGGATAAAAGCTATGATCACCGCTGCTGCATGTCAGCAGCATCAACAGTTGGGCGATACCCACATACCGACCAACCGGTCGGCTTCCCCAACGGCAGTCTCATCCACATCAACGTGACAACGAGCGGCTGGTTCCAATCAACCGCACATGGAGTCATGCTAGACGGCACTCGGCAATCCCAACAACAACCGGCGGCATCAAAACAACTGTCGGGACAACCAAGATCTCCGAGGCTGATTACAGCGTGACCTTCGGTAGGACATCAACGTGCGCCGCCGCAAACGAGAGGAAGATGAGCAACGCTGACTGAAAGACGAGAACAAGCGCTTCGGCCTCCACCATGAGCGGTTTCGCCGCCGTAGTCAAAGTCGAAGTCGACTGGCCGCCAGGCTTCAAGCCGACTGGAATTGAAAAATACGATGGGAAGACCAACCCCGAGTCTTAGTTCACAGTCTACACTCAGGCCATCCGAGCAGCCGGAGGAGATCACAAAGCCATGGTAACTACCTCCCAGTCACTCTAGCCGACTCGGCAAGGACATGGCTAACAGGACTTCCCAAGCAATCAATCGACTCCTGGGGAGAACTCCGGGAACGCTTCATCGCCAACTTCCAGGGAACATACGTAAGGCCATCTTCTGAGTACGATCTGTATCAGTTGCATCAAAGGAAGAACGAGTCTCTTCGTGATTTCATCAAGAGGTTTTATGAGAAGAAGAATTCAATCCCAATGATCAAGGACGAGGTCGTCATCGCCGCCTTTCCAAAAGGAGTCAAAGACACCCCGTTCATTGCTAAATTCACTCGGAAGCCTCCCAACTCTGTCAAGACTCTATTCGACGTGGCGAACAAGTACGCCAACTTGGCCGACGTTGTTGCTAAGGCCCTCGATGACAAAAAGGCACTCTGACAAAAGAAGCGGAAGGACACCGATGACGCGGCCCTGACTAAGGATGGGAACCGCAAACGCAAGTTGGACGACTTTATTGTGGCAGTCGGTCACAAGCATCTTCGACCTCCTACAACTAAAGATTATCAGAACAACAAGTGACATGCTCGGGGTCTCAAAAGCCCAAACACAAGGATGGCATCACCACTCCCAAATACCGAACAGCTAAGTCGCTTTCTAATAAATATTTACTCACTTGGTCTCGCCAATGCCGTAGCCACTTACACCTAATAGGTGTACAAGCTGCACATTTTTCTGTTTTTTCTCTTAATAATTACAAAAGTACTCGAGTAGCATAAATTCTGATCCGTGAAACTTTGCTCCATGAAAGATGAACTCAAGTCACCCAAAACATGTGTTTGGGAAAGAGCCATGAGCCGACTCCCGACGCTAGGGGCTATGACTAGTCGAGTAGAGTGCTTAAACGTAAGGGATCAACTACTCGGGGAAACTAATATCAATAAGAGGAGGAACACATATTTACATATATTGTAAAATACATAAATTTCCTTCGGGTGATTGTTTTCATCATCAGATGCTACTCATCCGATATGTTTATAATACAGGGCCAGTTCCGGATACGCGTAACAGGAACTCAGGGCTACGAGCCTATCTCCTATGCTCGGGGGTTGGACCAGTCTGTCAAGATACACTTGGAGTGCGACGCTTCAAGAATCACTTGGAATACTCCATGAGAGCCATTGTCCAAGTACTTACACTAGTCGGGACTCGTGTGTGGGCTAAAAATCGACCTCCGGCGCCAGTCGGTGTGAGGGTCGGGTACCTTATTCCGCTAACAACCGACCTCCAGCACCAGTCGGAGCTCGGGTACCACTCTGCTAAGTTGGGTACGCCCCATGAGGGTCGCCAGCCGAATCCTATGCTAATGTGAGGTTCGGGTATCTTATTCGGCTAATATAATCGACCTCCGGCGCCAGTCGGGGCTCGTGTACTACTCGGCTAGGTAGGGTACGTCCCATAAGGGTCGCTAGCCGAATCCTATGCTAATGCTAGGTTCGGGTACCTTATTTGGTTACAACTCTGCCAAGTTGGGTACGCCCCATGAGGGTTGTTAGCTGAATCCTATGCTAATGCAAGGTTCGGGTACCTTATTTGGCTAAAATTCTGTTGGATAGGGTACGCCCCATGAGGGTCGCCAACCGAATCCTATGCTAATACAAGGTTTGGGTACCTTACTCAGCTTTGCCAAAGTCAGAGAAGACCCATGTCGTCAAAGCGCATTCAGAATTCTCATGCACTGCGTCACACCTAAGGAGGGCAAGCAGATCCTGCAATATACCTACTCAGACATCTGTGGCAACCATGCTACATCCAGAACATAAGTCGGAAAGGCTTGCGGATAAGGATTTCTCTGGCTGATTACGGTTACCGACGCTGAAGTACTCATCCTGACATGTGAGAGATGCTAATTTTATAGGGCTGCGCTGGGTACATTGGTTTAGGCCGGCTTATTCGGTAGTAGGCCAAATATATGAGTTTCTACAGTAGCACGCTCTATTCGGGCCGCTCGCTGGCTGTGTTAAAATCACAGTGCTGGTGCTACTCACAGAAACCGATTAAATAATCAAGACACACTTCAATCTAAGCTTACAGCCGGGTGTATACATTCGGGTGTCTTGATTATTTACCAGGTATTGAGAATATATTCTTATAAAGATCACAAGCTGGTCTCCATTAAAATTAGGGATGCAGATATCTCTCACGTACACCTGACCACGTATTGGGTACTCCACCTATATGCTTGGCCAACAATTGCCATGAGTAAAAATTCTTCCGACTGACATGAAGCTGAAGAGTCTAACTTCCGAGTGATATACTACTCGAGAAAGACTATAAAAGATCATTCCAGCTGACATGATGCTGAAGAGTCTCATATACTAGTAGTGCACTACTCGGAAAAGACTACAAGGTTAAAAATCTTTGACTTTATGTTTAATTGTTTCACAATTAAGCATAAAGTCGGAGACTACACCTAATAGGTGCTCTTATTCGGCGCACACTATTTATATTTCTACATGAAGCCCTTCATAGCCTCGTTGTCAACTGACATGAAGCAGGACTCAGGAGGAGAAACACTCGGACAAAGAGTACTCGGGGCAATGCACTTGGGAATTCTTCACCGTGGAGGATAAGCACTCAGCATCAGTTGTGACTCAACTATGAAGGTCTCTTGAGCTACTGTGGAGACCATGGGCCCGAAGTACCTTATGACAAGTATATGGGCCACTCGGACAGAGGATGGGCCTTGCCTTATAATTCGGAATACAATAGGACTCGGTAGACTTAACCTTGTATGGCAGAGAAAATACAGTCCTAGTCGGGTACGTTGTATTCCTAGAAGGAGATCTCTTGGTCGTAGTTCGATTATGACTCCTACTTTGTAACCCTGTCCCCCAGTATATAAGGGGAGGCAGGGTGCCCCCTGAGGACAAGAAGATCAGAGAGATCGCAAGATCACCACGATCACAATCACACATCCTCAAAGGAAATATACCATAACTGGACGTAGGGTATTACCTTATTTCAAGGGCCTGAACCAGTATAAACCTTTCGTGTTCCTTTGCAATCCATCAAGTTTCGGTCCAACAAGTAGCCCTATATATTTATTGTCAGTGTAAAACATCGACATGTAGTAGTGCGTACATGTCTGCTTACATTTGCTCTCATATGTATGATGTTCAAAACTACTAGTGTGACTACTTGATTATCTCTTAACCTAGTACACGTACACATACTTACGGGGACAAACATATATAGCTAGAAGAGCTCTTCATTCTTGCACGCAATATAGTGTTGATGTGATGACGTGCATCTTGAATAATTGTTCAGGTACTTAAGTTACATACTCTGTCCAATCTCTCAAAGAAAGCCACAGCTAGCTGCAGTAAAATGAGCCACTAGCTAATACAGTTAGGCAAAAGCTTCTGCACAAATACAGAAAGCCTGACCAAATTTCTGTTTGTTACAAGCTAGGGAAACCAGGCTACTGTTGCAAGTTGCACACATGGACGGTCGGTCTTGATCTCCTTTTGTGCCATGCATATGGGAACTCCATGTAAAGCTGGGCTAATTAGCTGCTGGAAATGCAGGATCCTTGTGACACAGTACTAGCTAGCTGATGCATGCATGGTTGAGTGTGAGAGAGATCGATCGGTAGAGTGTAGTACTGGATGTGTGTATGCATGCAGCAACAAAATTGGCCAAAAGAGAAAGACAGATCAACACTAACGGGATAACGAGGATGATGCATCGCTAAAACCATGCATACCCAACAGAATGTGCGTATCGAAGTTCATGCATTACTGCAAATTAAATTGTCCAGAAGAGATAGGAACACATCAACACAAACGGAATGATTATGATGCATGGCCAAAACCATGCACATATGCCCAATAGAAAAGTACTTATTATAAAAGTGCATACACACATTAGTTAAACTAACGGACTTTCCCGCGCAAAAATAGCTAGGTAAAAGTATAATTGCATTTGATATACAACTTTTATCTTCTATTTCTAGCAATGCAAATTATGATTTATATATGAAAATGAATATAGATTTGGATTTCACGTATAGCTCTTAAAACAGAAATTAGATTTATTGGATTTCATAAACAACTCTTAAAATAGAAAATAATTTAGATTTCATATATAACTCCTACTTTCTTGTTTCTATCATGCAGTTGTAGTTTGTATAGAGCATATTTTAAGATTTGATATACAATTTTAATCTTCTTTTTTAATTAGATATAATTGTATTTTATATACAACTACATCGATTAATTTACATCGCTATAATTTGGATCCACTACGATCCAACGGTCAAAATCTTTCTTTTTTTCCTTGGGTAATGTGAGAATTCTAGCCTCCAGAGCAAGCATGGTGCCTCATTGTCGAGCTATCTTAATAATATAATAAATAGGTTAAGAAAAAGTTCTTAAATTTATCAAAAAGAAAAAGAAAATTAAGTACCAAAATACATATGCCCGTGTTTATTTGTATATAGTGAGCTGTCAAACATATATCTACGCTCCTTCTCACTCTCTCAAGTCTCAATCGCGGCATGTTTGATTTCTAGTGTTATGCTTAGCAGTTTGTATTATAGCTAGGTATACTTCGGCTGTGCTAATTCACGCGCGCATGTTGGCAACGCGCTTAACGACCAACCTTGTCGAGACGCGGCTCCAAGCACCACCATCACTGCTACCAAGCCTGAAGGATTAGAGTTAGGGTTGGGAAGAGGGGAGTTTGGTTCGGGCTTAGAGGGATGAGCTGGGAGGCGACGGACCGACGGTGGGTGGTGGACACGGGCGGATGGCGAGCCAGCGGCGGTGCCGGCGGAGTTGTGGGGTTGGAGAAGGACGGTGGGCAGGGTCAGTGGCGAGGGTGTCACCTCTGGAGTGGTTAGGAGGCGGGGGATGGTGGTGGCGTCTCGGTGGTGCTCGTGCCGCTGGAGATGGGGAAGACGGTTAGGGCGAGGGCACCGTCGCTGCTCGAGCATAGGGAAGAGAGAGCTTAGGTGGGCGGGGTGGAAGGCGGTGGCAGGGGAGACGGTAGCGTGGCAAGGTAGCGGCGGTGGCGATGGCCGTGGGAGGTGGCAGCAGGGTGGGGGAGGTGGAGGGGCCGGCATCGTTGGGGAGGTCGAGCTTGCTGGCTTTGCCTAGGAGGTTGCCGGCGGGAAACAACAACGTCAGCAAGGAGGTCGCCGGGTCATCGTTTATGGGGTCTCCTAATTCGCGAGCATTCCCGCACGTAGGCCAAGTACGAACGTGTTTCCTCCAGCCCATGTGTGTCTAGCCCAATATGTATCTATTGCAGGCCAGGCGTCTAGACTCGTTTGGCCCATATCATCAGCCTATATATTTCTATTTCCATCCCACATTTATACTTGCAATCCTATATTCCGCACAAGCCCAAAAATTTCATTTAGAATCTTTCATTTAAAGAATAAATACAAGCTTTATATGATGAAACCCAACTTTATACGTGGATATTTTATACACATAAATTTTATTCATATAAACTTTATGCACAAATAACAAACTCTATGCTGATAAACTTTAGATTTGGGCCTGCATCATGCAAGGTACAAAGGCCAAAAGAGGAAATGGATCTAGCAAAAAAAAAGAGGAAAGAAGGCCCATTCATGCGTGGCGCACCCATCCGCGACTGGGCCAAATCCGACAATAAATAGGACATGGCCAAAAATGGAAAAGCGTGTAAGCCAAAAGTAGAAATAAGCCGTTTCACGTGCCAATGGGCCGCGCAGGCATTCGCCCATTAGAAATTTGTCTCTCGCGTGTCTCTCGTGTGTGTGCGGATGGGAGAAGGAAGAGGATAATTGAAAGAGGATAAGGTGGATAGAGAGAAGATGGACTGGACCGGCGAAGCAGGCTGTGTACGCGGAGCATCTCTAAGAGAAGCCCAAAGAGGTTTCCAAAAGTTAAATTTTAGAATTTAAGTTTAAAAAAATAGATCTTCAACAGATGCCTAAACCTATTCCCAAAAAATCTCCATGCCTAATCCAAACCCAAAAGTGAGCTAGATCTGGGGAACCTATTGACGTTCCCAATCACTACTTCCGCGGAAAAATTTTCCTAGTCACGCGTCAGAAATTTTCTGCCCATGCCTTTTTTTAGGCCACATGCCGCAGTCGTTTGATTCGCATACCGCTACAAGCCGTCGTCAATCTGCCTCCCCACTAGCCGTGATTGATAACATGTTCAGCTAGGGGATCCACAAGGCCTTCTGTTTCTCCACAGACTGACGGCAAAGTCTTCCGCTGAGGGCACTATAGCAGCGACGTGTTCTCTGGTGCCAAGGAACGGCAACGCCAACGAGGATCATATCGATCGGTGTTCACACGGGGGACATGATATCGTCAAAAGTAAACAATCGTAAGCAAACGTTGGACACATCTATCCTACATGACAAACAAGCTAATTTTTAGGATTCAATTTTTGGGTTTTTTTAGAGATGATAAAACTTTTTGAGCCTAAAATGTTTTGGAAATATTTCTAATCTAAGATTTTTAGAGACTTTTAGAGATGATAAATCTTTTTAAGTCTAAAATATTTTTGAAATATTTTTAATATAAAATTTTTAGAGACTAATTTTTAGTCATACGTTAGAGATGCTCTTTAGCTAGCTCTCGCGCGCGAGGGTAGTAGCACTCCCCTATACTTTCTTTGCTTAATTAAAAGTGTACGTGTCTCTTCTTGAAAAGTCCGAGTTAGGAGTAGTAATCATTAGCAAGGGACACGTCATACATGCTCGTGAGCCGTGGTGTCTTCACGAGATACTTAACGTAGTAGTTTGCCGGAGAGAATTTGCCTTTGTCGATGGGATCCTTTTTTTTCTGATGTTGCTTGCAGTCTTGCAGCTAAGCTATAATATTTGAATACTGTATGTGATATGATGTCGTATAGTGAAATTCCTGTGATCCTATATGGTGCCGGTCACAACTCACAAGCATGACGCGCTTAATTTCAGTGATACACAGCATGCATGTATATATTTATATGGTGCATGGGCTTGACATTTTTCTTGTGTGTGTCGCTACTCGCTTGCTCGTTTTATCGTTTTCTTATTACATGTATATGCATACATAATACGGAGTATACTAGCTATACACCCACCAAACACTCGCACTTTCGTCATGTTTAAAGAGACAGCGTGTCTTACTTCAAATCATATGCATAATTGCAATTTGAATGTTGGTGTTATACATGCATATGCATATATAAATTTATCACTAAAAATATATTCCCTTAGGTCCTTTAGTTGATTTTGGATTTTCCTATCTTTTTTGTTTCTCATGCAAATCTATGTTATATATAAGTATTTTAATTTTGTCCATGTGTAGGGACAAGTTGGTATGAAAAAAGTCTCGAAACTCATGGCTCATATCAGTTTGGATCATCTTGAACTCGTAATTTTATTAAGTCTAGCTGAGATAGCCTTTTAGCTCCTTAGCTTAACTAGCAAGCTCATGAACTATTCGTTAGTATAAAATGTGTCACCATATCTTTTTATAATGGTGTAACTACCTCGGTCCCAAAATATATATATAGTCACTTCTAGCATTTAAATTTTATAAACATATAGCTACTTCTTCACGTACTCCTTCATTTCAATCACTTAATTACAACCATCTCTCATATAATTTATCTATCTACTTTCTCATCTCAATCAATCATAACCATACCTTATTAATTTTCATCTCTCTCCTTACTCTCTGTGAAAAACTCCAAAAGTGTTTATATTTGGGACGGAAGGAGAGTAGCATTTAATCGCTTAAACTATATTTAAAATATTTGTATTTAGTGAGTAGTTTGCTAGTTATTGTCTATTAGTATGTTAATATATAATTAGCATTGTGGCCCGCATATTTGTGTAGCTAGATCTACTAATTAAAAATTATGTCATCAACTCATATTATCTTTATCTATATAATCCTCACCTGTTACTTTTTCGTACTTTAAAAAGACAATATTGTTCCTTTTTACTATAACTTTATGGAATATTTATCCTTTATTTAAAAAAAGAATTGTAGTTCAATAGTATTATAATATCAGTCATGTAAAGCACATACTATCCATGTCGAGATCGGTTAGAGATGCCCTCTCACTTTACCTCTCGTTAATCTTTCATCTTTATTCAAGCTCTTTGTTACAGGTGGTTGTATATTTTTCCCTCTATCCACATATATGTTTTGTTGTTATACATGATTGGATTATATTCTCGGTTGTTGGTTGCATAATTTCTCTCATTTGTTGCTCTTTTGTCACGCCTAGAAATTCACCAGAATTTTCAAAGCTAATTTGCGCATTAGATCTTCGTCCAAGAATTAGCCGAGGTACATACATCAACAATTTAATAAACAAAACCAAAATGAAATAACGATAAATACTTAAAAAAGCATTTAGTCTTTTAGCACCAAGCCCATAGACAGCTCAACTGGGGTATAAACCAAACACCAAAATATTCTCCTTCCAAGCAAATCTTCACTCTGACAATGGTAGTATTGCAAGACTGAGTATCACTCATCGTACTTAACAAGCCACATAAGGAATACGAAATAATGCAACAGGAGTCTAAAGGAAAGGCATAATATGGCTTATTTGTATAAACAACATTTAAAACATTTGTATATAAAACACTTTAAAACAATATAGTTTAATTAATATCAACATTGACCAATCACTAAACAGTACTCCAATGCAGTTCAGGCCCAAAACTATAACCTTCCAAACTGGAGTTAATAGGTTTCCATCAATTATTATCATTAATAAGTAGTGTGAGATTAATAACAAAAAACATTGCTAGGCCGCCCATTAACCGTAGGCACGGTTGTTCGAACAGTTTTACTCTGGCTAGAGGTGTACCAATTTACCCACAAGACATGGTTCCACACATGTCATTATGCCCTGAATTACCACCATGGTACTACAAAGGGGGAAACCGTGACAAGACATTTCATGCAACTCGCCCAACAGAAAAGCCACCCGCTAAACCACCTGTCTCCGGTAGGATTGATCAAGTTCCTAGGCAGGGAGACGGTCCAATGCCCAAAAACATGGACTTATGACTGCCACGCGTGGACTTATTAACGACTGCCACAAACGTGCCCTGGTGTCTCCTGTTGAACTCGCTACACTTTCAGTCAAGCCATTACCCACTCTAGCTTGTGGTTAGTACGGGTATTGCTTTGCAACAAATAGCTCACGAACCGGTTCTTAATTGTCATGAGCACCACTAGCATCATCACCATTCCATGTACTCACAACCCACCATTCAGTCAAGTTTTAGTTGTCACATTTAATTAACCAACCATGACCAACCATCATGAAAATATAGCCTTTAACCATTTATTATCCATAGGTGAATGAATAGTTTCCCCACATAAAATGACGCTAATGTTTACTAAGCAGGGCTAAGCAAAACTTAAATAATTTAGCTAGATTATTAATTAAACATCTAGCTGGCTAGTCAATATTAATTACCCATGGTATCAAGTTATAGGTATCAATATCAATTCATGGCTATAGTCAAGGAATATAGGATCATATAAATACCCATATAATGACATTCCAAAACATTACATGCAATATCGTTAAAACAAAATAACTTTCACAACTGGGTTCAACATGCGCAAGGAAATTTTTGTGTGACTTGCCTAGCAATATAAAAGTCTTCAATAGGTCTTCCGAACATTTTCTCGTACTTCGCGACCTTCCGAAATGGCGAAACGACACAACTACACACAAAAGAGGAAAAATACTAAGAAACTCTAAATAAACAGTACATAAAAAAGTACACAAACATGTAGATCATAATTTTACATGAATTTAGGAAGAAGAACAGGTCGAATCGGAGTTCGGATGGAAAAGTTATGGCCTTCGGAAGTTCGAATACAGAGAAAATCCAAAAAGAAAAAGAAAAGGAATATTCTTGGAATATTTTCTCGGAATTTAATTATCAAAGGATTTATTTTTGAATGGGAAAAGGAAGTGGGGGCCACTGTCATAGACTTGGCTCATGGTGGAATAGGTTTATGGAACAAAGGGAGAAAAAGGATGGTGGTCCTGGTAATGTGGCTGCACACGTGGCAACACGTGGGCAAAAGGGCATAGGTGGCAGCTGAGGTGGATGTCGACATGGAGGTTAGAGCTAATGTGGCAAGGCTG
The DNA here is from genome assembly GCA_003991445.1 of Oryza meyeriana var. granulata. Classification (NCBI taxonomy): domain Eukaryota; kingdom Viridiplantae; phylum Streptophyta; class Magnoliopsida; order Poales; family Poaceae; genus Oryza; species Oryza meyeriana. Next base: position 23,828 of record RYFJ01001625.1, read on the forward strand.
AAGGGTTAAACAAATCCGACGGTTCGGATTGATCTGATTGAGATGGATGGCTAGGATTTAGCTCAGGATTTTATGGAAATCCAACGGATGGGGTGGATCTCGGGAGATTCGACGGTCAAGATCACTTCGGGGTCTAAATGTTAATCCAATGGCTCGGATGGACCGGATTAGATCTAGATGGATCGGACGGCTGAGGATGGATCTGGAGTTCACACACCGGGCCCACACGTCAGCGAGGAAGAGGGCACTATCGGCGAGGTCCACTGGTCTGTGTCCGGGGAGGAAGATGTGCTGGGCCCACATGTTGGCGGCCCGGGCAACACGTGCTCACGCTTGTGGCCATAGCGCAAGCCGGCGAGGCTGAGGGAGTTTGACGGCGATGACGATGAGCGACGGCAGAGGGCGACGACAACGGCCATCAGCGGCAGAGGACGGTGCCGGTTAGAGGAGAGGGAGGTGAGGCCAAGGCCACTGAAGATGGGCTCAGGGCGGCGAGCTCAACGGCGTGATGCCAGCATGATGGCGACGATGGGGAGGAAGATAGAGGGCGATGCCGCAGGGTGCTTACTAGTGACAGGCGAAGATGATGATGGCGAAGGTTGCGACGGCTAGGAGCAACAGCGAGGATGGCAGGGCCGGGTCGGGGACGACGGCTGTGGGCCGAGGCGACACAGGGCCGGCACGGGCCAGGGCCAAGCCAAGAGATGTCATAGGCCGGGGCCGGGCCGAGGGCAACTTGAGCTCGGGGAGATGGAACAGGAGGAAGAAGAAGAAGGAAGGAGAAAGGAGGCTCAGAGGAAGAAGAAAGGAAAGAAAAGAAAAAGGGTGAAAAGAGAAAAGGATGGAAAAAGGAAAAGAAGAAGGAGAAAAAGGGAGGGATCTTTTGAAATTTTCCCAAATTTGGATAATTTGGAGTGAATCATAGGATCAACAAGAAGTTTTGGAAATATTTAGGATAATTTCCGTACGGAATATTGGAATGCAATATTGGGACATTTTACAGAGATCAAGAAATTGGAATATCGGGATATTTAGAATATCGAGAATATTTTCGGGAGTCGGAGATGTGGGGATTTGGATTTATTTCCACGGAAAGGAATTTCTAGGAAATATTAAGGGTTTACTTCAAAAATGAAAAGGATATTTCAGATTATGAGAATCTCGGATTGAAAGTTCAAAGGGATTTTAGGGTTTTAAAATTGATTAAATCCGAGAACTCCGGATTTTGGATGTCGAGGAAGATTTTTGGAATCGAACTTTTCTAGGAATTCAAGGGTCTGGGAACGACCCAAGATTGGGAACCGGAGTTTGAGGTGAATAGAGAGACATCAAAGGGTTGGAGCCGGAACGACCCGAGATTGGGAAAAGAAAAGGATTTGTTTTCTATTTATTTAATTACTGAAATATTCTTTACACATTAAAATTAATTCTAGAGCTCCAAAAAATCAGAGAAAATTTTAGAGAGTTTATTAAAACATGGTGAATTTATCAAAAGTAAATACCACCATAAAACAAATGAAGATCCGTTATTATAAATACATGAATGCTTAAAATATTCCAACCACCACATGGAATACTAAAGCAACCAGGCATTAATTAAAATTTTAATTTGGGATTTTTAATATTGGAAATTTTGGATTTTATTCAAACACTTTCACACACAACTTTTCTAGTGATTTCTTAAATTTTAATTTATCTATAATAATTTTTAATTAAGGTAATTTTCAGGGTGTAACATCTTTTTAGTAGAATTTTGGTCAAACTTATGTACTTCGGCTTCATATTAATTATGGTATCATCTCACTATCACTGGTGGTATTTATCAATCTCCTTATTAAAGATGACACATATGTTGCTTATACCTAATAGTGCTTAACTAATTTATGATGAAACGTCATTATGTATTATTTATCAGTACTTCTTCATTATTGAGCTTCATATATTTTTAGTATTTTCTATATCGTAATCTAATACTTCTACTTGAACATGTTGGCAAAAGTTGGTATCTAGATTTCAATTCATAGAACTTTTATATTATTATAATATATTGATATTATATATTCTTTAGTATCTGCATTTATTTTATTCTTGGCATTCCTTTCATAATAATATTACTAACTTAGAACTTGGTGCTTCATTTTCATTTCTTTTCCATACAATTTGTGGCTATCACTTACCAACAAAAGATATTCTTCCCTTAAAGGATAACACACTATATTACTCATACCGAGTAGTATGTAGTCTGTTATTTATTAAAAAAACTCTATTTATTATTTTCGATATATCTTAATTATCAAGCTTTCTAGAACTGTAATGCTCTCAGTATTGCTAACAACCGCGTTCATCACCATAGTCATTGGCCATAATGAGTAGCACCATATTGCCATTACTGTGTACACTGTTGTATTGGCTCTGCACTCTCTATAGTACCACTTAATATTTTTTCTATAGTATTTTGATTTTAATTATCTGCATCTTGCTTCTTAGTAAAATAAGTAGTTCTATTTTTTATTCCAAGTTTTTTCTATTCATCTTCTACACTGACGTTTTCAACATTTCAAGTTTATATTTCAAATAATAACATCTAGAGATTTTACTTTGAATTTGCACGGCGATGTGAACACAAATGATATTTTTTAGGTTTTTGTTCTATTTCTATTTCAGGTTTTAAAGATTGAGGGATTTCATTGGAATTTAAATTGAAAACAAATATTGCTGAATTTTTAATTTCAAATGAAAATAATTCTTAGATTTTATTTTACACAGTTTTTTATAATACTTTTAGTCCTAATTTATTACATTATAAATTTTGTTTTTGTATAGGCTGTTTTCCTATATATACTCTAATTTAGTGAGGACACTTTTTACATACTGATTTTATTTTTTATTCCAAATTAGAATTGATCTCCAATTATGCTTTACATGGACTCTTGTTTCAATATTATTTATTTTTAATTCGAATTTTAAGTAGTTCTAAATTATATTCCTACATGGACTCTTTTCTCAATATTATTTATTTTTAATCTTATTTCAGATATTTACAAATTATTTTTGTACATAGAGTCTTCTTTCGATATTATTTATGCATTCCTAAATGTAGTTCTACATGGACTCTTCCTTCAAAGTTATTTATTATTAATTCAAATTTCACATATTTAAAAATTGTATTTATACTTGAACTCATATTTTAATATTATCTATTTTTTAATCCGAATTTCAGATATTTTTATATTGTATTTCTAAATGGACTCTTCTTGTAATATTATTTATTTATTTTTAATCCAAATTTCATATTTTTTAATTGTATTTATATATGACTCTTATTTTTCTTTTTATTTTTAATCCAAATTTCAGATTTTTTAATTGTATTTTTTTATGGACTCCTCTTTTTCTTTTTCTTTGATTGATGTGGGAATTTCTAGATCGTGAGAGCAAACATGGTGGCTTCTTTTTTTATTACTTTATTAAGATAATAAGTAATTAAATTGGTAGATTTTTAAATTATAAAAACGATACAAATGAATTAGAGTTGATTAACGAGCTAGCTCATGATCCAAGTCGAGTTATACTTTTGCCTTGTTAAGCTTAACAAGTTTAGCGGAACGCTAGCTTGTTATCCACTCCAAGGAACAAGATACAAGGATCACGTGGTGTATGACTGGGTGGTCCATGGTCGATCGATATGCAAATAAGCAGTCTATAGGAGAGATGTCTTGTGCTAGGAATTTTATGAGGTTGGGAAGGGAAAATATTAGAGAAACCTTATTATTTATCATTCTCCTCAATTTACACCGTATACCAAATTAATTTGAATAAGAGGATATCAGCTCCTAATTATAAGGAATATATATAGTCTTCTTAGGGAAAGCTCATTGTGTCTGTAGTCATCACAGTTGTCTGCAGAAGTCTACGTACAGCATGACAGATGAGTAGCAGTAAATCGGTATATATTCCAAAGACTAGAATACTTGTTCCATCAATTCCCCAAAGATTTGGAATTTCACTAGCATTCACAATTGTTAAACAATCGTAAGACGCATGCCCTTTTAATTTTCAGAGTGTAGAGCACAGCCCAGTTCAAGCATAGATCAAGTCCTGGGCTATAAGGGCTCAAACTTAATGGGCCTGGGCCAACACCCATCTAGAAGAAAGATGTCCAGGTAGTTCGCTCTAACTGCGGGCATCGGATTTTTCCAACTAATTTGCTATAATTTTTTGTACCTTGATGATATATGTCATCCCATAAAAATGCTAAAGTCATTTCTGAACGGGGGAGATGCCCTTCGTAGAGCTGTATTCATATATTTCTACCTCGGTAGATTTTTATAGAGTATATTTTATTTGGAAAAGGTCTTTAAATCACACTTAGCTCTGACATCAAATTCTCGTAAAATATATTCTTAATATATAGATAAAACCAACATTTCATAAAAGTACTTTGGGATATGCATCTATCGGTATAATTTTTATACACTAAAAGTTTTTATTTTGACTAATATTGATCAGAGCTAATTAACATATGATGATGGCCCATGAAAAATTCAGCCCAAACGAACCTATATAGGGAAGTATAAATAGAAACCCAACAACCCTAATCCCGAATTCCATATCCAGTCGCTGCTGCCTGCCGTCGCATCTAAAGATGGCAACGGAGACCCATTATCTAAATCCCAGTGGGTAATTATCCCATTAGGAGGTGTAAATGGGTTAAAATGTACCAGTCTACTAATGGGAAAAAAAACACCACCCTAATGGGTTAGCAAGTATGGTATGGTTATAAAGTATCCATATCTATGACCCAATTGATATCCATATAAATTAAGAGTGGTTCTCAGCTAGGGCATAGCTACTAACCTAACAAAATTAGGTCTAATTAATACCTATGTTATGAAAGAGGGGAGGAACGCCGCCCACACAAAACACCGACAGAACTCTCGCATCTCGCTCACTGCCTCTCTCCTTTTCTCGACACCCCTGCTTGCTGTCGCTAAGTTTTTTTAATACTGCTGCAAATTGCAAACTAATTCTTTATTTTTTTTTAGATGATGACAAAGATAGAGCAGCTATTTCTGAATTTGAATTAGATGATGACAAAGATGCAAAGTGCAAACTAATTCTTCTCTTTATTTCTGTTGAATTGGATGCACTATTTAACTTAATCTGAATCTCATTTTATCAAATATGTCATTATGACCGGTGGATTGTTTATTTGTCTTACTGATGTGGGTCACCCACGGGTATGTTTTACCCATGTGGATATGGGTCTAAAGAAAAACCACACCCATGCGTGGGTTTGGGTCCTCCAGCGGAAGGGTTTTTTCTCATAGAGGTGGATTTAGAGTAGCGAAACCTAATAGGTATAGACCCATTGCCATCCCTTGCATCGCTTGCACAACTGTGCGTCGCTCCGTTGTATCCTGCGGCACATCGGCTAGCCACGCGGCCGACCCCACACCACGCTCTTGGCCCTCAAACCTCCCTGTCCTCCGCCTTCTCCCCTACCTACCTCTTCCTCTCACGCACTCGACCATGTGCTCAGCCCCGCGCCATCCTCCAAATGCAGCTATGCTTCTTCCTCTCGACGTCCTAGCAGGCAGGCACTTTCAGCCCAATTCCACCGCCTCTTCTTCTCCTCTCTACGGGACATCGGTCAAGGGTCGGGAACTCACCAGGGACGAGGACAGGAACAGGGACGGGGGTAACTTCTGCCCCGAACTAGAGCAAGGCAGGGCTAGGGCCAAAAGTCGGGGGATCAAGGGCAGGGCCATTCCTATCCAACGCGGCCCTGACTCGCCCCGTTGCCACCCCTAGTCCAAATCATACTTCTCTCAAAACTGAAACAGCGACTAACCTACGATATTCAATTCACATACCCAAGTTCGTTTTGGTTTTTTTGGAGAACATACTGAGTTCTTGCAAGCACCTACTCTTGCAAGATGATTGGTTTCCTTATTTGTCTAGACGATAAAGTTTACAACTGGGGTCATGTTCGGTTCTACGTGCGGTTTATAAGCTACACGCAAAATGAGAAATATCATTAATACATGATTAATTAAATATTAACTATTAAAAACTTAAAAATAAATCTATTTGATTTTTAGAGATACTTTTATATAGAATTTTTTTTAAAAAGCATTATTTGACGGTTTGGAAAACATAGTTATAGAAACAAGAATATAAAGTGAAGGCTATAACCTTATCGAACGGGGCCTAGAGCATATGGCGTCCCTTCAGTTGTGAATGCTAAGGCCTTGTCAGAAAACCCAGCATGCAAATTTAAATAGTATTATTATTATCGGAAGCACAGAAGGGAAGAATTACACGATGCCAACCTCGTCAGAAATGGACTTGTTCCAAAAGTTCAGAGAATATGTTGTGCGACGGCATCTCGTTTCACTAAAATTATTAATAAAAAAGTTAATTAAGATATGACTGAATCCAAGGACAACTTGTCCAGCACTATCACTGTTTAAAAAATCTTTATCTATCTTTATCTCACACATACTAATATAGAGCTAAAAAGACTCTAATGTGTTTTACTTGAGTAAATTCTAATGTATTTATTCCTACTTTTATAAACTTTAATGTATTTGTCTTTTATTTTTATAAGCTCTAATACAATGATCATTTTATAGTTGAAATCTTTATAAGATAAATAAAGAAGATAAAAATAAACTTTATAGGACGGAGAGAGTACCTAGGTAGGTGAATTAAAAAATCATTTCGATGAGAAAGATACATAAAAAATTCAGTGAGAGTTTTACTGTCATGTCAAACTGTGGGTGGGCTCATTTAATATCAGCTTAAGAGATCCCATATTCCCATGGAATCATGCCTTCCATGAAGAGAGTGCAAAAGGATGATAGTTAATGTGGATCAATGGGGTCATGCAGGAAAATTCTGGATGATCAGAGCTTCTGGACCCTGACCTGACATGGAATATTCCTAAGTATATGTTGTTGCCTTTCTGTTTCAGTCCCCTCTTGTCTAAAAGACTTGACTGGCTATCTCCTTGCCTGGTTGCATAGTTGGACTGATTGTGTTTTACTCTTCAGCAAGGGGAAAAGTACACTGTTTTGCAGCAGCTGAAATAGTATTTTGTTTGGTTATTCTACTTCCATATTTTGATACTGACGATCCGATTATTTCTATGAATCAGATAGACACAGTTTCTGTTGCGATGGTTACACTTGGCAAAGTATGAAAAGGCTCACATACAACAACCATGGGATATGGTGGTTCTTGGATACAAAGTGAGACAGCTTAAAAAAAGTATGGCATGTCATAACTCACAACTACGATCAGAAATTAAATATATGGCATGTGTTTAGATGACAAATATCCTGAGTAAGCGTCATTACTTAACTAAAAAGCTCACATGAACAACAGTGATGGTACTAGTTCGGATTAATTGTCAAGAATTGTGGAGTCATGCAGTGGTACACCATCAATGTGCACACCCTATTTTCCCTCCATGCCTGTGGCATATGCTCCAAATATTCCAAACTAACCCCTTCTTGCACTCCATATGACAAATGCAGGCCTCTCTCATTTCTTCCCTTCCATTCCCTCCATAAAATCAAACATGCTCACTAGCATCCATTTGTAGATCATAGCTATTTTTTTGAAAGCTGTAGAGAATAGCTATAATTAATTTTATGTAAATTAGGGATTTGATTTTGATTAGTTTGGAGAATGAAGTTTGGGAAGAGGCTGAAGAGGCAGGTGGAGGAGAGCCTCCCGGAGTGGAGGGACAAGTTCTTGGAGTACAAGCGGCTCAAGAAGCTCGTCAGGATCGTCTCGTCCTCCTCCTCCGGCGACGGCGGCGGCCGTGGTGAGGCCGCCTTCGTGCGGCTGCTCGACGGCGAGGTCGATAGGATCAACGCCTTCTTCCTCGAGCAGGAGGAGGAGTTCGTCATACGGCAGAGGGTCTCGGTCTCTGCATTAATTATTTGTGCAGCAAGCTTTGATTTTGTCAGTTGAAATGATGATTGTGAGCTGCGTGTGTGCGTGCATTGTCGGTCGCAGGAGCTGCAGGAGACGGTGGAGAAGGCGGCCGGCGGTGGCGGAGGGCGGCGGCCGGCGCCGGACGCGGCGGAGATGAGGAGGGTGAGGAAGGAGATCGTGGATTTGCATGGGGAGATGGTGCTGCTGCTCAACTACAGCGCCGTCAACTACACAGGTTCGAGTTTGATTTCAATTTTCAAATTACAAATTCAAACTTAGGAGGTGAAAACTTTCAGAGTTTTGTTAAACGATTCGTGAGTTGATTCATAATTTCGGATTGGTATTCCCTAAGAAATATCAAAATTCAAATGTTTCGATGGGTCCCGATAGAGCCCCATACTACCAAGGGGGAAAACAGATTTCTTTTTTTTAAAAAAAAATTGGCACTAACCAGTGGGCATCATCTGTAGCTGTGTGCTCAACAACTTCTGATACAACTGTAACACTGATTTTTTTTTAACTTAGAAATTTCTTCTAAATTGATCAATGTTCAACTTGAGATTAGTCGTAGTCGAGTCAGGCGGTAAGTGAGGCTGAACATTAAGATGATCCGTGAAATTGCAGGGCTAGCCAAAATCCTGAAGAAGTACGACAAGCGCACCGGCCGTCTCCTTCGGCTGCCGTTCATCGACAAGGTGCTCAGGCAGCCCTTCTTCACCACGGAGCTCATCTCGAGGCTCGTCCGCGACTGCGAGACCACCATGGAGGCCATCTTCACCTCCATGGCGACGACGACCGGTGACCGTTGGACATGGAAAGGATGCTCTGACGCCGAGATGGCTCCATTGGCAGAACAGCAGGGCATCTTCCGGAACACCGTCGCCGCACTGGTGACGATGAAGGAGCTCCGGAGCAGGAGCTCGACATACGGGTGGTTCTCGCTGCCGCCAATGGCAGCACCGGCCTCGGGCCTCGCCTGAGTCCGACCTGCTGCAGTCCATTCAGATTGCCGATCCGATCCCAATCTGAAAGAGAATGGAAGCCACCAAGTGCATAGCTGCACAGCTGGATAAGTACATGGGAATTTAATAGTCATCTATGTTTTTTATGCCTGATTACCGGTACTAGATTGTATGATTATTAAACGAATAATAGAGAGATTAGCAACGTGCACGTTAGGTTTTCTACTTGTAAATTCACATGTAAGAGGTAGAGTACAAGTATACACATATATAAGAAATATTCCTCAACGAAGTTCATCAATGTATGGCTTTTGACATTGACATGACAAAACTCCAGAACTGACAAAATTTGGACTTGAGCAAGATCACAGAATGCACGGACACAAAACAGCCACACTCTACACCCTGCATCAGTTATGTAGCTTCCTTCTATAGTTTATACAATTCATTCATTCAGGCACCCGTCACCCCCCATTGCCTCAAACAGTCTACACTCAAAATGCCGCAATGATTAGAGTTATCGCAAGGAGACATTGCTTGGTTGTGGCTCGGTGGTAATTACAGAATTCAACTTCCAGAGCAAAACAGCTGAATCCATTGAGAGCAACATCTCTAACAGCATTTGTGATCATCCTAGATTGTACCTTCAGAACGCCAACGCACTGATTGTTCTAGTGCATCCTTCTTGTTCTATGAGGATGTCGACTTCCGCCGCACTACCAAATCATCAGCTGAGTAATACTCAGCAATAAGGCGGTACATATATGATGGACTGTGCCCTCCACTGTTACATAAAGGTAGTTTACCATGTTAGCATAGGAATCAGCAACTGTTTTTAATACAAGGGTAATGATTATACAGACAGCATAACACCGATTGGCATATGTATAAATTCGTTCAGCAATAAGTTAGAAGTATCAATTATCAAGATCAGGATCATGTGATATAACTGAAGTTTCATGCCTATACTATGCACAGGACATATTATGCCAGAATTATGATTTCATCACATCAGAATTTACAAACATAGCATATGAGGCAGAAATATTCTCCAGTATAGTTAATGGTGTATGTGCTCAGCCACAGCCAACTATTAATGCAAACAGCATCAAGCACAACTAATGGATTAGAAAAAATAGTGGATAACTTACGTATCAGTGATGAAAAGGCTCACAAGCTTCGGTGGCACATAGTCAAACGTTGGATTGACAACATTCAGAAGAGGAGTGCCATCCTGAGTACTGAAGTTCATGCAATTTGAGAACTCGCCGAAGTCAAGCAGATCAGATGGTGATTTAAGTTCATTCAGTAAAACCTCCGGGTTGTGTGGATACAAAGGACACAGCTGCAATGTGAATGAAGAAATTATTTTCTACCCAAAGATATTGTGTTTCAAATCAATATTAACGATACCAGGTGACCTGAATGTTCAAACAGCAAATAGTTATGAATAATTTGCTTAGGAAAATATTTACAGCTTTGCAAATATTAACGATTGCAAAAACGAAGTGGTGGAAATTGAAAGGAGAGTCGGCAGAGGTTTTTAAGAAAAGGGTTATCGAAGAGGGCCCTTGGGATGGAGAAGACGACGCAAACAACATGTGGAAGAAGATGGCAACATGCATCCGGGAGGTGGCTTCAGAGGTGGTTGGAGTGACTTAAAGGGAGTGGATGCGAACCTAGAGATACTTGGTGGTGGAATGAGGGCGTCCAAAAGGCTATTAAGGAGAAGAAAGAATGCTATAGGCGTTTATACCATGATAGGAGTGCGGACAATATAGAGAAGTATAAGATGGCAAAGAAGGCAGCAAAGCATGCTGTGAGTGAGGCAAAAGGGCGGGCTTACGAAGGTCTATACCAACGATTGGGTACAAAGGAAGGAGAGAAGGACATCTATAGGATGGCTAGGGTTCGCGAAAGGAAGACGAGGGACCTCAACCAAGTTAAGTGCATTAAGGACGAGAGGGAGCAGCTTTTGGTAAAGGAGGATGAGATCAAACATAGATGGCAAGAGTATTTTGACAAGTTGTTCAATGGTGAGAACGGGAACACAACCGTTCAGTTAGATGACTCTTTTGATGACACCAATAGCGCTTTGTGGCGGAGGATCCAAGAATCGAAGTCAGAGAGGCTTGAAAGGATGAAAGGGGGTAAGGCAATGGTCCTGATGGTGAGTATCCCAATCGAGGTGTGGAGATGCCCTAGGGAGATTATGAGCTATAGTATGGCTAACCGATGTTGTTCAACAACATTTTTCGCGTCAAACAGGATGCCTGAATGATTATTGGAGGAGGGTATATTAGAGGGTACCAGATCTGATTTACCGAATAAGGGAGGACATTCAAGTTGCACTAGATTTATCGAACAGCGAATTAAGTTATGAGGCCATCCTATACGATGAAGCTATGGTAGCGAGTAATCGAGCATTCACGCCTAAGAGGGAGTGACGTGGGTCTCTATGAACCAATTTTGGTTTCACATTCTGTCGTAAAGGTCCAACCATAGAAGCAATTTTTCTTAGTAAGACACAGGTTATGGAGCGTAATGTTATACTTATCTCCCTCGGGATTTGCAAGAAGAAGGCTACACATGGTTTTTATTGAAGCTTTGAGCGAAGGCTCGATAAGATACCAAGGAATTGTTGTGTGTGAGGCATTGGACAACATAAGAGTTCATACAATAAGTACGTTTCCCTCATTAAGGACATGGTACACTACAATGTTGCCCGATTGACTAGGTTCTGAACAACAATTGTGATGGTGAGCATGATCGTTTAAACACTCTTGTGAGCTTCCCCAATCTCGCAAGATAGGACTAATTCTTCATAGGTCAGGGCTGATTGAGCCCCATATTTGCCTTTGGTGTCCATGGATGCCTTGAGTCACAAGGGACATACAAGGGGATAGTTCCACTTGGTGTATGCTTTTTCGCGGAGAGATGTAGTGTTAGTTGATGAAAGCCGAGCGGTAAACGCAGTAAAATAGGAAACTAAGTTGTGGCGGCAGACTCTAGAGTCCAAAAGGTTTTAGGCTCAGCAGAAGCTAAACCGAATATCATGGCATGTGACTTCGGCATCTTTGACTAGACATGAGGAGAGGGGGTGTTAGTTTGGATGGTCAATAGTGCCCAAGAAGATACCTTGTTAGATATTTGGGATTTTAATGCTACAGAGAGAAGATGGAGCTTTATATTGACAGATGTTGAGCCATAGATCAAGCGGTCGGTGGATGACTGTGGCGTCAATCATCCGGAGGGATATTCTCTGTGACAAGAGTAGGTGACCACAGAGCTAAAAGCAAAAGTTCTATAACAGCAATTAGACCGGCAATGTTGTATGTGGTGCACAGAAGTGTTAGCCTACAAAAAGAAACGGGCAATTGGCATGAAGCAATTATATGCTTAAGCGTGGATTTGTGGTCATACAAGAATGGATCGAGTTCCGGTAACAGATGATATACGTGATAGGCTAGGGGTAGCACCAATTGAAAGAGAAGCTTGTCCAACCACCAGGTTCGAGATGGTTGACATCGTCACGCCGGAGAGCCCTCCCAGCAGGCACCAGTGCATCGTGGAATCCGTAATCAGTAGTCGCGACAGTGATATTAGAAGCGGAGAGGGAAGGCCAAAATTCACATGGGAGGAGGCAATAAAAAGGGACTTGAAAGGATGGAATATACCCAAAGATTTATCTTTGAATAGGTGTGCTGGAAAGCAGCCATTTATGTGCCTGAACCTTGATTGCAAAGCTTCTATTGGGTTTCAACTCTAGCCTACCCCAACTTGCTTGGGATTGAAAGGCTTTGTTGTTGTTGTTGTTTGAAGGTATAAATGCCTTCTCTTGAGCATATAATTGGAATCTCAGTCAAATACTGGTCACTATTATCAAGTCAGAGGCCACAAGGTAATCCTCATAAGGGTCAAGGTATCTTGTCGCGAAACAAAAATTAAAAAATAACAAAGAATGACTTGGTGGCACATACATTGAGTCTAAGCCCAATTTGTGTACTGAGAAACAGCAAGTATCAAAGAAATGACCTGAGAGCAGAGATGACTGTGGGATTTGTAAGGAACAGCAAATAATAATAAACAATTTGCATTGATTTGGTAAAGTAGAAATATCTGGTTAAAGCATAATTAGTGGGTATCTATTGTACGATGATTTGTATTACATCAATGACCAAATTGGAGCCGTGATTCTCAGCCTAAATAATACATATGGGGGTTAATAAATAGTACATGCAGAAGCAATATACACATGTCAACACTTCAGGTCTTTTAGTCCAAGCAAGTTGGGTGGCTGGAGATGACCCCAAATAGACAACCAGTGTGAACCAAAAGGAGCAGCACTAAAAAATAATAAAGTGGGAATAATAATAGTTAAGAAAAAGCGATTTTGGGTTAATAAATAAGAGCACAAAATGAAATATCAGGCAGGACAGCATGACATAATTATGCTTCAAGATAATAGAAATATGTGTGTCATTTTAGTTACTCAGAAAGCACCTCGATTGCATGTCACTGTAAATTAAATGCACATCTATATTAGCAGAAATCAACCTTGTGACTGCCAGCAACCACTCACACAAACAAGGGCACAGCATGCCTTTGAGCCAAGCAGAGTCAACCATGTTCATTCCTACTGGTGCAATAACTCCACCATTTGCCATAATTGCATGGGCTCCAACTATGACCTATAACGTAAATGAGGAGTCGTTATTATATTCTAATAAATGCAAGGACATATTGAACAATATATCACCCTGCAGACATATCCATGTTAACACGGAGATCATAGCAAAAACTGCTGAGTCCTGTTATAACAGTAGTTTGACACCTTCTCCAACCAGCTCTTTTGCAAGACCCACATGTCCCTGATATACTGATTCAAACATTGAAATGAAACAACAGATAAGCAAAAGGAGAACCTAATTCATATCCATAAGAACAATCAATTTCAAATCAAGTTGGCAGTGCAGATACTTGGAGCACCTTCAGCTAACAAATAACGAAAAGATGCTTTTCTCCTGGCAGCATACAGAACTCTTTCACGGTCCCTTAGAGCGATCCCTAGAGTTTAGAATTACTTGTGTAGCAAAGAAAAGAGTAGTAGATACATTTAGCATTTTACTCCAACAAGCTATAGTATATTCAGGATCCCTTAGGTCTTGCTAAAAGGATATAGAAAATTCTTATATTAATAAGTACACAAGAATTATAGGCTGTCAGATTCTTTTTAAACAAAAGATTATACAAAGGGTCCTTCAGAATATTACATGGGTTAAATATTTAGTATAGTGTTCACCCGTGCATAGGCACGAACTTCATTGTTACTTCTACTCTTAGTCTTTCTTGCTTTTTCTTACCCTTTTAACGTACTCTTCTCCAGTATGAACAGTCAATTTTTTTGGACATGTTTCAAGTCAAACTTTAAAACAGTGACATCAATATCTTTTTTTAAACTAGATTCCTCAAAATACATATGTTGAATATATTTTAGATTGGATCATGAAAATTAGTGTATATATTGTCCTGAAAAATACTAAGCATAATATTATCAGTTTTTTCAAATATTTCAATAGTTAAGCTTAGTGGCCAAAAAGTTGCAATTCCTCAGGACCATGGCGAACGCCCAAAACAAATGTTTTTTGGGACAAGAAAGGATTATATGTTCAGATACAGACAGGTAAAGAAACAAAATCCTTTGTTATTTTGATAGACTTCTAGTGAGACGAAGATAGGTGTAAACAACAAATGATAAAATGAGATATTGGTTAGTTCTATTGTTTAGGATGGATTAATACATAATTATTCACAATTTGATGAATGCATCCTTGAAACTTAAACACTGTGGAATATGCCAAGGATCCCTACCTTCTATGAAACAGCTTTAAAGCAATTTCATCATGTAAGTGCTCACATAGAGCATAGTACTTAATTTAGCTTATAGCCAATAAATTGTACTGTTGGCAAAGCCGAAATCTACTCTGGTGAAGATAATGTTCCACGGCTTGCTCAGAGATCTGGTCATAGCACGTATCAATCTCATCAATTAGATCACCAATGGCTGCAATAACATCATGCTTGAGTTTCCGAGCTTTTGAGCTCTATATCTCACAGTCATGCTACACATGGAACATGTAGAATCAGTGCCAACAGAACATAACTGAATGCACAGTCCCTAAAAAAGGTAATAACAAACTTAACAAACAATTAGCCATTAATAATCATTTCTTAAAAAACTACATGACTGATGACTCAAATAATTTTAAAAAAAATCATGAATGCCTGTTCAGGTGGAACATGAGTAGTGAAAGAGAATTTGTGGGAAAAAATACATTTTCCATCAGAGTCCCCAGCCGATGATGCAGAACGTGAAAGTGCAGTGCTCACAGGAATATCTTCCAGAAGTGTCTGCAATGAAGGTGCCCGAAGGGCATTTCTAGCATGGGCAGCAAGTACAGCAGAAGATAAGGTAGGGTGATCATCATTTCCACTGTCATAATTCATCATCGCTCTCTGCAGTTTAACAGAAAGGCTTCAATACCAATCTTGCTGTAGAAGATATATCCTCCTCTTTTAATTATATGCAAAACAGTCTCCACAATGTTTCCAACAGCAGTTCTGCAAAAAGAGAGATTATCCCATTGATTAACCGTTGCATTAAGCTCTTAGGATTAATGATGAGAGGGTGTATGACCGTGTACCTTTTGCTACCAAAAATTAAAGTATAGAGCTAGATACTAGTACTTACATAGGTGTCTGCTATACTGCTATACATTAGTTCAACAGAAATTGGGAGTTATCACCCTCATAATTCATTAGTCATTATACAGTTTGCTGTGAAAGGCAAATTATTTCTGACTCCGAAGAACCATTAAGCAACTGGATAACTCATAAAGCTGGGATATCTATCTATAAAAATATCTATTTTATAAGATGATTTTCTAGCAAGGACATTTAACTGTCTTAGCTGATTAAAATATCAACATATTAAGTACTTAGGCCTACGTACTGACAGAGAGTGGAAATAGAGATTTCAATTAACATGTCTTTGAATGATAAGTTAGATTTGTAGACTGACATGCCAAGAAAAATTATTTCCTCTTCCACCAAACCAGGAGAGCCTATGAAATACTTAGTTGAATATAATATGCTCCCATGGAAGGACTTTGAAATTTCCCAGGGTAGGTCTATCGGATCTCTCCATTTGTATCTCATATATCAAATGTGATAGCCATTAATATATGTTGGATCAAATTTATATTGCATAACATTCAGAGAAAATCAGTGTTTGGTAGTGACAGACTACAGATATAGAAAAGAAATACAGTAGCCAATAATCTAAGAATTAAGATGATTTGCAAGATAAATGATGTACCATTCTATTGGATGGTTCTTGTCTTATTTTGATTGGCACACTTTATTGATTCTATTAGAAATCGTCAAATTCAAGCTACACAATTCTATGTCCCTAGGAAGTTTTTCACTCTATCTCTGCAGCCCTCTTAACGAGAACCATAGCGTCCTTAGCTAAAAAGCACACAATTTCAGGTAATCTCCATGCGAAACAGATATACCAACGGGGTTACGGTATTGGACAAAACAGAATATACAAGCACAGTAGATACATCTCTAGAATTCGTCAAACAGATGCGGAACTTGTGGGCGCACGATGGGTTGGCGGCGATGGCTGCTCCCGAGCGCGGACGGCATCCCGAGTGCTGCCGCCTGGTTTGGCGCTGCCCATTCCGGTGCTGCGCACCACCGACCGCAGTCAGCTCCGCCGTCTGCCCGCGCCACGGACGTGGGACCCCTCCACCTTGCTGCCCCCCGCAGGCGCGGACATGAGGTGCGTCAAGCCAGAGCGAGGCAAATCGAGGCAACGAAACGGAGAGAGGGCGCGGGGAGCAGATGCTTACCGGCGCTTGAGCTTGAGGACGAACTCGCCCACGAGCGGTTCTGCACGTCCGGCATGGGGCGGCGCGCGGCAGGAAGGGAGGAGGAGCTCCGATTTTGGGGGGTGGGGCGGATCGACGGCGAGGGGTTAGGTTTTCGGAGAGCGGAGCAAAGGCGAGGAGGAACAGTGCTGCAGTTTTGTGAGGAGTATACTTGTAAGAGTGAAGAGAGGATGACGCTGGCCCAGACGTACAGGAGGAGTCGTCATGCCCATTAAGCAACTAGCTAGGCCCAGGTGGATGACGTGGCAGAAGGCTCTTCGCTTGTTCAAAGAATTTTTTCAACCGCCGTACTTACTTCACCGTTCGGCACAGATTATCACTTAGCTTTTTTTTTTTCTAATTTCCCGTGAGCACGTTTTTTAAAATGATCAACGGTACGTTTTTTTTTAAAATTTTCTATATGAAAGTATATTAAAAAATCTATAGATCGTATTTTTAGTTTTTAATAGTAAATACTTAATTAATCCAATATATAATATATGTTTCTCGTTTTACGTATAACTTATAAAAAAACACTTAAAACACCACTCTGCAATATAAAAAACAATATCAAATAAAAACTATAATGTACTATCCATAAGTTCCATCAATAGGAGGGTTTGCTTAATTCTTTAAAAAAATCGCCTACTCAGACTGGTTAATAAAGAGATACGCTACCGCTGGTTGATAAGCGATTTCTTAAGCATAATCGTAGATACAATTACGCATAAACGTGAGTATATCATCGTCATTATCTAGAGATAATTTATTCAAAGATATTTTTATGCCTTTTATACATAATAATATATATATTTAATTTATTCCTCGAGCAATTGTCCATAATCTATCGATCATGCCATAAAAAAACTGAGCTTTAATCAAGTTCAATACCATCGTAAACACTATCTAATAATTTGGTTTTCATTTCGTTGGATATCTTGACGTTCCTCTGGTGGTGATCGTGTGCGAGGCGCTCGCATCTGTTCCGCCCGCCATCCCGCTTACTAAACCCCCGAAGGAAAAAAAAAAAAAAGCACTTTCTGCGCCCATGCCTCCCGTCTCTCTGCCTTGCAAGCGTACAGCGGCGCCGCCTCGCCCTGCGCCGGCTGCCTCTATTCACCATCCGCCCGCCGTGCGGCGACCCCTCGCTGACTCCCCCAGCTCTCTCCGCCCTACCGCCATGCGACGTGCCGGATGCCCGCTGTGCCGCCGGCTCCTCCCCTGCGCCGTCATGCTTGCTTGCTACTACGCCGGCCGCCTGCTTCCACCCGCGCCTATCCACGCGGAGCATCGCCGCACTTGCCTTGGTCTTTTTCATTCTCCGTCACCTGCGCCGGTGGTCTCGTCCCGGCGCGCCGCCGAAGATGAGTAGTGGCCTAAATGGAGTCACTTTGAGAAGGGGATCGGCCAGGACCCGTGGCGCGTTCCCTCGTCGAGTTCCTACGCGCCCTGGTAAGTGATGGTTGGTTCGCTGATTCGTCACTCTCTCCCATACTCACCGTGCCATCACTGCGAGTTTGTATTTGGTCGGATCCATGGTGTTCTGGCTGTGAGGAGCTGGATCGCTCTGCTGGTAAAATGGGTTTGAGCTGGTACTGGGGAATTTGATAGCGGCGTACCCTCATTCTCGAATTTGTACAACTGGGGGAATCGGAGAGTGTTGTGGACTCGGGTGAGGTGGATACGAGTTGATGTATAGGCTGGAAGCACGTACGGATTCTTTAGCTGCTTGAAGTTCACGCGATCTACATCGCTTGGTTTGGGTCGGTAGTTCTCAGAGTGTTTGCGTGCAGATCTTTCTGACATCTTTAAGATTTCTTGTGCTTGCCGGGTCTCTTTTATATTGGATCAGACTGTGTGTTTTTGCGAACGCTTTCTAGGGATTTAGTTTGTGTTGCAGTAGTTATAGCCTGTTGGGGGAGGGTTTTACGTTTATAGACAATTATTTGAATTCTTATTTTATACTTGCTTTTTTTTCCTCAAGGTGTGGCCCTGCAAGGAAACTTGCCTGAATTGAAAAAATCATTTGCAAGCTTCAAGCGAAGGCTAAAATCAGTCCTGTGATTGCAAAGGCGTAAACTCTCATTCTTTTTGGTAAGAAATGAAAAATGTTAGGATTTCAACATCCATATTATCGGGGGTATTGTTACGCCTCTGATAGTATCAGGGTTTGTGATGTTAGACTCCATTTCTTCTTTCTCATCCAGGTTGACTTGTCGATACAATTTGGGTATATTTATGTCTCTAGATTCTTTCGGCTAAACACAGTCTGGGTGAGCGATTGTGCGATGAAATACTTAAATTCTAGACCTGTGCAAGTGCTGCTCGTCTCAAAGTGATAGATAATTATGAAGGTTTGTGCATATTTGCCATAGAGGCCATGATTTGTTTTTCTCTGGAATCGGAAACGTAAGTCACATTCCCATGAGTTAAAATGTGAATCAATTTCATTTCTTCTATTCCTGCCTTTGACATGGATATGGAAAGATACAGTAAAAGATATTGCTTATGTTAAATTAGACTATCGTTGCCATTTCTAAGGCTATAAGATAGTTCCATATCTAAGCATTTGTATGTGGCGGCAATCTCTATTCTCACCATACTGCTCCTTTCATTCATAGATAGGATGGTTGCTTTTTTCGTTTCATTCTGTTCAAAAGTTATGAGACCAATTCCTATATAGTTGATTCTTATATAGTAATTTTTGTGGGTTTTCAGCATTGATTTTAGGAATTCTCTATATACTTTAGTTCCTAAGAGTGCAACACTAATTTTGACGACAACGATTGTAGAGCGGAGATACAGCGATTGCTATTTTGAGAAATTCTTGTTTTACAGAAAGGAATTTTACTGCAAGCTAATTGGTCCAGCTATCAACCGTTACTGCCTGTGTCCACCAAGGTACCTACTTCTGCCTTTTTTTTCAGAGATTGTTTTGCCTCATTCATGTGTCCACCAAGCTAATTAATCTGATAGTTGTTTTTTTCTTTAACATGTGATTTAAGATGGCATTTAATTCAGAGTTTGCGTAAATAATCACCTCCAAGTTCAGAATTTGATCTTTGATTGCGACATTTTTTTTTGACATTTGCCCTTCTCGAAGATTGTTAGAACTATGGTGTCCTATCTGACTGTTGCAAAAACATCTTCTTTTCCTGTAGTTTTTATCAAGAAGATGTTATTATGAATACTGGCTGATGTAAATGTGCCCCTGGTTGCAGCTAGCAACATACATTTTGTAGTGTTTTGCATCATCTGGCATTCTCTGTTGCCAGTCTTCAGAGGTTTGGAAGCCATGCTATGGACGAATTTAACATGAGCTCTGTGCCGTCTTCAGAAGCGGCAGACTGGGCAGCATTTAGAACAAACATATGTAGATTGAAGCGGTGATGTATTTTTCGTTCATTATCAATGTAAACAAATAATTTAAAATTATTTACTCCATTCAATATATGTTGACGTGTCTTACACGTGTTCTTGTTTGTTCAAAATTAGAACCAAATACACTGAGGATAGCTTGCTCGACTGGGTGATGGCCGCTCTCCCTCCCTCACAAACTAATCCATTCCTAGATTACACATATGGTTCTGACATGCCGGCGGGCAGCAACCGGGTCACGTGGTCTCGACAGGCGAGGCCGCTCTTGGCGCGCGAGTCATCGGAGGACGGCAGCTTCGACGAGCTGGTCGACCAGCGCCTAGAGAACAGGCTGGACTGGCTGGAGCTGGAGCATACGTGTGTGCTGCATAACGGCCGGCAAGGAATACATCGCATCTACTCCACGGCCGTCGCCCAGCTCGTATCTACTCCATGGTGCCGAATAGAAAAGCTTCTGTAACCTTCGATCCAGGGCTCTCACGCTTCAGGTAAAATCAGACCATAAAATCGGTTCATATATTCATCGTTCTGCGCTGTTCATCGTTCTGTAACCTTCTGCGCTGTTCATCGTTCATATATTCATAAATGTTTTCCCCTCCTCAATTGCTATAATTTTTCCTTCCATGTCTCATTGAAGTCATGCTTTTCGGTGCATTATTTATGTCAGACCGTAAAATCATCATGTGTTTTGCCGCGTCCGTACATGGAATAAATATCTATTGCTTTTTTTTTTGGATATATATTGACCTCATATATGTATTGCATGATTAAAAATAATTGAGACTGACTACTTACTCTGTTTCCTTAGGTATGTTCCTAATACATGAATATTATATTATCTCTTTGACTTCATATATGTATTTCGACTAATTCTAGAAAAATTAATTTGACTAATCTAAAATTATTAACGAAATTATTATGGCCATCTGTAGTGTTAACACGGACATATTACTAGTTCGTATTACGAACGAGACTAATAAGCCTATTCATTTTATCAATTTTATGCATTTGTATACCAAGATATATTCATGTATTGGACAGTGTTGGTAAAGGATTTATAATTTCTAGTACAGTTTTTAAATATTAATAAATTTAATTTTTTGTATGAGTACTAGTTAACTGGTGGCATTAAATCACTGCTTAAAAAAGGATTTTCGCTGATTCCCTCTCTACATCTTCACAGGCGGCCCATAAGAGACGACGCCAGTGAAAAACACTAGGCAGAGCCCACCACACCACTTCAACTTGGCGGTGTTCTGCACTCTCACCGGCATCGACGGTGTGTGCCGACCCGTCCAACGATCCATTACACGGAGGTGGCAAACAGATTCGGGGCTTTGTGTCATGCTAAGGGGCGACCGGGCAAAGAATGGACCTTTTATACCTGACGTGGAAGAATCCGGCGAGACAACATTTTGAACCGTTTGGCGACAAGCATGGACCTTTTATCCCAATGATAATCATCGGCAGGGCCGGTCCTAAGATTCCAGGAGCCCGGAGCGAATCTAAAAGCCAGGGCCCCTATATATAAAAATTAAAAGTTGCTTATTTATAAGGAATATCATTATTAATATAAAAGTCATTCAAAAATAAAATATTCATATAATTATTTGTATATATTACCTTAAAAGTTTCTTCTAACATTTCTTGGTGCGAATTCGTTGACGATGCTATCGATGCCAACCTCATCCAATAATTTTTTCTCAATGCATAAAGTGGCCAAACCATTCAACCGTTCTTGAGACATTGTGGACCTTAAATAATTCTTTAACAATTTCAACTTTGAAAAACTTCTTTCAGCTGATGCAACAGTCACAGGCACCGTAAATAAGATCCGATATGCAATAGAAATATTAGGATAACAATCCATCTCAGCTGCTGAACCACCATGGCCCATAGATAAATAGGCTTTATCCTTAATAATTGTACATATACATGCTATGGGGTGGGGCCCTTCAACTTTGGGGGGCCTAGGCGGCCGCCCCGACAGCCCCCCCCCCCCCTTCCCTCTGGGCCCGCCCTGATCATCGGATCTATTTGAGCAATTGTTTACTATTGCAGAACCCTTCATCTATAATCGATCATCCGTATCAGCTTAGTTAGGATTATTTATGATGACATAATCTATAACGGTTGAATATTTAAATCGTTAAAGATATGTCATATGAGCAAACATCAATTAATAATGACAGCTTATCTATGATAACTTTTTATGTAGAGAAGTCATATACGTGATTTGGAACATCTATAACGGCTCTTAATATAAAGTCCTTACATATATCAGGTCATCGGTGACGCACAAAAGCTTTCATTGGCATAAAATACACTAATACATCATCCAACGATCAAGCGTCTCCCCTCCTCTCTCTCTCTCTCTTCACTTTGTCCTCCACTGCCTCCTGTCCCGAGCCGAACAACCAGCGCCTCCCCTCCCGTCGAGTGCCGACGCCACTGCTTCACCATCTCCTTGCCCTTGCTCCCCCACATCCGCCTCCTCCCGTCCCTATCGCCATACACCGCCTCCTCCCCTCGCCATTTTCGGATGAGCGGCGGTGAACACCCGAGGCGCCACTGTGTCAGATCCGGTCGTCCCTACTCCGGGGGCCGTTGGATCCAGCCTCACCGGGCCGCTGCTGCCCTCTCTCCCTCCCCCCTGTACACGGTGGTGCAGGTGAGCTCAGCGACATCCTAACCCACTCCGGCCACCTCGATGCCAATGAAGCCACGAATGTGATGTCCTAATCCATGTCGTCGCCTCCTTCATCCCCTCTCCTCTCTTCAGCCACCAAAGACATCCTCGAGGAGGTGGGCAAAAACGACCAGGCGTGCTACAGCAACGAGATTGAGACCTTGGAGCGGGAGATCGGCGACCGCGTGGTGGAGAGGTGGACGTCGGTGGTGCCTGGAGAACGACGTGGCCATGGAAGGCTCGATGGTGAGGGGGTGGTGACAAGGGAGGTCGGAGAGCCTAGATATGGTCACCCTGACCCGACAGCGATGGAATGGCCTTCTGGTGTCACTCCTCCCCCACGAATCCGACCTCAGCAGGCAGTGGATCTGGCCACCACGACAATGGCATGCGGTGGATCTGGCTCTCCTTAAGGTTGGGCATCATCGGCCAACAATCTTATGACAAGAGTATATCAAAACTCTGTCCAGCGTGCCAAAAACACAGAAAGTCCCAGATGCTCTACAATACAACCTGCAACGGCTTCCCCGCCCCAGTGTGGCTCTTCGTATGGTGGGGACTAGACATCATCGGACTGTTCCCCCAGCTAAAAACAATTACAGATTCACCATTGTAGCAATCAAGTACTTCTCGTGATAGGTCGAAGCGGAGCCATTGGCCAGTATAACTTCGGCAGCCATTCAGCGTTTTGTCTAAAAAAAAACATCATATGCCACTTCAGGATTTTGAAGTAGTTCATCACAAATGATGGAAAGCAGTTTGACTTAGCTAAATTCAGCGAGATGTGCGAAGGAATGAACATGCAAATCAACTTCACCTCTGTCACGCACCTCCAGTCGAACAGAGTAGTTGAAAGGGCAAATGGAAAGATACTTAAAGCCCAGAAAAAGAGGCTAGATGAATTGCCAAGGGGAAATGGCTAGAGAAGCTGATGTCAGTGATATAGGCGCTGAGAACAACACCGACAAGGCCGACTAAGTTCAGCCATTCATGCTGCTGTACAGTGAAGAGACGATGACTCCAAGTGAGTTGGGGGCGAACTCACCCAGAGTAGTCTTCTCAGGCGAAGAGGTGAATGGTCGCAAGATCACGCTGAAATTACTAGAGGGGATAAAAGTTGAAGTATTGCAAACCATGGCGAAATACTCTAATTCGACCCCTGGACTATATAACAAAAAAGTGTAACCAAAGGAGATCTTGCTGGGCAACATGGTGCAAAAAAAGAAAGCCAACCCTATGGCAGTGGGCAAGCTCAAGTTTGAATGGGAAGGGCCATACCTCGTGATTTGTAGGTTGCGTGAAAGAGCCTACAAGCTAGTGACCATGGAGGACGAGAGTTCTATCACACATGGAACGCAACTTTCTTGAAGCGCTACTACATCTAGAGTAGGGGCTATGCTCATGTAAATATGTAAAGTATAAGCCTTCGGCACTTTCAGAAAAAAAAACTGGAGTAGGGTTATTAATCCACAATGGAGGCCCAAACCAATATAAAAATTTTCTATCTATGTTGTGTGAAACAATTGCAAACGACCCAAAAGGCAACGCCTAATCAGTGCTCTGTCGAACGGGGACACGAAAAGATCAAAGCATGGTTTGATCAAACGCCGAAATTGCGAAGAACGTCATCGAAATGCATAGACGCGTAAGATCAATCCCGTCGGACAAGCACCAAGTTAAGCGCTATCTGTCGAAGACAGGGGGATGGCGAGTGGCCGAAGTATCGTTTGGACGCCGTATATCTAAAAACACAACAACCCCACCAAATAAGCGCCAAGTACTAACTTGGCGCTATCCGTCGAAAGCTGGACAGCGAGCGGCCAAAGCATCATTCAGCCGCCATAGATGCTTCGGCCATCGTTGATTTAAAAAAACATAACAACCCCGCCGAACAAGTGCCAAGTACTAACTTGACGATATTTGTCGAAGGCAGGGAGACGGTGAGCGGCTGAAGTATCATTTGGCTACCAAACTATATTGCGTACGCAAGACAAAGCGAAGGCAACACCACACAAAAAAAATCGACATAGGCCGAGTGGCATCAACCAAAGCACCAAAGAAGTACGACCACAAAGAAAATACGTATAATGCTTTATTATAGGTTGACACAAAGGTACAAGTAATCAACATTTTACAACTCAGACCCTGAAGAGCTAGTCTCTTCGATGTCGGAGGAACTATGATCCGAAGGACTAATATAACTCCCTGTCAAACTAGGAGTAGAAAAATAAGCTCATAGCTACTATTGTCTGAAGTTGCTTCTTTGCCTTCGAAGTCGAAGAACACATTACACGGAAAGGGATCCTTGTCAATTGGAACAAGGGCATAGCGCCGCTCTCTAATTGCACTTTGATGTGACGACATCTTGAAATTCCGCCAGAACTTTGAATGTTAACTATAACCCTAGGGATGCGGTTGTTTGGATCAGGATACCTCAGTTTCCCAAAAGGGCGAAAGGCATGGCTCTTGAAACTAGAAGGGACCCGCAAATAGTCAAAACAAGGTAGGCACAACTTTCGCCTGGGAGTACCCTAGAAATGAAGGTGGAACCTTTTTTAATATTCATATATGAAGGGGGGATGAAAGGCCTTACAAAAATGTTTTTTTTACAAGGACAGCTAAGGCGAAGCCCACAACCTATCCTACCACAAAAATTGGCAGCACGGTCTAGAAGCTTAAAAGCAAAAGGGAGGGTAGGTCTTCACACCTAGGAAGGCGCCTCTGGTACGGGCCCTGCACCCCTGGCTTCCATCGGCTCCGCCTCGGCCAGCTCGACCTTCAACCACTTCGCCAGCTGCTACCGGAGGTGCTCGACGATGATTTCCTGGCCCTTTGAAACCCACCAGCCCCTTCAAAAGGCGCGGAAGTTGGCGTGGACATCATCGCCTTGCTCCATCATGCTGCCATCCCACACGTCGCGCTCCAAGATGCCGGGGAGTTGATCCTAGTGATCACACCCGCCAATATGAAGGGCTGATAGCAGGGCGTAGCTGGTAGTGCACTGTAGCAGTCGCCGAAAACCCCCGAGGTGTCCCCCCCCCCCCTAGCAACCGCATGCCAGTCGGTGAAACCTTCGGTAGGGGCATTGTCGCTCGGAAGAAGAGAGGGGTAGGCCCCCTATCTTGCTAAGGGCAAGCTGTAGGGTACGGCTGGCGGTGATGGCCGAAGTGTTGGTGCGGGCTTCGGCCTCCTGGGCTTCGGTGGCCGCGGCAGTTAGGCGCTCCACCTCCCCTCAGGACTGCCGGAGTTCCTCCCGAAGGTTGTTCAGCCTTGCCTCGCTCCCATCGTAGTAGACTTGAAGGCCCTCATTTTCGACTCGTAGCCGCTCAGCGTTGGCTGACAACTTGGAGGCAGGCTTCTTCACGTTCTTGAGCGCTCTCTTGGTAACACTCTATTCTTGAGTGAGCTTGTCGACCTTCACGATGGTGTCTTGCTGGCGGCCCTTGAGCTCGTCCAGGCGGAAGTGCGCCATCCAGTCATAGTAGCTGGCCAGCAAAAGCACCTGAAAGAGGTCGAAGCATCAAAATCACCAAAAAGGGGTGAGAAAAATGAGGAGTAATGAAACAAGCAACACAAAGGCTTACATTGGTCAGAAGACCACAAAGCGAAATCCCGGCCTTGTCGAGGTCGAACCTGCCTTTGACAACCCGCTGCACCGAAGGTAGGGACACTAGGGATGTGAGCTCGCCAACAAAAGAGCGAAGCTCGTCGCGGCACACGAAGTCCTCGACGATGAAGCTCACCGAGGGAAGGACGGTGTTGGAAGTGGAGACCTCCGTGACAAGGTGCTTGCTGGACTCTGCCAAAGGCTACCCGCTGGTAGTCCCCGGCCCTAGTAGCAGCAGCACCTCGCGGCCAATGTCTGCTTTGGCCGCAAAGCGCCGTCCTCTTCGCCATCGCATCTTGCCCGACGTCCTCAGTCGGCAGGATAACCTTTGGCGATGTGTCCACCGTACTTGGAACTATGTGTAGACTGCATGGGCGGTGCTTCAGCGACGAAGACTCAGAGTCGCTGTACACGCTCCCCACAAGAACAGGGGGCGAACGTGTAGGCGTCGGGGCGAGCGGAGATGCCACCACCAGCACGGCAGCCAATGGCCGCAAGCGCCTCTGCGGTGGCCACCTTGGCTTCACACGGGTTGAAGGCCCAGTACCAGCACGACCCTCTAAGGGTCGGGTCGTATCCAAACTGGGCGTGTAACCATGGGTCTCACCGAATGCCATCTTTGCAGCATCGGTATCCATAGAGGCCTTCGCTGAATCAGCGGCTTCGTCTTTGCCTTCTTTGTCTTCGCTAGCGCTAAGGTCCTCACTAGGGTAGTCAAAGGGGAAGGCGACTCAAAGGGGGCTCCACCAGCTTCACACGGGACCGGCTTGGGCCGGCCGCCTCGCTGGGCACCCTTTTCCCCTTCTTCGAGGCAACATCACCGTTGCCATCATCGCCTTGGCCCTAGGCGAGATTCTCGCGAGGGGGGTCTTCTCATGAAGCCGCACACATACGTGGTTCACCCTCTCCCCCTTCTAAAACTTCATGATCTCCCTGTACTGCTTCGGATTGAGATCCTCGATGTACTTCTTCGCAAGCCTTTTGGTGTCGCGAAGAGAAATGGCGATCTATCCGATCACAGCTTTACCCAGAAAAGTAGCAATGGTTAAACTTTAATCTAAACAAAACCCAAGAAGCCCTGTAGGGGTAACTAGCTATTTAAGGAGTTGGGAGAATGACCAAAGCGTCCCTAGGGTCGTGCTCCACTAGGTTGGGGCACAATCTACTTGGGCCCCACTTGGGCCAGAGTCCTAGATGAAGTTACAAGCCCATAGGCCCGTTATAAGTGGCGCAGCACCTTGTTTCTGTGATTGTTGCCAATTTAGGGGCAGTTGCGAGGTGAGGCTGGATTGGTTAAAAGAGGACTCTGGCATCTTTCATTAAGTACTCATGGGCCCAAAACGGAGCTCGTATGCAAATTTGGCAGCCATTTAAACTTAGCGCTGTGTCGGGAGGCCAAATTGGATTCCAGAACTTCGGCGGCTTGATCTCTATGTCTTCGTGTTGACATATGATGTGAGCAATGGTTGTATTCACATATGTCATGGTCACATCACTACAAGACGATGAAAATCACCTAGATCAGGACAGTTGAGACAAGAGCTAGACTGAAGAAACAATAATAATCAAGGAAGAGGCAAAATACTCACCGATGATGTCATCGGGGATGATGATGGCAGGGAGATCGTATATTGTGCTGTTATGGTCGAGGGTGATGTTCTAGGACCGCACCAGGGGATTCACGCCTATCATTATAATCTCTTTGATCAAGTCTCGGACACTGAACCGGCTTGCCATCCTGCGAAGCGAGGCCTGCTTAGCCTCTAGGGTGCCAGTGGGCGCAACCTTCGGGCGCGTGTTCAAGGTTGGTACCCCTAGCTAGGACCGAAGATCTTGGAACCTAGTAGAATTAGCAGTGTAGGGGATCTTTTGATAAAACCACCGCTTCATCCATAATTTTTCCTACTTCGGCATGGAAATAGGAACAGGCCATAGGTCAATCTAGTCGGGCTTGGTGATGAAGTTGATGCTGCCAAAGATGCTCTTCGTGGTCCCTGCTAGCGTTGACACTATCTTGCTACATAGTGCAGCACTGTGGATAATGGCGAAGAGGTCGGCGGTGGGTGAAAACTCTAGCGCCCATGCCACCCACTCAAAGATGGCGACGCGGATGAAGGCACTGGGGCTTAGCTGTGGTAGCTCCAACTTGAATTGTGCTAGCACCTCTGGTAGAAGGTCGCAGCAGGTGAATCGAAGCCCCATGTTGAAGTAGGCAGTGAAGACCATGGTCTCGTCAATGTGAGGAGCACGCACGACATCTTCACCCGGGGGCTGTGCTTGCCCCTCTAGGAGGACACCGCGAGCGTATAGGTCATTGATCTCTTGCTGACGAACCAGCGACGTCCCCAAGAAGGCAGAGTTGTCATCATCAACTAAGCCTGGGTCAACTCCGATCGCCTTCGCCGTAACGCGTTTGCGGGGAGCCAGGGCGAATGACGCGATGAAAAGCGACGATGGCCGAAGGGAGAGGCAGAGAAAGATGGCAAGAGCTAGCAAGGTGTGTCCTGAGGAAACCCTAGGGCGGCACAAGCAAATGCAGGAGAGTAAAGTAGGGTCCTCTCCACGCGCGCCAGGGGTGGCTATATATAGCCAAAAACCACCCGACCCGGGCGAATGGCAAGCCAACACATGGCATCTTGGAGCACAAACTGACACGTCTCGTCTCCTTGCGATGACGCGTGGAATAAAATGCATCGTCCCCTCGCGGCGATGCGTGGCGCATCGAAAGGCAAAGGGGCGATCTCCATCTCTCCGTTGCGCCACAAGCAAGAAAACAACACACTCTGCGATGGCAGTCTCCTTGCTCGAGGATCCTAAGCTGGTCTTGGCCGAGGAGAGGATGGCGAGCGACCTATTTCCTATTTGGTTTTTTCATCCACGAGCTCGGTCGAGCTTCGGCTCACCCTTTCACGTGAGGGACTTGTTGGAGGTAAGCCACAATCCCTTCATCCAGGTCAAGATCGAAGACCCGGGCAAAGGGCCCAGCGAATGAGCGAAGCTAGATGCACTAGACGAAGGGCCCGACGAAAGGGCGAAAGAAGCGAAACCCAGTAGGGTGCCGGACGGCCCACCAACGCTATCTTAACCCAGTCGAGTGCCGGACAGCCCACCAACACCATCTCAGCCCAAAAGAATGGGAGGCCCGATACACGGTGGCCTGTTCAAGGGCTCAGTACGGCCCATGTTTGATATTGTTTAGAAAAAGATATATGTACCCTCATATACCAGTCCCTATCTAAGGATTAGAGTGTAATATCACTTATAAATAAAATCTTAAGACCTGTAAGTGAAACCCTAAACCTATAAATAGACCCCAGGGCACTGTAATAGCAGAGTTTTTAGATTCAGTACAGATATTTACTTTTTTTATCCACACTTAGATATCACTGTTGTTTCTTTCGATAATAATACTGTATACGTACAGTTGACCATTTGAAGAGGAAAAATAGAAGAGAAATATTTTTCTTTTCTATTTTATGGCCTTTGATTTTTTTTTTAATACTACACTGGCCGATGTCTTTTCCTTGGGTGTAGCAATATATACTGCATACGTACTGTCGACCATTTAAGGGACCTTCTGAGCATAGTGTAGCGCGTGCACGATCCCTTGCCTAGCTCTGTTCTTTCCTTGGAGTTTTTCCTTTTCAATTAAGTCTTAACCTTGTTTTCTTCGTCGCTCTGACCATGCGATTAATTACTGACGTCGCTCTGGCCATGCGATTAATTACTGACGTGTAGGCCACTTTGTGTAACTGAACTGTTTCTTCAGCTTCTAATAATAGATGTGCAAAATATTTACGTGTTCAAGATAAATAAATTTGATATATATACAATGGTTGTTTCTGTAAATACAATTATATTTAGTATAAACTATTTATTTTATTTGCATAAATACAGTTTGTGTTTTTTTACAACTATATCAGTTAGTCTCCACTATTATAATTTGGTACACGATCAAACAATCAATGTATGTCCTTTTATATTTCTTTGATTTTTAACCCTTCAGGAAAAAAATAGCAGCACATTTTCAACCTCTTTTAATACTATATATATATATATATATATATATAGAGGGTGGGTGTTGTGGATAACTATTATGTAGCATATGTAGCCAGCGCTGGATCCATCGTTCTGATAACCTATATAAAGTTTTTTTTCACCAATACCCCTTTTAAATTCAGTTTTTTTGTGGGGTTTTGAATTCAGTTTAAAATAAAATAAAATTAATTTAAGACTGTGATTTTATAAGAAAATTAAGGTAGCAATTGTCAACTATACATGGTTGATAAAAATTTATAAACAGATGCAAAATAAAGGTTTGAACCTTAAGTTGATAGTCAAAACACCCAACCCACTAGGCCAGCATCACTTACTTGTTTACTATAGGTTTCACATTTTTTTGAGTAGTGAGGAGGTCAGCACTAAAGCTTTTGACAGTGACCTTCGATGACATGGTAAAAGTATACCACCTCAAACAAGAGCATAGCGCCAATATGTTATAACTTAATATCATCGAGGCTGGCCTCGAGGTAATGATTTATTTCTGTAATTAGTTTTTGGCATGGTCTATTTCTATACTCCTTTAAAAGGGAGTAATGGTGGTGGTGAGTGGTGAATCTACCACCGCTCCTACCACCAACTCCCTACTTTATTAAAAAAGAAAAAATGAGAACCTATATGTCAACCACCCCCATTAACTCTACTTTTTGTGGGAAGACAGGATATGTTATATGCTGCGATGGAACAATATATATGTACCTTCCTGGATCTAGGATGCTAGTACATATACAGCATCGACAGTCCTTAAAGATAAATCATAAATACCGCATGAAAGCCAAACATTTCTTCAACACCGAGAAGAATGAAGCCGCACCTACTTCTCGTGATAACAAATGGGTGTTCGAAGTGACAGAGAACATCAAGATCATTTTTGGAAATGTGCAGAAGAAGAAACAAAGCGAAAGAATGGAAAAAAGTATGGACGAACTTGACGTGCCATTCAAGAAACACTCCATCTTCTTTAAGTACTTGCCGTATAGTAAGGATTTGAAGGTTCATCATGCTATCAATGTCATGCAACTAGAGAAGAATATATTCGATAGCACTATTGGGCTCTTACTTGACATACCCAATAAAACAAAGGGTGGGCTGAAGTCACATAATGACCTAGTTAATGTGAATATCAGGAAAGAGCTTTACCCCGTGGACCTAGGTAATGGCAAAACCTACCTCCTCCGACTAGCTTCACCTTGACAGAAGAGAAGAAAAGGACATTGTGCGAAAGTCTACATGGGGTGAGAGTACTAACAGGTTTCTCGTCAAACATTAAGCGACTAGTCTTGATGAAAGATTTGTTGATGCCTGGCTATAACTCTCACGATTGCCATGTGATGCTGATGGTGTTTCTCACTATTGCAATCAAGGCAATTAAACCAGTTCATGTAAAGGTGGTCATCACAAGGATGTGTTACTTCTTTAATGCCATTTCACAAAAGGTCATTGATCCTGAAGAGTTAGGTCATCTTTATATAGTTATGATGGAGACTATATGCCAGCTAGAAATGTGTTTGCCTTCATTATTTTTTGATATGATTGTATATCTCATGGTTCACATCGTGCCACAGATAATTGCACTTGGTCCATTATACTTACATCAGATGTGGCCGTACGAATGGTACATGTTCATTCTAATGGGGTACGTACGGAACCGTGCTCACCCCAAGGGTTCAATGATAGAGGGATACACAACGGAAAAAGTCGTAGAGTGTTGCATAGATTACTTACAGGATGGGAAAGCAATTGGTTTACCAGTGCCACGACATGAGGGGAGATTATCTAGAAGGGGGACAAAAGGAAAGAAAAGAATAATCGACCATGAATACAAAACAGTGCAAGATGCTCATTGCAGTGTCCTGCAACAGCTCGCGATAGTAGAGCTATACATAGAGCAACATCTGAATCAAATAAGAGCTTGAAATACTGGACGCTTAGAAGCGTGGATCATGAAGGAGCACAAACGTTACTTCACCGATTGGTTAAAAGACCAAAACCTTCCATATGGAGAAACCGCGAAGGAAAAAACAATAAATTGGTTGACATGTGCCCATTATGTGTATACACCTCATGGCAGGCATCTGACATTAATGGGTACACGCTTTATACCAAGGAAAGGACAAAAATAGTGTATCTCAAAACAGCAGCGTTCGAGTAGAGACAGTCGACACAACGGGACAAAAGAGCACATACTATGAGTTCACATAAGAGATTTGGGAACTTGACTACGAACTCAATATACAGATCCCGTTGTTTCAATGCTAATGGGTCAAACATCCAACTGGCGTGTTCATGGACAACTTCAGGCTGACAGTTGTTAACCTCAGCAACGTATGCCACAAGGATGACACATGGATACTTGTTGATCGTGCCACTTAGATTTTCTATGTAACGGACCCAGCGAATTTGAAAAGCACATAGCACTTTTCGGAAAATCAACAATATTGGGAGTTGATAGTGTCAAAGATGTCGAAGAATACAATCAGTATGCTACCATGTCTCTATTCACGGATTTCAAAAACAAGATTAAGTTCGTAGAAGCCACCATTGGTGAATCTCCGATGCCGTACACGCGGGAGATGGAGTAGGGAAGACTGTGAGAGGCTAATATCTCTGTGTAGCATGCCCTCATTTTTTTCACGGAGTTTGTTGTTATGTAGTGTCCAAAAATTTTGGATCGATGGACCAAATTGTGTAAAGCTATGGGAATTATATTCGTAAATATTTAAAGAAGTATAAATATTTTGGAATTAAAAATACTGGTGAGCGGGGTTAATTTTAGAAAAATTATAAAAATTGAACAGAGTTAAACGGAGCTACGGATTGCTAGATATGAATTTTTGAAGTTTAATTGAATTTCTAGAATTTCGTAAATAAATTTTAATCTCTGGAAAAGGATATCCCGAGAAAATATTCGCTCGGACTGATGTGTGGGGCCATCTGTCAGCGAGACAGAGGCCCCTATGTTTCACTACCAGGTGGGCCTAGACTTGGTTTTCCTGACGGCCTACATAAGCGTCCGTCAGTATGACAGAGGCCTCTATGTGTCACTAACAGGTGAGCCCAGACTAGGTTTCCCTGGTGGCCCACATAAGCGTCCACCAATGAAGCTTGTTATCGTAGGCGGCGCTCTTAGACGGTCACCAGAGAAGCTCATTATTTCTAGCGGCCCCTTACATGGCCCGCCAGATATAACCTTTCACCTATAAGAGAACGCGCACGGGTCGAAATTTTCTAAGTCCCGATGCGTGAAACCCTAACACCACCAGGTTGCCAAAATTTTCACCGCTGCCTGCGCCCACCTGCACCCGTTCCCGTGCACCTCTTAATCCTCGTCGACCCGCAAGCTAGCTAGCGCGCCTCCTCGTCACCCCGCGCGCCAAGGAGCTACCTCGACCCCGTGCGCCGCTGCCGCTTCCTCGACCCCCGGCCGCTAGCGCCTCGTTGACCCCGCGCCGCCGCCTCGTTGACCCCATGCCGCCGTCACCTCGTCGACCACCACTGCTGGCTGGCTCGCCGTCACCTCGGCTCCTCCTCCTCCCGTGCACCTCATAAGCGCTGAATGCCCCTCCTCCCACTCCCATCCTACTACTATACCTCTTGTTCGCTTGCTCTCGCTCCACCGACACAGCGGCGCCGACTGCCGATGACAACCACTTGCTCGCTCCTGTTGAATGTTGAATGTAGATTCCATTTAATTCCTTTGCATGGGTGGTGGATGTATTTCGGTTGAAGAATAATTGCAGTATTTTCTATTAAAGAATAATTGCAATATGAGGATGAGTACATGCCTTGGAGCATATCTACACAATATTGCTCCGTAAAGTAACATGCAAATACTGGTCCACGGTTTGCCCACTAAAAAAGAGGGAAATTCCCATAGAAATCCTGCAAAAAGAGGAGGCCAACTTAGAAATCCTGCAGATCGAGTTTATGGGGGTTGCTTTACAAATTTTTATTTCTAGGTATTGGGGGATGGAATTTTGGTTCGGACTTCTTGTTTGAATGTTAGGAATAGCTCCCAAGCGACTAACTACAGTATTAGACTTCGTTCCATAGATGTGTGGATTGATTTCGTATCTATTGTGCATCCTGAAGAGGCCTGGTTTTGGTGGATTTGACCCGATGGGTATTGTGTTTTGGGGATTTAAGGAAGATGATATGAACGCGTAGTAGTTGAATTTGTTGGTGAAGGTTTACTAATTCAACCTTTTGGCGATCATTTAGGCAGTGTTGATGTAAGAGAGTTTCTAGTTTCTATAACTCAAACAACCAACTGGAACCATATATTCATTGGCATGATTTTGTAGTAGACTATTAAACATTTAAGTCCAGTTGGTCTCAAAAAAATATAAAGGGAACTGAAAGTTGAGTGGTAGGAATTTATACTGTTATCAGCTGGTACTGGTATTTAATTAGAGATTTTTCATGCATTAATTTATGTTTTATCGGTTTTGTATTAGCAGAAAGTTTTGTAATAATTATTCATGGTTTTTTAGCTTCTTATTCATGCATTTGTAATTAGCATAAAGATTTGTAATAAATATTTGAGAGTACAGACTTTTTATATAATATTTTGTATGAAAATTTTGGTGAATTTGTACGGACTTTTATTTGTGATAAATTAATTGAACTTGATTACTTTTCAATATTTCCTAATTTGGTGAATTGTACGGACTTCTAATTTCGACGCAACAGTTAGTTTCGATGCAAATAGTTAATTTCGATGCAAATAGATAATTTCGATATAAATAAGTTAATTTCGATGCAAATATTTAATTTCCGAACATATCTTCCAGTATTCTATAACCAATACGATGAAAAAGCCCACCAAAGCGCCACAAGTGGGTAACAAGAGCACGGATGAACCTCAACTCGTGGCTTCCCAAGAACTTCATATAGTATGCACGCAGGCAATGCCCGAGTGTCCGTCATCAAGCTCGGACGATGCCGAGGTCAACGCTCCCACGAGTGAGTCTTTGTACCACTTGCCGAGTGATCCTCACCCATCTCCCCAAAGAAAGAGAAAGGCTAGGGATGATGACAAGGTCGACTCCGATTACATCCCGCCCGTAAAGTCGGTATGTTTTAGTCAGATATTGTGTTTTCTAGTCTAACTCTTTGTATATGCATATTCTAATCGATCCACGTTAATACTACACTAGAAGTATGCCCCGTGACATTCTAAACAGAAAGCCATAATAGCACCAGAAGAGAGGGGAACGCAGGTGGCAGCCGAGACTGCCGCGCAACCCAAAGAGACAGCTAAGTCCAAACGTAGAAGAGGAGAGCGAAGCAAGAACAAGCTATCAGACAAAACCCACATCGTCATGCGCCTCAGTGCCAAGGGGAACCCCTATCGCCGGAAGAGGCTTGTGTCAAGTACAGCAACTAATGCAGGGCTATAGTAAAGGATAACTTGGAGATCACATTCAAAGATTGCAAAAAAGTTACCCTTGGAAAAAAGGAGTTATGCTGGATGGAGCTGGAAAGGAGGATCATATTTCTAGAAGGGATAGAGACAGAAGCGAAGGAATTTGCGCTAAAGACTATGGGAAAGCTATGGCGGAACTGGAAATATGATCTTAACAAGTTTTATGTGAAGAAGGATAGTTCCTTTTCAAGACTATGGGAAGATAATATAGCCCCAGTGGGAAGAGTTCGTATTGATTAAGACCTCAGCAGAAGAACTCGAACAGAGTAGGAAAATCTCCGAACTGGCAAGGAGAAACATGTATCCCCATCATTTGGGCTCGATTGGTTACCGCCATAAGATTAAGAAGTGGAGAAAGGAGAAAGAAGAATTAAGAAAGGCAGGCAAACCAGTACCTATAGACGGTCACGACGAACAGAGCAAGAACTGGGTGCATGCAAGAACGCCATCTTTTACGCAGGAGGGCAATGTCGTTTTCACATACCCTAAGCTGCAGCAGGTAGCCAACCAGATCAAGTCAATCGCCACAAAGCAAAAGGCTGGGATATTCACGCCGGATTGGGAGATTGACCAGCTGTCATGCGCTTTGGGCAACCCTAAGCACTCAGGCCATATTCGAGAGGTCTCCTCGAAACTTTCTTGGAAGGAAGGCTTCAGAAAAGACACTAACAGCTACAAGAAGCGCGACTGTTACAAGCAAGAGATAGTGTTACATGTAAGGGAGCAGGTGCATGCAGATATGAGCAGATTCTTGGCAGAGCACTTCGGATTCATGAGCAGATCTTTCCAACAAATGTCCCAAAGCAACCCTGGATTTGCGCCCGGACCGAGATATCCAGTTGATGATCTAAAGGAGAATACACCTTGCAAACTGCACGTCCCGGTCGGAAGGGCAGGAAGGACAGTAGAAGTTGCCACATGAAGGGCGATGCCGGGCCACAGGTTTCACTGCATCGATATTCCGGATGACTATGCCAAGGTAGAGGTGCAGAAGGTCTATGAATATCACATGAGGTATGAGATAGACCTTCCAACCCCCGAGGGCATAATATACCTGGGAGATGCGGTGGACTAGATTATTTTGTGGCACAAAAGAGACATTTTCTTAGGAATCTCAACGGTTCCTCCACCAAGGAGACCGATGTTGCCATTTCCCGCTTCGCGTAGGCTTCCTTCGCCGCTGCCGCCGTCACCTCCCTAGCAACAAGGAGATCAACCAGAAATTGGTGAGGCGGGTACACATGAACAACCAGATCAACTGACGGCGGAGCCAGAAATTGCTGAGACGCGTCCGTAGGAACAAACAAATCAACTTGAGGCGTCTCCACAATCTGAGGCGCCTTTAGAAATTGCTGAGGCGTGTCCCCAGGTAGAAGAAACCCCAGTAGTCACGCTTAAGATTAGAGCCAATGAGCAAAAATCAAAGGATGCCCACAAACAGATATAGATGGTGCAGTCATTCAAGGGCAGTGGGACGGAGGACAGGAGAAAAGTAAGGTCGATGAAGACCAAAAAGAGGAAGAGGGCCTGAAAATAAGCTTGTCCAAAGGCATATATTTTTTGCCATCGGATGATGTGCTAGAAAAATTTAAAAATGGCAAGCCATTCCTACCCCTATGAAAATTAGCTCAAGTTCTTTGGCAGCTAAAAAGGTGGCATGAATGGTATATGCTTGTAAGCATGTTTGGGATTAGAGAGATAAGCGTTGACGTGCCAGTAAATGTTTTCATGAGCAGGCCATGCCAATTTTACGTAAATTTCAGGGATATGCATGTCATCTACCGCTGGGATAAGCTCGACGCAAATTTGATTGCCATGTGGTGCCTGTAAGTATACAACCGCTGTATTCTGCTTGTTCAGACTACCTATACATTACCCACAACATGATCTCATCATCCTTTTTTTGCGGGATAAATTACGACATAGCGGAAAAGATGCATATAACTATCAGCTTCCTAAACCCATGTCGAGTAAGCGAGCCAAATCACACCTTCAAACTGGACAAGAAAAAAAATATTTATGAAGCTACTGGCCTTGACTCCCATATAGAGGGATGCCTACATAGCGAAAAGTCATAATATTAAAAATTTGGAGGTGGCTGCTTATATAGGTCGGGCAATGCACTCAATGTAGGACAAAGGGTGCATATACGCCCCATACAACTTTGCGTAAGTTTGATACCCGGTTCGAACTTCCTCTCTATTTAATCATTACTCGACTAACAAAACATTCCGCGGTATTTTGTCTAGTGACCATTGGATTTGATTTTTCTGTATCCAAAGTATAGCGAAGCTGTGGTACCGGACCCTCTTGACAAAAATGATAGTACCTATGGCGAATTCCTCAGAATTTTAGATTAGTAAGTGTTATATACAAATTTTAACTATGGACTTCTCGTTCACGAGCTGTTGTTATATGTATGTTTAACTCCCTCTATTTGCTCGGACAGCGCTTATAAGCTCTACTATCAAGAGGGCGGAGAACAGTTGGAAAAATAAGATGATTTGCTGATCCGCAATAAGTGACCGGTAATTAATGATGGATGTATACTTTTTATAAATCTGCGTGCTAATCCATGTAACTAATTAACATTATTTTTATGTCTTACAAAGTACCACAAGCAACCCAAGGAAAGTGTGTTATATGGATATTATGTCTGCGAGTACCTTAGAGTCAATGGGGGTACTTCACGAACCCTGTAGCTGTAAGTAAATCATCAACTATATATACATTTATTATAGTAGCTAGTTTTCAATTACTAACAATTTCTTTTCTCTGAATGCACTCGATGCAGCTTCCTAGACTCTAGAAGTCTGAAAGGACGCTCGATGACAAAGCCATTGAGAATATACAACAAGACATGTGCCACTTCATCTACCACGAGTGCTGCCACAAGTTAGTGCAGTTTTTCCATAAAGAAGGGCATCTGAACTCAGA
This sequence comes from Oryza meyeriana var. granulata, assembly GCA_003991445.1. Classification (NCBI taxonomy): domain Eukaryota; kingdom Viridiplantae; phylum Streptophyta; class Magnoliopsida; order Poales; family Poaceae; genus Oryza; species Oryza meyeriana. Next base: position 62,772 of record RYFJ01001625.1, read on the forward strand.
CAAAAAATTCAAGTGTCTTGTTGACTGGGTTAAGAAAGTCATATAATTAAATTATACATGTGGATCGAGTTGTAAAATATTTCACAAACATCATCCAGTACTATGTGTTTATATAAATATTGTGTAAATATATTAATTAATTAATAGCTTGTCTGAATTAATTAATATTGTATATATTATCAAATACGGCTTCGATCAATGAAGATAAGTTTTTCTATTGATTGTCCAAACAAATCATCGTCGATTATATATATATATATATATATATATATATATATATATAATATGTGAACCCAAAAATAAATTCAAAATTGGCGGGAAATCCAAATTCAAAATTTGGCAACAAATTCCTCCTTTAAAACTGTCTTCACTGGCGGGGCCACGTTAATAACATTTTCCTGTGACCTTGTTTTCTCTGGCGGCCGGTATTACACGGCCACCAGCGAAAATAGTTTTTGCTGGCAAGTGCACTGTGTGGCACATCAGAGAAAATGGTACATTGCTGACGGACGTTTTCCGCTAGAGAAAAAGTTCTATTTTCTCTGACCTACGGTCGATAGCGGTTGTCCTATCTGTCACGGAAAACTTGATTTGGCCACTACAAATCTGTTTTTTCATAGTAGTGTCTGTAGCTTCAAGTTTCAGTTGGTAGACACAGAGGTACGATGCACGAGCAATGGTAATGGAGGATATCAAATAAGGTGTACTTAAAAAAGATATTTATAATAAATTATCTTATAAAGGTAATCTTAAATTTAGAATGATATTTGGAAGAAGTTTTGCAATCTTTCCTTTGTGAGGGTTAACTTTATGGCCGGTAACCTTGGGCCCCACCTTCTATGTCTGTTTTTTTCCAGTTTCTCCGCCTTTTTTCAGTCCTTTTCTGTAAGAACCTTCCATGTTTGCTCTTTGGCTTTCTCAAATAAACCGGATAACGGAATTTACCTGTTCTCTAAAAAAATTCAAAGCGTCCATTATTGAATAGAAATCGGCATCAGGCAACGATCATTTGATCCTGACATGCGCGATGAATGCAGGACCGACATCTACCAAACTCCTACTGTATGGCAATCAATACTCTGTCTCCATACTTGGCCGTTGGGTTTGGCTAGCTAACGACCTTAATGCTGATCGGATCGTGCGTGATATGATCATCCCGGCCAGCTCAAGTCTACAAATACCCATGCATCCAGGCATCCAGCTAGCAAAACTAGCTAGCAATACTGCACGCCTACCTTCCCAATCCATGGCGCTGCTTCAACGCCTCCTCGTGGCGCTCCTCCGCGTCCTCGTCGCCGGAGAGCAGGCCGCCCCAATGTTCCCGGCGGACACTGGCGGCGTGGAGGCGGCGGGTTATTATGCCCGCGTCTTCTGCTTCGGCAACTCGCTCACCGACACCGGCAACAACCCCATCCTCCCGGCCACCGCCGGCGGGCCGTCCACCAGCCCGCCGTACGGGATGACCTACTTTCACCGCCCCACCGGCCGCTCCTCCGATGGCCGGCTCGTCATCGACTTCATCGGTAACCTTCACAGAAACAAGCTGCATATATAACTGGAAGTTTGGAGTTAACCTAGATAGCTAGCTAATCAATTAATCTCTCTGACGTACGTCGTCGTCGATGGTATTTCCAGTAAAGGCGCTGAGGGTGCCGCAGCCGACGCCGTACCTCGCCGGCAAGACGGCAGCGGACTTCTTGGCCGGGACGAACTTCGCCGTGGGCGGTGCGACGGCGCTCGACCCGGCGTTGCTCAAGAGCAGGGGTATCGTGTCGTCGGTACCGGTGTCTCTAAGCAACGAGACTCGCTGGTTTGAGAATACCCTACAGCTTCTTGCCACCTCCCCCAACGGTAAAAGTGATGGAAGAAGCTGTCTTTTTTTTTTTTGAGTAATATATATAGTTAGTACTCCCTCCGTCCTAAAATATAGAAACCCAGTACTGGATGGGACATTTCCTAGTATAACGAATATCTGTCCAGAATATCTGTCCAGATTCGTTGTACTAGAAAATGTCCCATCCAGTCCTAGGTTTCTATATTTTGGGACGGAGAGAGTACTAATCTTCTGATTTTTAATAAATAATATTATTGACTTTTGATATAGCATTTGACTGTTGATTTTTGATATAGCATTTGACTATTTGTTTTATTTAAAAAATTTAAATAAGTACGATTTATTTTATCGTGACCTGATTTATTATTAAAGAAACTTTAAACATTATTTATAATTTTATATTTACACTAATTTTTAAAATAAGATAAATAATCAAATATCAGTATAAAAATTAAGGATGTTACCTATTAAAAATCCGACTGAATACATGAAAGAGAGAATCATGATTTGAACCCATTTTTTTCCTTTTTGCGGGGAAATCACGATCTGAACTGATGGATGAAGTAATGAACTAAGGCATCCCGCAACTACCCCATTGTTACAAAGTTGACTCGTCATAACATCAGAGAATTGGAGACAATTAATAACACTTGATGCCAAAACGAAATGTGTTACCTTTCACTACTTTAGGTTTGAAAGAAATTAAAAAGAACGACCGTTAAAAGCAAGCAGGTTTCATATGGTAAGACTACGTCTCGGACATTTGATCCGGGGCTAATTTTTAGACGCTCTCCTTTAAATGCAGCAGCCCGCCTCTCTGGCTCTCTTCTCTCGCTGGTCTACATGCACTCTCTCTTGCTGTCTTCCCTCACTGTCCTGCATGCACTCCCATAGCGCTCCATATTTTATACCATGCATGTATTTTACTCTCTTTAAAAAATTTCGAACAAATTCTTTTCCTAAATTACTTATCCAATTTGAGATCCGATTACACTATTGTATATTGTATTTGTTGTAATAAAATCTTTACAATAAGATATCACATGCTTCTATTTTGATGAATAAATATATGTTTTAACCATTAAAATTTGATGTTTCACGTGTGAGAAGTGGGTGTTTCGATTAGAACTTGACTATATTGCTCATTTTAAGTTTTGATATTGTTATTTTTTTTATTTTCAATTATTAGGATGCAATGTTTTATATAGTGTGTAGTTGGTGTTGCAAACAATATTTCTTAAATGTTACGTCTCTTTAGAATATTTTATGAAGTTAATTGAAACATTTGACCAGGTAATGAAACAACTTTTCACAAGTAGTGAAATAACGTCCGATTTTTTTGGAATAAACATATGGTAATGTAACATCCAAATACAACTGGTGAAACATTTTATTCTCACACATGCAACATCGAGATGTAAGGAGTGAAACATCAACAAAAACAAACCAAGATAAATATATAAAACATTCGGATGGTAAAAACTCTCTTGGTGAACCGTTAGTGAAACATCAAGTTACACATTATGAAAAGAAAAGGAGTCACCCGAACATTTAAAAAAGAAGTGAAACACAGTAAAATATCAGTTGAAATATTTCATTCTTGTGCATGAAACATCAAATTTTAACCGTTGGAATATATATATTTCTTTTATTAAAATATAATCATTTAAGATTTTGTTATAAAAAAATTTAATTGCAATGAATACAATGATGTAATCAGATAATAGATTAATAAATAGTTTAGGAGAAAAAATATTTGAAACTTATTTTTTTAGGTATCTTCTTATTGTTACAAGTATTTTCTCTAAAAAGTTGAGTACATAGTGAGAGAGAGAAAAAGAACCGGGTATGCACGAAAGCCAAAGTTTCACCAAAAATAAGTGGTCAAGGAGATGGGTCAACTCATGACTGAACAAAGCATCTGAACTTTTGCTGCGCGTCGGACGTCTGTCATGAAGCATTTCCCTGAAACTTGAGAGGTGACTATGGCCCGGATGTCTGATATTTTATAAATATCAGACTGTATTTTACTGCACATAAAATATTTTAGATGTTTCACCACACGGTAAAAAATGTTTCAACAAAAAATATTTCATATGTTTCAATACTAAGTGAAAAATATTTCTTTTTTCTCATTAGAATATAATCATGTGATATCTTATTGTAAAGATGTAATTATAATAAACCAAAAATAAGTGGTCAGGGAGATGGGTCAACTCATGACTAAACAAAGCGTCTGAACTTTTACTGCGCGTCAGACGTCTATCATGAAGCATTTCCCTGAAACTTGAGGAGGTGTCTATGGCCCGGATGTCTAATATTTTATAAATATCGGACTGTGTTTTACTGCACGTAAAATATTTCAGATGTTTCATCACTCGGTAAAAAATGTTTCAACAAAAAATATTTCATATGTTTCAATGCTAAGTGAAAAAATATTTCTTTTTTCTCATTAGAATATAATCATGTGATATCTTATTGTAAAGATGTAATTACAATAAATAAAATGTTATAATCGGATCGCAGATCGGATAAAGAATTAAAAAGAAAAATTGTTTTAAAGCTCCACAAGATCTTGCATGCATGCCTCCATGCACAGAGGGCAACGGAATACAAAAAGATGCAACAAATACTAACTGCAACACCGACAAACACTATATTAAACACTAAGGGTGCGTTTGGTTTCAAGGATATAGTGGATTGGGCTGGGTCCATCCCATTTCTATGAGTGTTTGGTTTGTGGATTGAATGGAGTGGGATGGACCCATTTGAGAATATTCTCTAGTTATTCGGGTTGCATTGATCCGGCCAAATCGGCCGGACCGCGCCGACCCACTTCGTGGGGCGCGTCGACGCAGGAGAGCAGCGACCGGCGCAGGAAGCGGGAGCGGCAACGGGTGACGGCCGACGGAGCGGCGACAGGCGAGGGCGCAGGGAGCGGGAGCGGCGACCGGCGATGGCTCAGGCGACGGGCGACGGAGCGGCGACTGGCGACGGCGCAAGGAGCGGGAGTCAGGTGACGGCGCAGGGAGCGGGACTGGCGATGGGCGATGGCGCGGCGACCGGCGACGGCAGCAGGGAGCGGGACACCGAGCGGCGACCGGCGCAGGCCAGGGAGACGAGGCCGTGGTCTGAGACGGCCGCAATCTAGTCCACACCGGCGCCGCTGCGAGGACACGAGCTCGACGACAGGGAGTTCTGTGTCCATCCTAGCATCATCCTTCCATCCAAACAGGTGATAGGATCATTTCATCCCCTTCTATTCCTCCAATCAAACAAAAAATAGGTTTATTCCATTCCTCCAACCAAACAAAAAACTGAAACTAAACCATCCCAAAAAACAAGAATGGATCTAACCCATCCCACTTTGTTCTCAAACCAAACACATCGTAAGTCTCACCAACTAAAAAATCAAAAAAAATAATAGTAAAAACTTAAAATGTGCAACACAGTCGGCTTATAGATGAAACATTAGTTTCTCACACGTGAAACATCGAATTTTAATGGTTCAATCATATATTTTTTTATCAGAAATATAATTATATGAGAAATTGTTGTAAAAGTTTAATTGTAACGAATACAACATATAATTGGATAAGTAATTTGGAAGAAAAGATTGTTTAAAGGTTGCTAAAAAGTGCCGCGTATGTATGCAAGCAGCGCCTAGCCTAGTGCTGGTCGCGTGTAGAATCCAAATACAGAGAAAGCATGTGTCTGTTTGGAATGGAAGATAGCAGTTGCATTTAGGCCAGTGGCGGCTCGTGTCCCCAACTCAACGGGCATCCGATCACGCGGCTCACGGTGGACGCCTAGGACAAAGCATTCCCCGGTTTCATACCTTTGGTATACATAACGGAAACAACACATAATGTCTCCTCTTTTGTGGTGTTTTAAGATGTTAAGCTTCTTTTTTATTATTGACAGATTTTATATATCTTTTTCTCGTTACAACATTATTGTGATTTTTCTTATTTAATAGGGGTTATCTATTTATCAGTTGACGGTTTTCTTTTCTTATCTATCAATCATTTCTTTTCAATACTAGATCAATATTCAATAAGTCATACTTATATTTTTCTTTCTTCCAGTTGTGAAAGCAACAATATTCTAATCTGAACTAAAAAAAATACTTTCCTGTTTATCCTCGCTGATGGGGAAATAAATTTATGATTTATATAACCATAAAAATTCAAGCAGATTATATTGAATTAATAAAGAATAAAATAAACAAAAAATTGCAGTTCATTTGTACTGAAGTTGCAGTTTTACATACCACACAAGTTTAGTCTATACCTTGTGTAAATGTAGGTGACTGATGGTTAAAATATTCTGCCAACTCATTAATAATAAAACTATATTTAATATAAGAGATAATTGTACTTTTGACCCCATTTTAAAGTCTAACTATCAATTTAACCTTATTTTTTTAACTTTGCTTATTTGACCCACTTTTGAAAAATGAAGATGCCATCTGACCCTGTGGAGCTAAGCTAACGATGTTAAACTTAGAGACAATATTGTTTATGCCCTTGCTTATTTGACCCTACTTATGATATATAAAATGTGTGATAGAAATTTTGACATATCTATAACAAATTTGTAGTTTTGTGATAATTTGAGTTAGATCAAATCTGTTAAAATTTTTATCAACTATTTTATATACATTAAGTGCATAAACTTGTGCCAAATAAACAAACCTTTGAGAAAGTGGGTCAAATAAGTAAGGGCATTAATGGTATTTTGGCCCTCAGTTTTAACACTGTTAACTTGGCTTCACGAAATAGGGGTAAACGACAACTTCATTATTACAAAGCATGGTCAAATAAGTAAAATTAAGAAAACAGGGTTAAATTAATAGTTAGCTTTTAAATAGGGTCAAAATACAATTGCCCCTTAATATAATATACCATGTTTAACAAAAAAGAAGATATGCCGTACAAGGACATGAAGAGTGAAATGACATGAGAGTTTAAGAGAAGATGCCACCTAGGATTTTTTTTATGTTGAGGAGGAAAGAGAAAACCAATGTACATTGATTAACAGACGGGCTTAATACTTTCTGTAAAGGTTATCTGCAGAATCAATAGCTAAATATATAACATGTTATGTGATTCATCTATATATTATCTAGGTATGAGCGTAAAGATTATATAGATAGTAGTCGTCTAAACCACTATATTCATGCTCTAAAATTAACAAAATCGTAGACACAAATAAAATGAACCCTAGAATAAACTCACTATCATCCTTTTGTAACCGCCTCTCGTGAGTCGTAACGCATGCATGCACTTACAGCGCGGCGAAGGATCGCGCAGGCCTCGCTCTTCTTCTTCGGAGAGATCGGAGTCAACGACTACTTCCTCGCCTTGGCTAGCAACCACACCGTCGAAGAGGCGGCGACCTTGGTGCCGGACATCATCGGCGTCATCCGTTCGGCCGTGATCGTACGATTGATCTCTCCTCTCAAGTCTAAATCGCCGGCCGGCCGTTGTCCAGATCGAGCCTGACCTTCAAATATCATCAGCGATCAGTTGATTAACCCGTACGTTCATGCAGGCCACCATCGTCGCCGGAGCAAGAACGGTGGTGATCACCGGGATGATACCGCTGGGCTGCGAGCCACAGCTGCTCGCCCTGTTCCCGGGAGGCTCCGCCGCGGACTACGACCCGGAGTCCGGCTGCAACGCTTGGTTTAACGATCTCGCCAAGCTGCACAACCGCGCGCTGATCCGCATGCTCCGGCAGCTCCGGCGCGCGTTCCCAGCCGCCGCCGTCCACTACGCCGACTTCTACCTTCCCGTCACCGCCATCGTCGCCTCTCCGGCCAAATACGGTACGTACGAACAGTGCACGCGAGCAACACCGATCGATTGTCTTCTTCATGCACGACGCTGTTATATATACTTAGTGTTATGGTTGTGCATTATAATGGATTAAAAAAATTTTAGATTTGCTATCGATTAATAGTTTGGTTTTTTGGACTCTGTCAAACAACAATATTGGCTATTAGACGTAACTTTGAGATTCGAGACGGAGGAAGCGGGTTTCAAATTATAACTTATTATAGTTATCATTATTAATTACGTATAACTTTAGTTATAAATTTATACAACTTAGTTATAAATATGTATAACTGTATCTAATGGTTTATATCTTGCCATTTGGATATAGGAAAAATTATTTAATAGATTCAATTTTTTAAATGTTTGACCAATAGACAATCATAAAGAATTTATTTGTGAGAATATCGGATTTGTTGGTAGAGTAATTATTTTTGGAATGGTTCAGTTTTTTTTTAGGTGGGATGATTTTTTTTAAGAAAGGGGAGGACGAGGATGACTGTTTTTGTAATAGTAGACATACGGTGATGACACATGCATGTAGATTTCGGCGAGAGACCGTTGGTGGCGTGCTGCGGCGGCGGCGGCAACGCGTACAACTTCACCTTCGCGGCGTTCTGCAGCTCGCCGGCATCGACGGTGTGCGACGACCCGTCCAAGTACGTGTCCTGGGACGGGATCCATTACACGGAGGCGGTAAACAGGTTGGTGGCTCGTGCCATGCTAAGGGGAGTCCTACCGGTGCCCAACCCGTCCTTGTCCATGGCGGCGTCAAGTTCACGGGAGTATACAAGATCAGACGTGACAGAATCCACGGATGCTACACTTTGAACTGTTTGGGCGACAAGCATGAAGTGGTCTTCCATACTTTGATAATAAAGAGTGTAGATTTCGCAAAACTACAACTACTTTGTGCAAATTACTGCAGAAGATTTAAGGCCTCTATCGCTGTATCGGATTTTGCGTGTAAGTACTACAGATTCTTTGTGATTCTTTTTCCAAAGGACTTTGCGATTCGAAATAAATAATCGTTAGTCCTGAAACACCGAGACACTCAACCAAACAAAGCCCCTCACTTCCATTATCGACAAAATTAAGACTCGCCAGTATGGTCGATCCATATGGAGCATGCATGGTGCGCACAGTTTTTTAAAAAAATTTTGCCTGGCAAGTTTGGAATAAAACTTGCTTAAATTTTTCCTGCAGAACTTGAAACGACGATTTTGAAAACTTATACTTTTCTAAACTTTCTGGCAGCCTTGAAAAATCTTCTTTAAAAAAAACTCGTCCAAGACTCTGAATTTGGAGGCTATGGTGGCCCAACTTGTGTCAGGGCTTGGCTAACTTGGGCTTGTTTTTACCCGCTTTTGACGTGGGAGTGTTCTTTCTTTCTGTGCTAACTTGGGCTCCTTGTAGAGGACATGTAGGAACCACTAGGTTAGACAAAGGAAAACATTTTCTTTTCTTTTTTTTGAGAGGATAAAGCACAATATTGGCATGTGAAATATGGATGCAATGCAAGGTGAAAAGAACGGTGATGGATTGGTACTGTCCAATAGAAAACGAACCAATGTACTTATGTACAATCAATTGTTTAGAGTGTACTATGACGTTGAATGGACAGAGAAATTAGCATTATCATGTAAATATGTAAAGATGAAGGAAGGACACTAAAATCAGATGGCTTGTCTTAATTACTCTCTTTTCTTAAGAAAACTCGATTACTCTTTTCGCTTTGGAGTTTGGATGTATGTTTTGGAGGACCAATGATGTGGCATTAGGCTTTGGCTAAAATTTGCAGCACATCAAAATCTGAAATTTTTGCAGCCGAATGGGAACAACCTGAACAGAGTTCTCAGGAGTGCACTCGTTGCAGTTGCAAAAGCAAAGCACGCAGTTGCAGTTGTGACTTGTGAGGAGCGACTTGTGCATCTGTTTCGTTGCCTGATTTGCCTCAGTGTGCTGCTGTCTGCTTGCTGCTCGTCTTATCCATCTCACATTGAAAATTTCAGATTACTGTATAATTCAGCAGAAAGTCAAGTAAATGTAGTCAACACTGCAACAGATGCACATTCAGGTTGTAGATGACGTTATGTTAGACATGTCAATGAGATGGAACCATTGTTTTTCGATTCCTCATCTAAGATACAACACTGAATCGAAGAAAAACATTCTTGCGAATTTCTGGCCGAACAACATTAACAAAAAGAAATCATAAGGAAACATTCCGAACAGAACACCTGATGTAGTTGTACAAATCAAACCATCTGAGCTTCGTCAGTTCACTGTTACTCTTTAGAAGTCCAGAGGGTCTATTACTGGAATAAGTTTTCCCAAGGATCCATTTGTTAAGTTCTGCAAAACGACTCAAATGTTAAAAAAAAATAAAAATCAGTTGCATTGAGACACTAGCAACTGTGGACCTCCACTCTTTATGCAAAGGGAACACATAAACACTATGCCAATTGGTCACTGGTGGCTGCTGCACTGCCACTAGGTTAGACATGTAGAGGACGGACCCACTAGGTCAGCCAAAGGAAAGCAATTTCATTTTTTTTTTTGAGAGGACAAAGCACAATATTGGCATGTGAAATATGGATGCAATGCAAGGTGAAAAGAACGCTGATGGATTGGTATTGTCCAATAGGAAAAAAACGAACCAATGTACTTATGTACAATCTTCAGAGTATACTATGACGGTGAATTGACAGAGAAATTAGCATTAGCATGCAAATATGTAAAGATGAAGGCAGGACACTAAAATCAGATGGCTTGTCTTAATTACTCTCTTTTCTTAAGAAAGCTTAATTAGTCTCTTCGCTTTGGAGTTTGGATGTATGTTTTCGAGGAGCATTGATGTGGCATTACGTCTTGGCTAAAATTTGCAGGACAACGAATCTGAAATTTTTGCAGCTGAATGGGAAACAACCTGAACAGAGTTCTCAGGAGTGCACTCGTACTGTTAACAAAAAGCAAGCATAAACTTGCAGTTGTGACTTGCGAGGAGCGATTTGTGCATCTGTTTTCCTTGCCCGATTTGCCTCGGTGTGATGCTGCCTGCTCGGCTTCTCGGCTTACACATCTCACATTGAAATTTTCAGATTACTGTATAATTCAGCAGAAAGTGTGAACAATTAAATGTAGTCTAACACTGCAACAGATGCACATTCAGGTTGTAGACGACCTTATGTTAGACATGTCAATGAGATGGAACCATTGCTCTTCAGTTCATCATCTAAGATACAACACTGAATCGATGAAAAACATTCTTCTTGCGAATTTCTGGTCGAACAACATTAGCAAAAAGATAAGAAAACATTCCGAACTCCTGATGTAGTTGTACAAATCAAACCATTTGATCTTCGTCAGTTCACTGTTACTCTTTAGAAGTCCAGAGGGTCAAATGGTCCATTACTGGAATAAGTTTTCCCAAGGATGCATTTGTTAAGTTCTGCAAAAGGACTCAGATGTAAAAAAAATCAGTTGCATTGAGAGACTAGCACCTGTGGACTTCCACTCTTTATGCAGAGAGAGCACATAAGTATTATGCCACCATGACAGAATTGAAATATCGAAGCCATGGAATGAAAGAGACCCTTTTTTTATGAGGAAAAAAGACCTTTATATTACTGTTATTAAGTGAAACATCTTGTTTGTTCCCTCTTGCGAGAACAATAGGGTATAACCTTACATTACTGCTTCTAGCTTATAAATATTCTCCTTTACACTATGAAGGGTTGAAACAAATTTTAATCAGATTACATCATGGAGGCTGAGATCTTTTCGCAACCTGTTGTATCTCAGACCTCCAACAAATGAGCTTTATCGTTTAGAATTGGCCTGGATCCTTCCCATAGCTCCCATAACTCATTCCTCAACCATGACATGTACATAACAGGCCCAAGCGTTGATGGCACCTGAAGTCACAAACTCTTGTCAGAAACGCATACAGTCCACACCATAAGTGTGGCGTTGTAGCTTTACGAAAGCTGATTCAACCACAACTTAATGCTAGCCGATTTGCAAAGTCAGGAAAATATAACTCAGTATGACAAGGATGATGCAGTAACGATGTCTGAAAAGTTGATTCTATCACCAGGCAACACCTACCAGGTACAGTAGAGCAGGCTGGGGAGACTGGGATAAGATGCCAGCAGCCAAAGCAGTTACCAAGCCAGCACCATAGCCTGTTAGCGCATACCATACATATTTCTGCTGTTTTGAGGGTGGCATGTCTGATGAAACACTCATGTCTTTGATCTTCCGGTAATCGAACGAGAGTACAAGAGCTAGAAGCATCCCGGGAATGGCCTACACACACAAGTGAAGAACTGATTAAAATTAAATATCACCAGTTGACTGTTGATGCACAGTATCAATAAAAGCGTGAGCAAAGTCAGATGATCGACACAGTAATTCAGACAGACTAAGTATGCAGTGCTTCCATGAAAATTGCATCTTTGTAGAACTCGAGTCATGAAGCTACTTCATGTGAAAATGATCAAGGTTGATATGAAAATAAATCAATAATACCAGTGATACTAACCTACAACAATGCAGTGAGACACATTATTTCACAGTGTCACAGGAAAGAGTTTCCAGACATTTTAAGACAAAATCTGTCCAAACAGTCATGGTTTAGCTAATCATACAACATCTGAAGCCTTCAAAAAAGTCAATCTGCCTGGTTTTAGTAACCCTTTGCTAAGTAAGAGATAAGAACTTTAGCTAACAGAATAAACAAACATTTTGTTTAAGAGCAGGTTTTCCTAGTAAGTTACAGGATGTGAACAGTGAATGCATGTTAACCAGAAGTAACACAAAAGGCTGGCCAAGAGCTGCTATATTTAGCTTGCTATCAAATTAAAAAAAGAATATACTAATCTCATGTTATAATGAAAAATTATTGTATTGCCATAATACCTTTTTGTCTTAAACATTGAGTGGGCCTATTATCTTCCTTACCATGTCAGTACGAAATAAAAACTCAAATGTAAATTAACTTACCATGTCTCCAAGGCCAAGCATCATGTAGTCTCCAGGACTGCTTCCTGGAGCAAGCCCACCCATCAAACTCCTGGGGAAGACAAGCTTGACTGGAAGTTCTAGTTTCTTTGTAATCAGCTGCAAGCCAGGCAGACTGAGCTTGTTTGCTACTGTGTGAACTGGGTTAGATGCCTTCTGAGTGGCGACAGACACCATAACATTTGCTCCAAAAAACCTCTCTGAGAAGAATACCCAGAAAACATCGTACACAAACAGGCAAACAAGAAGCAACGCACAGATCTTTATGTTGGGAAGCCTCACATGGCTGACGAATGCTATGCAAATGGAAATCCCCAGTAGGTTATTTAACAACCAGTGCCCTGATACCAGCCAGGCTATCACCGTGCCTATGCAGATCAGAATCAGCAAGCCTTGCAACCGGGTGAATGACTTTGAACAGCACCTTGACACAAAAGGATCCCCAATACTGAAACGCGACTTGACATATGTTATGTATGGAGACAGGCAGAAGAAGAGCGCCATCGCCGAGGCCACAGCAGTAAAGGCGGTCACCAGGTGCGATACGGATGAGAACAAATAGAACATCAGCAACAGGCTGCATGAGCTTGCAAGGGGGATCATGAGTGCCTGCGACCGATCAAGTGTGATGGAAGCCTCTGAGAAGTCCAAGTTCCTCTCCATCTCTTTCCCATGGTCTAGAGCGCGCGATGCCGATGCATAGGCAACGGAAACGGCGGTCACGATGAGAGCAAGCGATGCTGGCTCGAGCAAGTAGGTCAGCTTCCACAGGGATTCCATATTAGCTTAAAATCCTCTCTCCCCCTTGCCAAGGCTTCTTCCACCTCCTACACCTAGACAGACAGTAAATTTTACGATACCGGCAAGCATCAAGGATTGCTAAAATATACTTATAAAACATGATTTGGTCTAAAAATGAGGGGGGTGGGGGTGGGAATCTAATCCAGTTTTTGGATCCTGTGGATGGGAAATTCACTGGGAGGGGTGGGTTATCACCGGGGAATGGAGGGGGACCTCTCCGTCCACCGATAAAGTCGATTCCGACGACGGGCGATGACGCGGTGGCTTGAGGACGAGGCAGCGCGATGCGGGAGATCTGGTTGGGAGGAACAGGGATACCAGGTATCTGTACGCAGTAAAAGGAGGCAAATTGAGCAAATCACAAGGCTGAGCCGACAGAATACCACCAAATTTTGCGAGAAATTGGCACAGATATTACCGAGATGGTGCGCGAATTCCACCTCTCGCGCCCTCTCCGATGATCCGATCTCGCTATAGCAGGAGGTATCGACCAGATCCAGATGAGTCCGGAGTGCAGCGCGGGAGGAGCAAGCAGAAGAGCAACAGATCAGAATTCAAGCCTTCCTTCTCCGCCGGCGAGAGGCGCAGAAGCAGAAGTGGAGGCCGCCGGCGCAGGCGGAGAGAGGAGTCGACGCCTGTTGTCCATGCGACGACGGGAGCTCGGGGTCGGGGTCAGGGTCAGGTGAGTGCGCCGTCAGACGAGGTGGACACTGGAGAGTGGGGACGAGCACCACACTAATTGCGTATACCGGACAAACAAACAGAATTTTCGTGATTTTGTTGGGCACGTGACCGTGTGCATATACGCGTAAAATACTACTCCCGTCGCTCCAAAATAAGAGTATTCCTCACATCACAAAGCAATTTTAGGGCTTGTTTAGTACGTCATCAGCTCTTAGATACACTTTTTCTCGAGCTAAACTTAACCGTTCACCTCCCTGAAAAGATAGCGGAGCATGCTGGAGCGATCGAAAAAATAGGCTAAGGGATGGAGCGAGGTTCAGGCTCCTCTACTCTACAGTAGACTCCGTTTTAGGAGTTAGATTTAGATGTTGAAGCCCTGTTAAATATGTTTTTAGTAGAGATAAAATAACCAAAGTATATATCTCATTAGTAGAAAAAGTAGTATAAGTGGATGGGTAAGTAAGACTATTAAAAAGATAAAACTTCTTTATTTACAGACTGAGGGTAGATAAGAGAGTAGAAATTAACTTATTTTACGATAAAATTTAAACTCGAGAAACCAAAACTTATCATGGGACCAAAGGAGTATGTTTTCTAGGCTGAATGGAATGCTGCATAGCTGAATAACTGAATGGTTCGAGGTAAAAAGAATGAATTAACTATTATAAAATTTAAAAAATATATTTAAAGTAGTATTTTAAGAAATTTATATATTAAAGATTTTTGCAAACCCCCATCATTTAGGAGGTCAGGAAACGTGCGCATTCATACTCTATTCCATTTTCAAGAAAAGACACTCCCAAACATTTAGGCAATCTCATTGTCATGATTATCACTACCAGTTTACAAATTTGCTAGTGTTGGTTTATAATTGATATGACCTAAAGTGGAAATCTACTTGAATCACAAGTACTAATAGTGATTAAAATTGGGATATATTTAAAAAAATGTTTGATTCCTGCAATTAATAAGATCCAAATTAGAGGTTATTTAGCAAAATTGTTGGATCCTATTAATGTTACTATGTAAGGTCTATTTTAAAAATTACTACTATTGGACAAGAGGAACTAATTTAGAAAAAAAAAGTTTGCATCAATATGAGCCATTCCAAAACCCAGAATATCCAAAATCCTATAAACCTATACAATTGATCCCCACTTAGTGTAGTTATTGCCATTTTCCTAGATTGTGGTGCTTCCATATTACCTCAAGTTGCTCTGAATTTTACGTCTAAGATTTGACCTGGGCGTAGCATGCTTTATTAGCCCAATACCATATCTGCATATTTGTAGCGTATTGGTCAACATCGAAGCCCAGCCCAGCAAACTAGCACGATCAGCCCATTAGGGTTTTCTTTTCTCTTCATTGCCTCAACCTTTCATTGTGTCTCTGTCTAACACCTACAGCTACCGATAAAACACAGTAGGTTGCTCGACTATAGAGCTACCCATTTGCCGTCGGTCGGCCTAATCGCCTCCTCCATTAATTGGCCACAAGATTCGGAGAGCAAAATAGTTATCTGAAGGGGCCAACATAACATTTATATAATGGCTATTGCCTATTGGATATATACTACTGGGTGCTACACTGCTACTGCTGTGCTCTGGCAGCTTCGATATACAAGTGCTGATCCTCACCTAATTCTCCCTCGAGATGTAGGCTTTAATTCGGTTACAGCTTCCATATATACAGGTTAGTGCTTGATGGGTGCTTCCTCCCATCTATCTTGATTTTTACTCACACCAATATTCTAGTTGTATCTCTGATCTGATGATTATCCATATTTTTCTTACATGATCATTTTTGTTCTTCTCATTTTTGTCAATGATGAAACTAAAATTGTATCGTATTAGATTTGGTTTCAACAATATTTTTCCTATTCCTCTATTAAAGTATGAGTCTTTTCTATGTTGATGACTTGATATCCCAATTCATGGAACTCAACGGTGACCTGTAATGGCAAACAAGGGTTGCATGCAGCGCAACCATCTATAGATTTCTAGCAAGGAGTTCTTATGTGCTCACATACGAAGGTAAAAACGCATGCACCTTTGTCCAGTTTAACCTTCTTCTTTAAGATCAGAATTTTCGAGATGATTTATCTGATATTCTTCCGTGTAAAAAAAAAGATCCCTCAAGATAGATGGCTAAAAATTTCTTGTCATGCTCTTTCAGGTATATATTTCTTCATTGCAATTATAATACATTAGGAATTCTCATTAACACCGTTTCATGCTATATTTTTTCATGTCTAATGATTTTTTTAATCCTGCTTTGCTCTTTATATGTTCTATGGTTACCCTTATACAACATTTTTCTTTATACATGGAGTATGATTGCACTGCACAATTTTTCGTCCATAGAATCATCATGACAGAAGCATCTTTTGTCAGTTTGAATGTTCTTTAACTGGATTGACTATTTTGTGCCTAGCCGATATTCCCATAACAGACTTAAGCATTTAGAAAGAGTATATATAATTAATATCCATCTTAATCAAACAAAGGTCATGTCTGAATTCTTTCCATTTCCCACTACAACGTGGGGGTGTCTTCTATTACATAGATGAGTCTTTTTATAGTCCTTGAGGGGAGGCGGTACCATATCTGAACCGTTCATTACGCATGATCTAACGGCTTGAATGCCTGGGTATCGGACAATACTGCTTCTCCCCGAGAGCAAGTACTAAATGACTTTTGAAAGTGGAAGGTGAATTGTACTTTCGCATATATAGCGCACATACCAAATCGCTCTCGCTGTCTGCCCACTGCAGTCCCCGCCACAAATCGAATGAAAACCCTAGATGTGGCCACTGCAACAAGCTCGGCGCGGTGGATGCAACTGCCTCTCGGCAGCCGCTACCTTGGGGGTGGCGGTGCCCTCAGGGGCGGCGGCGGATGCATGGACTCTAGCTTGACTACTTCCTGACCTCCTCCTCCTTGCCCCTTCTCCCCGACGCTAGTATAACGGAGTCGGCGACCGTGGAAGTGGGCGATGGCAAAGACTTGTTGGGTGGCGGATGTGGCGACTTCAGGCAACCTCGTGACTGCCCTCACTATCTCTCCCAACGGCAACGCTGCTTCCTCCCTCCTCGCTGGTCCTCTCTCGACGGCAGCTGGGAGCCCTCCTTCCCGTTGATAGTCCCATGTTGCCACTGCTGGTGCTCCAGTCCCTCGCCTCCAACACTCCCATACCTAGCACCAGTTCTCTCCTTATTCTTCCCTTTGCTTGCTGTGGCTGTGGCTGCCCGCCTCGTCAGGAGGACTATGCCGCCGATTATCCTTGCCTTCCAGGCCCACTGCTCCACCAGCTCGATTTCTACCACTCAAGCTGCTTCCACCGACCAAACCTCCCTGCCGCTGCTCTAATCCCCTTTGTTCTTCCTCTATAAAATTTGTAGATATGGAATATGTGGTAATTTGTGTTGTTTCATTGAGAACATACCTGAACCTGTTGTAGCAATGGAGAATCCGTGCATTTGTTTCTACAATGGACTGGAATTAGTTGAACATTTTTGATGCATGTGGATGTTGGTTTTGCTTTGGATTTCTGTCGATCTTAATGTTATTTGTTCTATATGGATTTTATACTTTCTGCTCGGAAATCTACAGAACTAAAAATTGTTGTACTTAAAAATGGGTGGCAAGTTTCAGTGTTAGCAAATTTCCCTGCCACTGAATCTCTTCAACCTCTACAAGCCACGATTCTCCTAAGACAACAAGGCTGGTTCTGCCGTCATTGCCAGCAGCCGGCGACGACAACGTTCCGTTCTCATCGACACCTGTGGTGAAGTCTAACGGCGTCATTGTCGCCATCCACTTTGCAGAAGCTACATAGCCTCAGCTTTTACAACTTGTGCCCAGATATCTCACATCCGTCATGGTTGGTCTGCAGTACAGCAACAAACGTCCAAGGAAAGCTCCTAAATGGCTCCAATGGCAGGCGGTACAGGACCGTGTGGCAAGGCGGCACAGGGTCATACGGCGCAGCACCGAAGCATGGGCACATAGCGGCAACGTGGAGAGAATGATTCAGATGATGGTGTTGCAAGGTGTTGCGAGTAGGGACATGTAATTATACATTCCAATAATACACCTTCTGAACGGACGGTTAGATTTGAGTGGTATATCTTGGTACTTGGAATCTGGTGGTACCACCTCAAAGATAATAAAAATCCTCTACATAGATACTATTAAACAAAATAATTTTTATTTCTAGCTCCATGCAGTGGCACGATGATAGCTCATATTATAAATTGTCCGATCGCCATCAATGTTGACAAGCCAAAATAAGGTCTATATTGAAAATATATTGGATTGTTATCAATGATAGCCCGATCTAAACAAGGACTGATCTACAAAATGTTTTGGACCAATGCAATCCCACTCTAGAATCCGGCCTACCATGACCGTTCGTGATTATTTCTTTCTAACTAAGCTCTTCATATTTCACATTCCCCCCATCTTTCCTCATCCCCTGAAGCAGAGGCGAATCTCCGGCGAGCCTCCGCCGTGGCGGCCATGGGATCAAACATACTCTTGTGTGTCCACATAAACATATATATCACCAATGCGAAGTACGTCCTCCATTCGGTTCCAAGGTGGCTAGACCACAAATGCCATCACCTAGGAAGATGACAAGGCTCTTATTCCAGCGATTGCTGCAACGCATCGGCAATGGGCCCGTGGCGCTCCGTTGGTATCAAAGAATTTGGTTCCAGTAAACCAACCGTTGCTGATGCAAAACTCCAATTCATTTGACATTTCCATCACATTTGGAGATCTCCACACATCGCGGAAATCACTCTAGTCAATCATGAACACCACAAGAAGCTATGAAAATGGCTTCTCTGTCAAATCTTTCTATAAAGCTTTGTAATTGCAACAGATGAAATGCTCTAATAGGAAGATTTGGAAGATGAAAATTCCTACAAAAATTAAAGTATTTCTGTGGTTGATTATGAAAAATAGCATTTTAACCAAAGATAATTTATCGGAAAGGGGATAGAAGGGAAATGATAAGAGATGTCAGTTTTGCAGTGCTGACGAAACCATTGAACACTTATTACTTCTTTGTCCACTTGCTAGATTTTCTTGGAATGTTATTGCAAGTACTTTTGATTTGGGTCTCACCTCAAATGTCAAACATTTGCTTGGTGTTTGGATAAACAGGCTTGATAAAAATATGAGAAACATGATTGGGGTTGGGGTAGCAGCTGTTGTGTGGGCAATTTGGAAAACTAGAAACAAAGCTTGTTTTAGAAACCAAATGCTGTCTCATCCCATTGAACTGATATATTACATTTGCTCCTAGATTTCCACATGGGCTATTTTGCAGACTTCGGTGGAAAACACAAGAAATTTGTTGTAGGGTGCCCACCTATAAAGGATGGAATCTATAAAGGATGGAGCTTGGGGCATGACAGGTTGGAATGGGGATAGCTGTACAAAGAGGGAAAATGAAGTCAACCTGCTACATGGCGATTGGCGTGCTAAAAATGTGCTCCTGCTCCCATTCTTTCTTGGCTTAAACCTAAGTGAAAGCTGCTCTGGATGTGTTTTGAAGACTTTTGATACTTCTGGGCTACGGCTGCTAGTTTAGCTTCTGTACTCCAAAAACTGGATGTGGTCTGGAATAAGTAGTCTTCTGTGAGTAGAGTTCTATACAGGCAGTGGGTGTTACTGCTTAGATGTAGGATCTATTTTCTGTCTTGTTTTGTTTTGATCTTGAAGACTTTATGTAATCAAGTGCTTTTCAATTAATAGAAAATAGAGGAGTTTCACTCCTCTTTGATAAAAAAAAAAAAGAAGCTATGAAAATATGTGCTGAAATGAACAACACTGGGAATCGAGCCAACAGGTGAACATTGAAGTACAAGAGAAAAACAAAACCGAAGCTCAAACAAAAAAAAACGAAGAAAAGGGTCCATCAGCTCAATTCAGTATGATTCTGTTCGGTGGTCGGTTTTCAACAAATTTCACTACTATAAATATTATTTTCGCAGGTACTAGAGTTTTATTTTTATAGATAAACTATAAAAAAATCTGCTTCTAATAATGATGAGGACGTTCACAGGAGTAAGTCCGCCTGTGAAAATCAATTTTTATAGACGGTCCTTTTAGGACTGTCTATGAAAATATGGATAATTTCACAGGTGGTCCTCTTAGAGGTCCGCTTATAAAAATCATAATTTTTACAAGCAGAGCTCTAAGAGAGCTGTCAATGAAAATACCTATATTTTCGGAGGCGGTCCTCCTAAGGCGAATGCCTACAATAATTGTGGGACATTGATAAATTCGAGTGAGCATGTCCCTAAGGGTGAGTTTAAAGGTGATGGAAGAAGAGGATGAAAATGAACACGCAATATGAGATATCTCATTAAGGAACGATTAATTAAGTATTAGCTATTGCAAACTTGAAAATAGATTAATATAATTTTTAAAGCAACTTTTAAATAGAAATTTTTTAAAAAAACACACCGTTTAGCAGTTCGAAAAACACTCACAAAAAAGAAGAGGTGTTTTCATCCCATCCTATAGATTTAAACGAAGCCTAACAAACACTAAGTCCCACTCATCTCTCTTCCCTCATAGAGCAACTCCTCCCCTCCCCTCTTTCTCCTCTCCTTTCCCTCAACCCACCACCGCCACCACCCTCTCTCCCTTCCCCAGTGTGTGCCCCACCGCTCTCCCTCCGTCCCCCAATGTGACGGCTACAGCGACGGTCGGGCCTCACGGGAGCGCCAGATCTGGTTGCAGAGGAGGTTGGTGGCGAGGGGCTCATTGACGGCAACGTTGACAGTGGTAGAGGGCCAATATAGGCGATGTCGTTCACGGAGACGGCTGTCAGATCCAGACGAGGTCATCCCCAGCCTTGGCCTCGGCGGCATGCGGCAACAAGGACCATGCTCGGGGGAGGCGGGTCCGGTGGTGGTGGTGCTCGAGGGAGGCAGATCTAGATCCACACCGGTCTCCATCGATGCTGCTCTTTGTCACCGCCGTGTCGCTGCTACCGAGGATGAGACAGAGGTGGCTCGAGTATGCTCTTTGTGTTCTAAGATTTCCTCCTACCACGCCTCAGCTCAGCTCAGTGTCGTCTTCTTCCTTCCGCTTGGCTCCACAGCTCGCAGACTAACCCTGAAGCCCATGGCGGAGGAGGAGACCAGCAAGGAAGGACTGTTGGGTTGTCATCCATGGAAAGGTCGGGCAGGGACAGGAATCGATTCGAACTCTGCTTGTTTTGTTTCCTTAGCTCTTCCCTTGAATTTTTGTGACTATAATTGAAACTAGAGAAAGAAAGGGGAGGAAGCTCCTATTCATGTTTGCTTGTGGTTACAGATTAATGATGTACATGAATTTTTGTGGAGTTTGGAGAATTTGGAGTCAATGGAAACATATAAGCCGATGGACCTGGCTGCTCTGCAACTGGCTGCTCTGCAACTGGTTACAGATTAAGCCGATGGAAATATATTTTTTATTTTTTCGGTCTAAAAATATTTGTCTAGGCAGGTGTCATAATCTATTCGTATATGAAAATCGATTTTCATAGGTAGACTTTTTGAGTGTTTATCTGTGAAAATAAATTTTCATAGACAGTAGTCACACCGTATGAGACAATTAACGATTTTCATAGACCTTAAGTTAGTGGTGGATAGAACTTACGTCTATGAAAACGAAATCTGGCTGCCTGAAAAAACTATTTTCGTAGTAGTGTTCGTGCCCACACATTCGAATAAACTAATTTGGTTTATTAATAACACAAAAATGTGCATAGAAGTACAGATTCGAATCAAAAGTCACGCATGCACACTTGGGACCAATATATAGTCAAACAAGAAAGCAACTCTATAGTCTTAGTGCACGGATCACACGGAGGAAAAATCGACTATATAAAAAGGGAAAAGAGCAATTATATATATATATATATATATATATATATATATATATATATATATATATATATATATATATATATATATATATATATATATATATATATATATATATATATATATATATATAAAATTGAAGTTGTTTCGGCCAATTTTTTGGTACTTCGTCCGATTCATATATATGATTTAAAAATACAAAGAGTTATTTCCATCTACAGTTTTGGTTCGTCATTGTGTCCATCTCGCGCATCTGATTTTCATCCGCACGGCTGCCTTACACGTTGTCCGTGCACCAACGTTGCGGGGATCCAATCTAAGTCCAACTTAGACCCGAACACGGTTTGGCTTGCTTTTCTCCCCTAATTTTATCTTCCTCCGATCCTCTCTGCTGCTCCCCCAACTAAAGCTGACCCCGCCACCGGACACGCAGCCTCCTCTTCTTCCACCGGAACCCGTGGGACCTCCTCTCCAATGGAAGCCCAAGAAGAAGAAGAAGAACATGAAGCAAAGACTGTGGCGCCATGCTCGGTGACTTAAAAGCAGACACATTGCCCTCCTGACCTCTATAAAGGCCTCCATACCTCAGTCATTGTCTCTGCTGTCGAATCGAGGGCACCACTGACCCCAGGTCAAGCTCTATTGGCTGGGGATTATAGACGTCGGAGGAGTACTTACATGAAGCCATTGGAAGCAATATTGGAAGTAGATCTAGGCATCGGTGGTGACCGACGGCCGGTTTTGTTCGGTTGATTTTGGAGACGAAGGATGATGTGAGTGAAAGATTTGAGAGACGGACGCGCTACTCGGTGAAAAGTGGGGATCAAGAAAGACGATGGGTTTTTGACGGGAAAGTGAAAATTGCAATGGGTATCACGTGTTTCAATGGATTTTTTTTATAAGTGGTGGGAAATTGAATCAATCTCACACTTTATTAGTTAATAAAACAATCACATGCCTCTTTTTCTTCTATTCGTGTGCGTTACTCACTGACATTGTGGGCCCATCCAAAAACTACCCCACAAATCATAGTTGCAAGAGAAAACACATAATCACTATATCCAGGTAATCACCAGCCAGTTGAATAGAAAAAAAAGGAAGACAAAACAGACGGGGCATGTGGAATCGTGGAACAGGCCGAGGACCTGGATATAAGATCGTTGATTAAACACGGCTAACTTCCACAACTTTATTCTTAGGATAGAAATGATAGCAAATAGTAGGTCATAACGACATAGCTCACGATATGGACTTAATCTTCCTATATTTTAATTCACTCCCAATAATAATTAGAAAAAGATATGTGTTTTTGTTAGCTTTTACCTTTAAATTATATTCCCTCAGTATTTTAATATTTGACGACGTTGACTTTCGAAATTACATTTGACAATTCGTCTTATTCAAAAAATATATAATTATTAGTTATTTGGTTGTGATTTATTTTATCATTAGTGTTACTTTAAACATGACTTATATTTTTTATATTTATACAAAATTTATAAATATGACAAGTGGTCAAACCAACGGCATTAAATATTAAAAAATGGAGGGAGTAGCTTCCTATTTTTATAATTAAATAAAAGTATAGAGCCTATAAGTGTTTGTTGTATATAGTTATAATTTATCTCGTTGCAACGCATGAACACACACAGACATTTTCCTATATATATACACCCGTTTGGGTTCTTATTGTGCCCGAGCCTCAAGATTTGAAATACACGAATTTGTTTAAATTTTTTAGATTTTTCAACTTCTAGATATATAACCAGGTGTAACAATTTGATTGATGTCTATACCTTGCAATAAAACATCTTAAATTTAAAGTTATTTCACTATCCCATATTACCTAGTTAATTATATGTTTAAATGACACATACCTAAAATCAAAAGTTAAGCAAAAAGGCATGCATAAGTTTAAATTCAGTTCAAACTTGTTTGAACTAGTTAGTAAACAAGTTAATATTTATATCCAAAAAGTTTTAACATTTTTCATACTCATTTAAATTAGGTACACATCCGATTTAAATCTTGAGGCCCGAGCACCATAGCGCATCAAGTAAATTATATATATATATATAAACCAAAAAAAAGAGAATACCAATCATGCCATTTTCTCTCTTTTTCCACGGCCTCCATTTTGCACGTTAGTTCGTGTAAATTACTCCTAAATTATGGAAAGTCAGCGAGTGGCGGCTCAAGAAATATTGCTGTCACGGCATTGATCAAACGTTGACGGCGCATTGCCGCCACTGATCAGCACACAGCTTCAACGATCTTCTCTCTCTCTAGTCTCTATATAACAAGATCGATAAGTACTGCTTAATTTGCAAACCAATTGACTAGCGCTAGCTACGCAAGAGCCTGTAGATTTCCATGGCGCCGCCACTTGCACGTCTTCTCGTGGGGATCGCTCTCCTCGCCGTCGTCCTCGTTGTCGCGGCGGATGACGACGACGGCGGCGGCAGCCATCTGCCGCGCTACTCTCGCGTGTTCAGCTTCGGGGACTCGCTCACCGACACCGGCAACGCGGCCATCCTCCCGGTCACCGCCGGCGGGTCCTTCACGCGGCCTCCCTACGGGATGACCTACTTCCACCGCCCCAACGGCCGCGCCTCCGACGGCCGCCTCGTCACCGACTTCATCGGTAAACGTCGACGATCTCGTCGTTAACCAAAACCATGCATTAATTAATTAATTAATTATCGCATCTGTGTGTGACGTCGTCGTCGTCGTCGCCGTGTTGTGTTGAGGGCACAGTGAAGGCGCTGGGGTTGCCGGAGCCGACGCCGTACCTCGCCGGCAAGACGGCGGTGGACTTCCAGCGCGGGGTGAACTTCGCGGTGGGCGGCGGGACGGCGCTTGACCCGGCATTCTTGAAGAGCAGGGGGATAACGTCGTTGGTGCCGGTGTCTCTCAGCAACGAGACGAGGTGGTTCGAGGATGCCTTGCATCTGCTCGGCGCCTCAGCCCATGGTAAGCATTGGTAGTATTTCACGCTTCCTTATGTGTTAATTGATTGATAAGAATGTAAGGCATTGTATCTTTTTAGTGGTAAATCACGGAAGCTTGCAGTGTAAACTACAACTGGTCTTAATTTATCTGCATGATCGATATGATGCTATATATATATATATATGCTCTTAATATTTATAATATTAATTTGTGTAGTCTCATTTGGCGATCCATTTTATATCACTTAATTATTTCCATTTAATTAGAAGATGAAAAATATAGCCGTATAAGCATGCAGTATTCTTTTGTTAGTACTTCCCTTTTTAATGTATGACACCGTTGACTTTTAGATATATATTTAATCATTTGTCTTATTTAAAATTTTGTACAAATATAAAAGACATAAGTCATGATTAAAGTACCTTTAAGGTTAAAACAAATTACAACAAAGTAAATAATAATTATGTAATTTTTTTAATAAAACGAGTGATTAAATATATATCCAAAAGTCAATAACATTATACATTAAAAACCGAAGAAAATCTTTTTTTTTTACCACACTAGTAGGGGAGTCCTTCATCCACTCCTCTCTATGTCGGGTGAGGCGTGCAACATCCTCCTTTAAAAAAACCAGAAAAGTCAAGTGGTTATGGTAAAAAAAAGGGGTTAGATTTTAATGTTTGATCCACAATCCCAGCTCATCCATCCACAATCGTATGGGCCGTGCAGCCCATCCTCGACCATATAGTCTGGTTTCAATGCACGTGACATGTTAGTTTAGAATTTTTACTGTTACTAATTTAATTTTTTTTTTAATTTATAAAACTAATTTTCGGTTTGAATCATTTGCAAAACTAGTCTCTTGCCGCCCTGGGCCACGGCGGGATTTAAAAACCGCCGTGGCCCAGGGCGGCGAATGGCATCCCCGTCACCCGGGGCTAACGGCGCCGGCCGCCGTTAGCCCCGGGGACGCCACGTGGATTCGCCGCCCTGGGGGACGGCGGCGAATGCCCCCAGGGGGCCGAATGCAAAATTGCATTCGCCGCCCTTGCATTCGGCCCCCTGGGGGCATTCGCCGCCGTTCCCCAGGGCGGCGAATGCACAGGACCGTCCGCACACCGATCGGACGGTCCGAATCGACGGCAAATTGTTGTAACGCGCGCTAACTACCTTAAAATAGTCATAACTTTCGCATACGGTCTCGGAATCGGGCAAATAAGTACTCTACGGATATCTACAGAAAATTTTACATCCGCTTCCCCCCTACTTCGTCGGGTTTGTCTAAAAAAATTTTACGAAATTCGGCCGGGAAGATTGAGTTTTTGAGGTTCGAAGTTTCAGCACGGTTTTTAAAGCACACTCGTAATTTTCTACAGGCCACATCTTACATCGGTTTAAGCTGCACCTTTATGAGATTTTGCTATTCTTGTGTTGCTAGTTGAGAAAAAAATATCAAAAAAAAAGAAAAAAATTTTGCAGGTGGCCCCCTGGATTCGGACGGTCCGATCCTTGTGCGGACCGTCTGTTTACTATGCTAAAAATCGCCGTCCCTCAGAGCGGCGAATGCAATTTTACATTCGGCCCCCTGGGGGCATTCGCCGCCGTCCCCCAGGGCGGCGAATCCACGTGGCCTCCCCGCGGCTAACGGCCGCCGGAGCCGTTAGCCCCGGGTGACGGGATGCCATTCGCCGCCCTGGGCCACGGCGGTTTTTAAATCCCGCCGTGGCCCAGGGCGGCAAGAGATTAGTTTTGCAAATGATTCAAACCGAAAATTAGTTTTGTAAATTAAAAAAAAATTAAATTAGTAACAGTAAAAATTCTGTTAGTTTATGAGAAAAACAATAACATACGTGAAGTAGGTCACGTGCATTTGGGCCAAGGGCACCCACAAAACCTAGGAAAATATTGATCTGTAAACTTTTTTGATCACATGCCTGTGTAGGTTTGACAAAAGTAACAAAATTAGGTCAATCCTTCACCTAATTGACAGTGTCTAACCTTTATATACTGGCACAAGGCCTTGGATGGTAATATTGTTCGCTAGCACATTGGTTTTCCGAACTTTTTGCATCAGTCAATTATTTGTTGCTTTAAGTCTTCGTCCCCAATTTTAGTTGTGTAACGGTTTCTTGCCTTGGGCTTTGCTACAAGAGTGTGATTTTGGAAAACTATCAAAAGATGAAAGCTCAAAAATATCACTCACACACACACCGTATATATATGAAAATCCATGAATCAACCATTGGGTTGTCTATTTGAACTCATGAGCAATGCTTTTTTTTAAGATAATAAAATTTATTCTGGCATTTGCTTCAAAGAAACTATATTCAATTATTATAGAGCTTACAAATCGAAAGACCACGACTTATATAATCACAAGTTGATTAAAAATAAAAAAAACTACTTAGAACACTAGCATAAAGACAAATATAACACTTCCATCTACAGTTGGCGAGGAAATGCATAACCTTTGTTTCTACAGCAGCTTGCAAATTATATTAGTTCTTGTCTTTCTCAAATTAGAAAATAGAATCACTTAATTAACATGAACTAACATGATCGCTTAATTGATTTGCATGTGCAGTACAATTTTGATTTTTGATCACTGAATTTACACTCAAAAATAAAACAATACTACTTCATCTGTCCGAAAATATAAACATTTTTAGATGTGCTAAGTCAAAACTTTTTAACTTCAACCGTTAGATAGCAAGAAAATCATAAAGATTGATGGTGTAAAATGATGTTATTAGATTTATCATTAAACAAACTATCATAATATACAACTTTTTTCTTTTTGAAATAATTATTTTATAGATGCTACAGTATTATTTTAGTCTAAAGTACTTATATTTGTGACGAGAAAGTAGTTGCTTTGGTCATGCAACTTTAATTCACAAGCTAGGGCCCGTTTGGCATAGTTCGACTTCGAGATTCTGTTTTGTGAAGTTGAAGCTGTGCTAAATACTTTCGAGATCTTTGATATAATATAGAGTAGAGCTGCGCTCTGCTCCTAAAAGTTATACTCCGAGAGAGGAGCAGCGTCCTTGCGCTCTATCCTCGGAGTAGGAGCTATATCAAACAAGCTCCTACTTAACGAGTTGTTGAATTAACGTAGTTTCGACATATTTACCTCAGAGCAGCATATGATCGCGGCAAGCTCAATGCTTGAACACAAATGAAAAACCATAGATGAACAAAATTCGGTTGTCTATTTAAACCACTCAATTAATTCGCATGTGCAGATTTGCAGTACCGTTTTGACTGAATGTTTGCACCAATGAAACAACACAAGTGGCTCTTCCAGGGGCAGCACATGTAATTTGTTATTTTATCGCTTCGCACCCACCTTGTACTAATCAACTTGTTTTTACCACCAATGGTTTCTACCTCAGAGCAGCACATGATCGCGGCAAGCTCAATCTTCTACTTGGGTGAGATCGGATTGAACGACTACTCCTACGCCCTCTCCGCCGGCAACGGCACCGTCGACGCGGCGGCGAGCTTGGTGCCCGACATCATCGCCGTCATCCATTCAGCCGTCACCGTAAGCAAGCTAGCAACCCGGTCTTGACACGGCCGATTGCTTACACTTGGCTATTGACCTATATACATATATGCAGGCCGTGATCGCCGCCGGAGCAAGGACGGTGGTGGTCGCCGGGATGATACCGATCGGCTGCGAGCCGCGGATGCTCGCCCTCTTCCCGTTGGGTGGCGCGGGCGACTACTACGACCCGGCGTCAGGCTGCATCAAGAAGTTCAACGACCTCGCAGAGCTGCACAACCGCAAGCTGCAACAGATGCTCCGGCGAGCCCACCCCGGCGCCGCCATCGTCCGCTACGCCGACCTGTACGGCCCCGTCGCCGCAGCCGTCGCCTCGCCAAGTAAATACGGTAAGGGTCGGTGCCCTCAGCCTCAACGGCAATCGATCGATCTTCAGATGAGACGCATCCATGCATGGTCGTCGTTGTCACTGATGTTTGCGACGCGTGTATGTGTGTGTTGTTTTGCAGGATTTGGGAGGTCGCCGTTGGCCGCGTGCTGCGGCAGCGGCGGAGGGCCGTACAACTTCAACGCCAACTTCACGGGGTTCTGCGGGACGCCGGGGTCGACGGTGTGCGCGGACGGGCCGTCGGCGTCGATCTCATGGGATGGGATCCACTACACGGAGGCCACCAACAGGCTTTTCGCCCGTGCCATCCTCCTAACACGACCGTAAAGTCATCAAAGATACAAAATTTATCTTTATATTTTATCTTTATCTATTATAAAAAATAAAGTTATTTTCGCTAAAATTTTGGTACATATAAAAATTTTAATACGTTATCTGACTTAGTTACAACTTAGTCTCTATATCCCAAAACATAATAACTTTTAGCTTTTAAAATTTATTTTAAAATATAACAATTTCTACACCTATATTCTCTTTTAATTAATTGTAAGTTTTCACCATAAAAGTTTTTTATGTACTTTCTCTTCTGAGCTAATTTAATATCAATAACTTTCTTAATACCCGTATCTATCTCTAAAACTTCTTATATTTTAAAAAGATCTCTAAAACTTCTTATATTTTGAAAAGAATGTAGTAGTTCTAAAACTTCTTATATTTTGGAAGGGAGATAGTAGTTATAAAAATACAGTTATCATTTCAATCTTTGATACATCATCGCGCTTGTCCGACTCCTCCCATGTGTGCGACGACAATGCGTGTCCGTGTCCTCTGATTTCCGTTGTGATATCTACGTCATCCCTCCCCGCACGCAGGTCCAGCCCACTCAACTTGCCGTTATGGGCCCTAGTCAATATACGGTTGACTGGTCCTTGAATAGAAGGAAAGAGAAAGCTTGTAGTATGTTTTTATCCACATTACCACCGTATTCATCAGGTTAGAGGATACGAATTGCAATGTGTATTTTATTATCGGTCGACGTGTAATCTTTTTATCAACGTCTATTTTTATTTCATACAGTGTTGACGTGTAGTTTTTTTATCCGTAAAGTGTATATGATTAAATGTGACAATATACGTGGTAAAAAAATTATATAGTCGGATGTAATACCATGGTGAGAAAATTTTACCATCATTATTCACCCAACAAAATGCCAAACATGTTTCTATCGTCTGTTACCGTGCGTATTCGGTTCGCCTACCGTTGATGTTAGTCTGCATAATATAATTTTATTTATTAATATATTTCTTATAATTATTTATGTAAATGGATTAATACGAGTATAATTAAAATTGCACTTACCTGTTGCACGGACAATAAAGACCCGGTTACATTGCTGTTCTATATAGTTATATTGGGGCCAGGATCTGCTTCCATATAAGCACAATGTCATGTCCGTAACTTCTGGTCTTCTGGGCCGGGTCGGCTTTGTTCGTTCTGGCCCAACCCACACAGCGTGTGGGTTGTTCTCGATCGAGCGTCGCGGCGGCATGCAAGCGCGCCGCGCCGTGGCCTTGGCGGCATGGGCGGCCACACACTTCACGCTCGTTTGATTCAGTCCAACAGAGACCGAGCTAGCTTCTGAGCAGCATCGAGGGCAACAAGTCAGGGAAATATTATGGTTGCAGTTTGCGAAATAAACACGATTACATGACTCATCGTCGTCGTCGTCTTGCATTCTTGTTGCACGTGTGCGTGCCTCTACGTCTCCAGTGTGAAATCGTTAATTGATCTCTGTTAGTCGGTATCTGTCACGTCTCTCGTTGCAATCTCCAATCTCTCGTCGTACGTCGTCAAACGTGATGCGGATCCTTGGTTGCCACACGACGCCCATTACAAATAGATAGTAATCTAAACGAAGCTATAGCGTATCAGGCGCGCGCGAGATCGATCGATGGCGCCGTTATTCCCGCGTCTCCTAGTGGCCGCCGCCGCCGCGGCGATTCTCGGCGCCCTCGCCACCGCCGCGGCCGTCGACGGCGGCGGGAATGGATACACACGCGTGTTCAGCTTCGGCGACTCGCTCACCGACACCGGGAACGCGCTGCACCTCCCGTGCACCGGCGGCGGTGGCCCCGCCAGCCGGCCGCCCTACGGAGAGACCTTCTTCCGCCGACCCACCGGCCGCGCCTCCGACGGTCGCCTCGCCGTCGACTTCATCGGTAAGTAACCACTACCCCACTCTCTCCGGCCGATTCTGTGCATGCATGCAACTAAAATGACTCGGCTTTTGACGATGTATATATACGTTCTGTTTTGATGTGGTGACATCCGTGCAGTGGAGGCGATGCGGCTGCCGCACCCGGCGCCGTACCTCGCCGGCGGCAAGACGGCGGCGGACTTCCGGCACGGCGTGAACCTCGCCGTGGGCGGGTCGACGGCGCTGGCGCCGGTGTTCTACGAGGGCAGAGGCCTAAAGACGTTCGTGCCGGTCTCTCTCGCGAACCAGACCGTCTGGTTCGAGAATGTCGTGCAGCTTCTTGGATCTTCAGATCACGGTAAACGCTAGAAATAAAGTTGATCGCGACGTGCCGGCTACCGAAATGTTCAGTGTATCTCATCGATCGAGCGTGCTTTCTCTGACATAATTAATGCGCGGGGAACATGTGTGTTGCACTGGATTGTTAGGTCGGAGGAAGATCATGGCGAGCTCGCTGTTCATCGTCGGAGAGATCGGGGTGAACGACTACCTCGTCTCCCTCGTCGGGAACCTCACCGTCGGCGAGGTCAAGTCCTTCGTGCCGCACATCGTCGGTGCCATCCGGTCCGTCGTGAACGTAAGCTAGCTAGCTCAGAGCTCACCTTGATTATGGACCACATCCGTGTCATGACACGTAGGTTGTGTGCAGGAGGTGATCGCCGCCGGAGCAACGACAGTGGTGGTGCCGGGGATGATACCTCTCGGCTGCGAGCCGCAGCTGCTGGCCCTCTACCAGGGTGGCGGCGGAGACGACGCCGGCGACTACGACCCGAAGTCCGGCTGCATGACGCGGCTGAACGACCTCGCCGAGCACCACAACCGCGCCCTGAACCACGCCCTCGCCGAGCTCCGCCGCGCGCACCCCGGCGTGTCCCTCGTCTACGCCGAACTTTACCGCGCCGTCACCGACATCGTCGTCTCGCCCGGCAGGTACGGCTTCAGGGACATGCCGCTGGCCGCGTGCTGCGGCGGCGGCGGCGGCCCGTACAACTTCAACATGACCGCGTTCTGCGGCGCGGCGGGGGCGACGGCGTGCGCGGTCCCGTCGGAGTACGTGTCGTGGGACGGGGTGCACTTCACGGAGGCGGCCAACAGGCACATCGCCTGCGCTGTGTTGAACGGGCGCCCGTACGACGGCGGCGCACCGCCAACCATGTCAACGGTGACGGCATGGCCGGCGGCGGCGGAGGTTGGACGGAGTAGGATCGGGTGCTCATAGACTGAGACGTACGTGGCGGATGGGCAAGCTTCCACGTGGAAGCCCGTGAGCCGTCGTAGACCAGACGTGCGTACGTCCACGTGCTGAATCTGCTGATGAATTGATTCGTCCACTTTTTTTACTAGTAAAGCAGACTACTCTACTGTTGCCGTCAGACTACTGCTGATGACCAGATGTCATACTGATAGATTGGAAAATCATTTGGTCACCGGTGGAAAATTATTTGGTCACGCTGTTAATCGCAGACCAAATACAAATGTTACAAATTAAATCAGCTGATAAGACTCCTCGAAATTAATTAAAAATTCGTTTGCTATGCCTTATGATCGATGCCGAGTAGGTAAAACATTTTAGTTAATTATCTAGAAAAGAACTACTCCAAATTAAAGTAATTTGACAGACATATAGCAATACTCTAGACAAACGTTTTGGACCACTTGCAGGATTTTAATCCCTGAGAAAAATTCCTAAAGAGGTCTTTGGAATTCCTTTAAAACTCTTATAGAATGACAAACCAATTTAGGTTTTAGAGGAAATTTTCCATGAGAACGTACCGCATGGTTTATTTTCTTTGCCTCTTGTAATCGTGTGTTGTATCCAAACACTTCTTTTAAAGTAAGTTTATGTTTTTTCTTCCCGTAGGATTGGAGAAATCACGGCAATTTTTGTGTTTTTCCTATCTAGTATGTGTTTTGAATTTATGCAATGAAGGATTAACAAAGCATTTTTTGAGTATCTAATTTTCTAAGGATTTTTTTTTCTATAGACCCCCTTGATTCATGGAAAAAAATTAGAAATATTCCACAGAATTACATTCCTACAGCCCAATACCATAGGAAAATATGTAATAAAAGGTCGGTCAGACCTTTTGAAAGCTTTCATCCGATTCAGTTTTCTCTAGGTGCAATCAAAGAGCTTCTCGTCTCTATATTTCCAATTCCTAAAGAATTAGAAAAAACATATCGCTTCAAATCCTATATGTTTTTTTCTATCCCACGTTTTTCATATGCCGTGTTCCAAATGACTGCAAATAGGAGCTGTCAGTCCTGTACGTAATATCTGACATTTTAAAAGGAGGAGCTGGGACAGGGCTGGGGTCCAGGACTTCTACTGTAGGTGTACCAAGTTGATTAAATAAACATTTCCAATAAAAAAGTGAACTGTTATATGTAGAAAAGCTAAAATGAAAACAGTTTGGTATGCGCTTTAAAATTGGTGTTTTGGTGGTGTTAAGACAACTATTTAGGCAGTTAGCTAGGTCCAATATATATCTTTACTATTATAAAAACGAATATTATTTCTGCTAAATTTCTGTCCGTCACTCATATCACCCTCACATCATGCTAACTTATGTTGACTTTCGTCTGTCACTTGCATACGTAGCCTGCGCCCCCGAGCACGCTGACAATGGGGACGAAGGAAGAGAAGGCGAAGGGGATGACTCACGACGGGGAGGGAAAAGAGGGACCTATTGCCATGGACTCCGCCACCCTGATATGCGCCACCGTTGGGGAAGTTCGTCGGCCCACTGCCCCGATCCACGCCGCGTCGCCTCGATTTGCGCCCGTGCACGCCTCAATCTGCTAAGCTCACTGGCTAAGCCGCCCCTATCCTCCCACTGTAGAGCTCCTCCTCGTCCTCATCGTTGAATCTGCACGTGCCGCCCCGCTCCGCTGCTAGAGCTGCCTCGATCTGCATCGCTAGGGACCGTGGTGGTGGCCGGCAAAGAGACAGCGGGGCAAGCTCCTCCCCTAGCCTTGAGCACCGCCCTAGCTGAGGTACTCCATTGTGGAACAGGGGCCGCCGCTCCCCGCCCTCGCCCACGCCACCGCCGGGGCCTACCGTGGCGGAGGAGAAGGCTTGGGTGGTGGTGTGGTTCGGGTTAGAGGGGAAGTTGATGTCGCTGAAGTCCCCGTTGCCATAGATGTCGGTGTCGGGGAAGGAGAAGGATGTGCCTCACCGACGGTAGCGGCGGCGGCGGCAGAGGGGTTGTCGACGACGGTGGGAAGCATCGGATTGGGATCAAATTGAAGATGGGGATAGGGATCAGTCACGTCTCAGGTCAAGATTAGGGTTCTTGTATGGGCTCGATGGGGATTTGGGTTGTTCCGTGCTTCACGTGACCGACCAGATGGGGAAAAAAATCATAGGACCTGGTCTTGTTCTCATCGGATGATCTCGTCCCTCCATCCATGCAACATGTGTATAAGCACAAATCTTGGAGCAAACTTTCCTAAAAATAGATACGTCCAGGCTTGAGAAAACTTCATTTTGATGGGAGAAAAGCTGTAGGGGGAGGGGCTCATATGTGGGTCCACCAGGAGGGTGAGGGTATATATGCAGAGTTTTTTTTCTTGCAGGGTCTAAAATATTAAAATTTCAATTGATTTGCTAAAAATAAATATTATAAGGGTGACATAAAAAATATTAGGAGCTAAAACATAAAAAATATTACACAGTGGCCTCCATTGTAGAGCAGTGTCGTGAGAGCATCTCCATCTCATATAAACCCTTTTTTCTATGAGATCACTCCTTTAAGTAGCCTTCATTATTTATTCGCTTAAACACGTTGAGGTAGAGAACGTAAAAGGGGTCTCTTCTTGTGGTACAATGCCGGTGGACTGTGGTACAGTACACAGAAAGGCAAAGCTCGACGTCAGTTGTCTCGGGCGTCGGGACCTTCTGGGGCCGAGCAGCGTGTGGCCAGCCACACACACTGTCTGGCTGTACGCAGTGAGGCATGGTGTGGGGCTTGGCACACAGGATCATAAGAAGCGGAGTTGACAGGATGGGCCAGAAGCCCAGCAGAGCAGGGGTGTCCATCGGGTGGACACCAAACCATCTCACCAACATTATTTATTCCGGTTGTAACTCTGGGCTAACTTCATTCCAAAAAAATATAAGTATTACCGTATGTTTTTAAAATAAATTTAGATAGAGATATACAAATACATTTTTAAAAACATAAAAAAAAATGTTTATATTTTAGAATGGAGGAAGTAATGTTACTAAAATGATTTGGTTATAATTTTAAATTCCCAGCATCAATAATTCTAAGATACTTAATTTAAAAACAGAAGAAATATATACGTAAATTTGTCTTAAAAATATAATCCCTTCTTTTTTAATATATAATACTGTTAACTTTTGGACATATATTTAACTGTCGGTTTTATTTAAAAAACTATATAGGTATTGTTTATTTTATTATGATTTATTTTGATCATTAAAGGTTTTTTAAGCATGACTTATATTTTTACATATTTGTATTAAATTTTTAAATGATATGAGGTTAAAGTATGTCAACGGCATTGTATATTTTAAAATAGAGAGAGTATTATAATATTACAAACTTATCAGATTTTGTAAGTTTGTTCCAATATAAAATTAGTTACCAAAATTGTAAAAGTTTGACCAAATTTTATCTTAAATGTTGAATACCTTTTGATTTTGTTTAAAAATAAAAAAAAGTGGTCCCTTACCCCTCCTATTATTCTAAAGCTGTCCTAGGATTTACGCTTATCCGAGGACCCAATGAAATGACCCTAATTTTGAACCATAGGTTTCACTTTTCGTCATGTTTGCAAAAATTGCTAAATGGTTCCATGGATCCTCTCTTTTACCCGGTGCTGTATTTTATGAATATTTTTGCCTTGATTTCTGAAGAATGTCTTTATGTTAATAAAGTAAGAATAATATTTATCATAATTTTTTTTTCTATTATAACGCATGTATATAATGCTAGTATTTAAAAAAAATTCAGAACGCTTCCATCGTCCGTCATTTGTGGCGTCCTCCAATTCTTCGTCCGCGTGTGATTGTGTTGCGCGACGCGCATACAATTCATCCTTCACTCGATTTTTCCAACTTCCTGCTTCGTTCATCACGCGCGCGACTAGCGAGCGCACTCCTTCCTTCCTGCATGCACCCCGCGCGACGCAAGTAATCGGAGGTTAGTATGGGTCGGACGTCAGATGGAAGACTAAAAATCGGCTGCATGACTGTATGTATGTGTATGTATACATTAGCACCTATTAGTAATATTTAAAACGAGTTTTCTTCTAAACCATTTGTCCGATTGATGATCCAATTGTACCGTTATATTCGTTGTAATTAAATCTTTACAGCAAGATGTCATATAATTATATTCTAATAAAAAAATATATGTTTCATCTAATGAAATTCGATGTTTCATATATGGAAAGCGAATGTTTTAACTAAAATTTAACTATGTTTGTTGCATATGATAATAAACTTAGATGTTTCAATAAACATTTTATGATATTTCATTGGTTCATTTGTAAATATTGCATGAGGGTGTTCTTTAAATATGTAAGTAAGTCGATGTTTCATATGTAAAACATACTAGGATTATTTTTCTTATTTATTTTGTTCATTCTATCTAAGTAATTAATGGTTTTTAAAGTAGTAACCATTGTTGAGTTACTCGATTTTTTTTACGATGTACGACCTTAAAAATGTTGGTACTGAAGGCCTATAACCAAATAAACTATCAACTAAAGTTGTTATTACACCGCATGCAAACATGTATATACATACATACTAGATCATTTTATTGTATCAGCCAAAATACACAATAAACTTGTGCAACAGAGTAAAATACTTGTTGAAACATTTTTCTCTCGTTTTAAACGGTTGAAACATATATAATTTTAGATCGGGATATAATCATACAATATCTTATTATAAATATTTAATTATAATGAATATAACAATATAATCAGATCGCAGATTGAATAAATTATTTAGAAGAAAAAGTAATTTAAAATTTAAGTTTGAAGACATTCCTTTGCGCAGAATCTAGTCACCAACTACGTCTTTCTGGCATGTATACATGTGGGGCCGTACGGGCGTTCGGCGGTGGCTCTTGCGTCGGATGACTGATGTAGAGCAATTTCCGAAGTAATCGCGAACAAAGCGAACCTCCGCATCGTGCGACACGACACAAAATCCGGAGCATCGATGGTTTAAGGGCCTGTTTGGCAGGGCTCTAGCTCCTAGATTCTAGTTTAGTGGAGCTGGAGCCCAACCAAACGGTCCAGCTCCAGCAAAAAATGGATCAGATCAGGCTGGAGCACTCCTAAAAAAAGAACTAGCAGGTTGGAGCGGGTCTCTGCCAGCTCCATGGCTCCAGCTCCGTCCATTTTACATATGTACCCATAGAAGTTGTATTGTAATTACCCACAAATGCCACTGATATACCCTCCCTCGCCCCCTCCCAGAGGCACAGCGGCCTCTCTCCCGATCTCTCCCACGACTCCTGCGAGGGCTCTAGCGGCCGGAGGGGAAGCAGGCGACGGCGGGAGCAGGCGGTGGCGGCCGGAGCGGCCGAGGGGGAGCAGGCGACGGCGGCCGGAGCGGCCGAGGGGGAGCAGGCAACGGCGGCCGAGGGGGAGCAGGCAGCGGCGGGAGCAGGCGGCGGCGGCCGACGACGGTGGCCGGAGGGGGAGCAGGCAGCGGCGGCCGAGGGGGAGCAGGCGACGACGGCCGAGGGGGAGCAGGCGACGGCGAGCAGGCGACGGCGGCCGGAGGGGACAGCTCTCCCGACCCCGTCTCTCCCTTTCTCGTCTCTCCCGAAACCCCACGGAGTCCCGACCCTGTCTCGCAAGCTTCCTTCGGCGCACCGGCAGAGCGAGCGGCGGCGGAGGGCGGCGCACCGGCAGAGCGAGCGGTAAAATTGTCCATCTTCCCCCACCTATCTCTTTCAGGATTTTTGGAGTTGATCAGGCTAGCCAAACACTTTCAGGCCACCTCCAGATCCTACAGAATCTAGCTCTCGTTGGAGTTAGATCCAGGAGTTAAGATCTAGGAGCTGGAGCCCTACCAAACAGACCCTAAATCTTGTGGGCTCGTGGGAATCAACCGTACAGGGACACATGCAAATGCAAAACGGATTGAATTTGTATTTGTTCACACGCTCACATTCATGTCCATTGATTCTGTTTAGTTGCAATAGGACTCATATCCATGTACGATTCTTTTTAGGAAAACAAAATATCCTTTTTTCCTATAATTTCCTTCCGCTATTTAGTGTAGGAGCAAAACGAGTGTGATACAATAACCATCCATATGAGCCAACGTCACAATCTATTACGTCTAAATATATAATATCGTCCATTGTCCCGATCTAACTGTTGTGATTGGTTCAATAATTAGTGGTCTATCAACTTCCATCAAACACTCATCATCACACCCACCAACACCACCAAACAAAACCCCAAATACTCCCTCCCATCACAATACTCTCCCTCCCTTCTCGCTCTCTGTACTTAGGGTTTTGCATGCCATTAACTCCCTCTGTCAATAAATTCCACCCAATCTTTCCTACGCGTACCTCACTTAGCTGTCTGTCGATCACGCTCTCTCTCAATTTCCTTGTATTTTCCTCCCGTCTTAGATCACATTCGACGTGGCAAGGTCGAGGCCAATAGATTAAGACACCGGAAGTGAAAACATATAAACAATAAAAGTTATACCACTGGACCTTGTTTCAGTAGAATGTGAGAAAGATTTTTGCTACAAAACCTTAGCTAATGTTGGAGCCAGTGGAACGAAATAAACTATTTTAAACAAGTTATCCAACAAGTGAAGAATCAGCGATTTGAAAACCAATGCTAGAAAATAAACTAGATAAAAAAACCTCTCAAAATCAACTCTACAATTAAGTTTAAAAATTCAAAGTTTTGCTACGACTGATAAGCCAAAAGGCAATGCACGGGCACCTTTTCTAGTATATACTACATATACAAATACCTAACTAAGGGTTTTTGTGTAATTTTATTGCAAATCTAGATTAATTGGATTTGATATCAAATTATTTTTTATGCTTGCATATACCGAATCACACCTAGTATACAATTATATCAATCAATTTATGTTTTTTAAATACCATTGTATTATGTATACAACTATATCGAGCCATGTACATCATTATTATAATCCACCATGATCACACAGTGCATATGTTTCCATTTTTTGTTTCCAAATGCACCCGGTAACTTTTAGACCTTTAGATCTAAGAATGCTTAATTTTTTATTGGGTGTACATCCATAACCTATGCTAATTAAGTCTGTCGCTGAGTATGAGTGACAGTGTGCTCTGGAACCCACCTATAATTCATAGTATCTTTTATATATAGAAGCAAACATGTAGGATGTTGGAATGATCTTTATGATAAATTGTATTTTTTAAAAATATGGGCAGATGCAGCAATTGATTGATCTCGGCAATCATTTATAGTTTTTTTTATTTATGCAATGCTTTTTTGGCACATTCAGTACATGTTTAAAAATATATTTCATTTATTTGGCCTCTGTAAGAGCACGAGCACTATACCGGTCAAAAAGAGAAAAGGAACAATGTAGAGTTGTATCTTTCATTTCCTTTCTTGATTTGTGACGTTTAGCTTTTGCATGATTATCGTGTCTAAAACAGCCTCCGGCTACCAACCTCATGATCTGATAAAGGATCTTAATAAAACCTAAAGCTACTCTCGTGCCAATAACATGAGTGATCAAAAGTGCACACTACATATATTTCCATGCTAGCTTGGAGAATGTGTCACCAATTAAGCGATGAGTTCGATATGAGGAGCATCTTATTTAAGCACATACGTGATGCTTTTTATGCACATGTACATGCATCCAGCTTAATCAGTGGAAGAAAAACGATCGATATTTAAGCATCTTAGAATAGAGATAAAGTGCAGCCTCCCAAGAGTGGATCAGTGGATCACTGACTTGAGGAGCTTTTGGATGAGTCGAACTGTTTAAATCGTGTTTTGCAGAAAGTTTACATCATGACGACCATAGCACAAACAGCTTTTAACACCAAAAGAGGGTTTAGTGCCAACTTTCGGCATGTCCTACCTTATCAGTTTAATGTTTCTTTACAACAAAAAATTTGGCAAATATGCAAAACACCTTTGCCTGATAGGGCAAACATCGCAGATAAGGGGGTATATAGTGCAAATGTAGGTGTGTTTGCTTCTGCTTGTTGCTTATAGCTTCTCTCTCGATTTCTATTAGTACACTTTCCACAACGTAAACCGGTGTATTTTTTACAAAAAATTTCTATATGAAAATATCTCTAAAAAATCAAACAGATCCATTTTCAAGTTTTCAATAGTTAATACTTAATTAATCATATACTAATGATGTTTCTCGTTTTACGTGCGGTTTATAAGCCAATACAATAAACCAATTCAAACACGTCCTTAAGTTATTATTAGTTATTAGCTATTACGATGGATACAGTTGTGTTCCTGTGCTGTATAAACATTGTCTTCACCATCGTGGATGCATGTGCATTAGAATTGAAAGTGTGAGGTGAAAAAGAAGTACAGTGAGAAAGTGAATAACTTTTTTAGCAAAATAACTCTAAACCCATATAAAAGCTGTCATGTCAAATGTTAAAAGCATTCTTCTTATCTTTTTATCCATGAAAAGGTCAAGTAGCATACATACAATATAAAAAACCATTTCGCAGGCACCTTCATTTTATTTTTGCAGGCGTCCTAAATTAAAACCCTCTATAAAAATGCACTGAGGGTTCCTGGTTACCGACCGCCTGTGAAAATCATGATTTTCACTGGCGCATCTTTAAGAGAGCTGCATGTAAAAATAGTCTTATTTTTATAGACGGACCACTTAATGAAAAAAGCCTATGAAAATCGAGTGGCATATATAGGCCGACGGGCAGCAGGACAAGAGAGCGTATGCGAGAAATTGAAGTCCTATTTCTCCTCCCTCTCAGCTCTCTCACTCTCCCTATCTCCTTGATCCAATACAGTCCTTCTCTCCCTCAGCTCTCTCACTGGCGCCCCCTCACCTTAGATAGGCGGTGGCAGCGAAGGGGAGCGTGGCAGTAGGGCTAGGAGGAGGTGGTGGTGCCCGGCGGCAGCGACAAAGGTGGATTGAGGAGGGGGATGACCACCGTGGCAACGTCGACGGCTACGGGCAAGGGGAGGTCGTCCACGGCACCCGTTGCTAGATCCGAGCAAGGGGAGGTTGTCCATGGCGCCCGCCGTGGGATCCGGGCAAGGAGAGTTTGTCGATGGTGCTGACAAGTAGATCCAGGCGCCTGGAGGTTGTCCACAGCGCCGGTGGGTGGATCCGGCGAGGCAAGCTCGTCCACGGCGAAGGGTTGCACTGCTTCCAGATCCATAATGTCTTTTTTTTTCTTTGTATTTGTTCTTCCTGTTCTCTTCCATATCCGTAATTGAATTTTCTTCTTCCTCATTTGTGTGGTGATTTGATTTGCATTTTGTGTTTGATCTATGGAAATGCAACTGTGGAAACAGGTAGCTACATGTGGATATTTTTAATTTTTTTTGCCAAAATTTATTTTTGCATGCTGTCGGCTTAATTTAGCCGCCCGGCAATTGAAGGCCCGTCTGTGAAGATCTTGATTTTCACTGGCCTTTGATCATAGGCGGGCTATCGGGCCACCTGAAAAACTTGTTTTGGTCGCTTGCAAAAGCTTGTTTCGTACTAGTGATAAAAGATGGGAGAAATGTAACAGCTATATAGCAACTCAACATATGAAAAAGATAGCATCATGCATGGGTTTCAAAGATAAGGCAAGATAAAACGGCAGCACATTTTAAAAAACACAATTAGGACATGACAATCTAAACCATGCATATAGCGATGTGATAACCAAAAAAGGTAAAAAAAAGACATCAAATCTGTGTGGCAAAACAAAACTCAAGTTACTTGAAACATTCGTCTTCTCTTTATTCCTCTTGGTTTATTATGTTTGCTTCTTTCTTTGATATTGGAGCGTTGCTTCAGTGCGCGCAAGAGTATGGGCTCCTACGAAGGGATGCAAGTTGTGCGTGTAAGCAGGTAGTTTTATCCGTTTATCCTAATTATAGTTTATTTTTTTTCAAATTTTATACTAGCATGTATGAAATAAACTATAAAACGGGTTTTTATATGAGTAGTGGCATTACCCACTTGCATCCCTACTCCTATGTACTTCTATGTAGCAATCAATACAGGAAGGTAAAAAAGATCTGGTTTGATAACTCAATTCATATTAGATTTAGCTTTTTAAGAATTTTAAAGGTCCATGTAATTGCGAGCCTAT
Source organism: Oryza meyeriana var. granulata (assembly GCA_003991445.1). Taxonomy (NCBI): domain Eukaryota; kingdom Viridiplantae; phylum Streptophyta; class Magnoliopsida; order Poales; family Poaceae; genus Oryza; species Oryza meyeriana. Next base: position 105,282 of record RYFJ01001625.1, read on the forward strand.
GAATTGCAAAGCAAATCTCTTGCCTTCGTTAAGAAAAGGAAATGGTACTCTTTAGCCCACCAATTCGAACATGAAATTTGGTTCATTTAATTAAACTAAGGTGGAATAAGAAGTATGTGCTCATGGATCAACCCACACCCATCATGTCCCTGGTAAATCAAGCACTATCTAAACACGCAGTTGTAAGAGATGCCTTTTAGCGTGACTGGAACTCAAATGACAGGGAAATGACACAATAGGAGGAGTTCTGTTCTAGGTGAAAAACTGACCAAAGCTAAATACTACATGTAAACATTTTCTTCTCTGGTACTGTACACTTCTTTTCAGTTTGAATGCTTGAGATTTTTTTTGTTGCTGCCGCTTGTACACCTGTTTTATAGAGTACTGTGTAACACCAATCGTTATTTAAAAAGTCCACCGATTTTGTACGGTAGGAGAAATGATTTAATTCTTAGGTATAGTTTAAAGGTGGGAGAAAAGAGAAGAAAAAGAAGATCACATAAAATGAGATGAGCCATTAGCGCATAATTAATTAAGTGTTAATTATTTTAAACTTGAAAAATGAATTAATGTGATTTTTTAAAGCAACTTTTATATAGAAATTTTTTATAAAAAATACACCGTTTAGCAGTTCAGAAAGCATACTCATGAAAAACGAGGAATTTTTTTTCCTTTTCACTTATATTCGAACTCAGCCTTAGCCACTATTCTTTTTAGATTATTCACCGGATTATTAAAACGGATTATTTGCTCTACTATTAAAAAAAAATACTTTTTCTTAAAAAAACTTTCTTCTATTATATTACTTAAATCATTTGTTTTAAACTATTTATTATGTTTATTTCTTAAAATACTTAATTTATTCATATAAAAAACAAGATAATTTATATCACTAATACGTTCAATAACCTGTTTTAAACATGTGCACAAGTTGGAACACAGTAGATGTATGCCCCACATCAGAGGAAAACAAACAGGTACTTCCAACAAGTGCTGAGTACTGACGCACAACGTGCTGCAATTACCAGCAGAAAATCAGCACTTCTCTTGTAGCACGTACGATGTTCAACTGAGAAGGAAATTAAGCACGATGTTCTCCATCGATTGAGGAAGAAAGAGAGTAAAAATCAATGGCAGACGGCAGATGACGGACGGTGCTGATTGATAGATAGATAGATAATCGTCTGGTAGCACCGCACTATAGACGCGAAGAAAGAATTAAAGCAACGCGTGGGCGGCCGGAAAGGTTGGGCTGCTATCAAGGCGTACGCACGCGCGCAGCGGCGGCGAGGCGCGCGGACGCTTTGCCGACTGGCTGCTTTGCCAACCGCGGCGCCGGCATGGCGCACCACCACGCTTGTACGCGCGCGGCCGGATGGATCACTGGATTTTTCCCCGGCTAACGCCGGCCGTCTCGATGCCGCGTGCGGCTGTCTTTGTTCTGGGCCGAATCGGGGCAATCGGCGGGTTGGAAAGTTGGCAAAATTGTTGTTGGCGGTCAAGCCGGGTTTGCCGTTTGCCACCAACACGTTGTGCGCTGGGCCGATCACTGATCTGTGCAATTGGAGAGGCTGCCTGGGCTGCTTTGAAGGCTGAAAGCCCCGTTCCAATTTGCCAAATCACACGAGGCGTTCATTCCAGTTTCTCCTCGATTTTTTAATTTTTTAACCTTTTTATTTTTTTAGTTTTTAAAATAGTCTCTTCTAAAACTTATTTTCAAATCTGAGTATTTTTAACCACGTCACTCTACCTGGCATGACAAGATAGCAATGCCATGCCAAGAAAAATCGGCGTGACGATATTATCTTACCACGTTAGCCTGATATAATAACGCTGTTACGCTAGCCAGACTGAAGTGATAAGATAACACTGTCATGCTAGCTAGACTGACGTGGATAAAAGGTTTATATTTAAAAATAAGTTTTGAGATGGCCTATTTTTAAAATTAAAATATAAAAAAGTTTAAAAAATAAAGAAAATCTTTCTCCACCGGTTTGGTTTGTCACTACTCTACCCAATGTTATTGACGTCTCTAGTGTACGTTACGAGTAACGGCTTTGCTACAACATCTTTCAAAATCACTCGAATTTTTGACCTTCTGTTCCTAGAGTTCCGTGTTTTTCTGGCCTCGTCTTCGCAGGTACAGATACCAAGTCTAGCCGCCCAAGTTTCTCGTGCTCCTTTCTCGTAATCACCGATCAAGTTTTCGTTTGTTTTGTCTTTCCCTGTGGGCCCAGTTACTACTCTCAAGCTATTCTCAGTGGTATGTTTCACTTCACTATTTTCAATACCACCATATAGGATGAAACTATGAATGAAACAACCTCTCTCAATAGAGAGTTTCATTTCACCGTTTTCAAAGATATCCATAGCGTTTAATTACTGTATGAAACTCTCATGAAACATCCATTGAGAATACTCCTTGAGTTTCATCCCAACGATGATGAAACAAAAGTTGTCTCAGTGGGGGTTTCACACAGTTTCCAAGATCTTGGAAATGGGTTGGACTAGTTTCATCCCCATGAAACTTTGTTAATCTCTTTCATCATAAATACCCCGCTATGTCACTAGAATTGCTAATGTGACATGTTATTTATTGTCATGAAACTTCTCATGAAACCTCCACTGAAAATAGTCTCAGTACGTTTGTTTTGCCAAAGCAAACAACGAACTGGTCTAATTTTAGTGTGGCAGACATAGAGATGAAAGAGTAAACATGATAGAAATTACAGTGTGAATATAATAATCTTTAAAGTGTAATTTATTCCGTATTATATTACACTGTAACTTTTATTATATTTCTATGTAATTTGTTGTATTCAATTTTCTAAAAACATTTTAATCATATTGTATGTTCTGATTAAGCCACTTCTTTATTTTAAATCTTGTAAAAGAGTCTTATGTGTTTCATAAGGTTCTAATGTAAGCCACATGTTGTCAATTAAGAAGTTTAAATTTTTGACTAATTTTGACTAGAAAATACTGCGAATGACATGTAGAATTATAGATAGTCAGTACTCCCCGTCCCAATAAGAATCAAACCATCGTATCCTAAGATAACTTTAATAATGGTAAGAAAAAAAAGGCTACAGTCCCTCATTAATAGGAATATGGTATTAGTGTGTGGATAGATAAGAGATATTGAAAGAATAAAATTTAGTGTGTGGATAGATAAGAGATATTGAAAGAATAAAATTTCTCGATTCATGAACCGAGGATATATAACAAGATAGAAAATTATTTATTTTGGGATAAAATTTTAACTCTAGTAATTGATTTATTTTAATTTAGGATGGAATGAATAATTTGCAAGCAGAATCGCTAGATTTCCGTCGACAGAAATCCTGGAGATAATCTGTCAAATTTTGAACTGTTAGATTTGTTTCGAGATTCGTGCAAGCGGATGGAAAAAAATGTCGAATTTTGGGCGTTAGATTTGCTCCATGATTCGTGCAAGTGGGATGGAAAAAATCACGTCATGCGTCTGTAGAGGATTCGATCCTGTGACCTCAGCTTCGCACGCGCAAGGTACTAACACATGTTTTTGAAATTTACATATCAGTCACAGTAAGTTATAATATAATATAGTTGATTTTGGAGGCAGTCCGTTTGCAAGCGAGAATATAGGATGTAAACCCGTGTGAACATGACAACGCGTGTTGCCTTGGTTGAAAAGAAAACTTCATAGTAGCTATCGCAGGACAGGAAGAGTGGTTGACAAGAACTAATCATGGTGTCGATGACCGAGGACCATGACAAGTACTCCTACTCAAAAGGTCGCATGGCGGCCGCGGTCCTTCTCCAAGTGGCGCTTCTCCGCTTCATCCTCGTCGGCGCTGCGACCGCCGGCGCCTGTGGTGTAGCGTTCCGCGCCGGCGCGGCGGCCAGGTTCTCCCGCGTGTTCAGCTTCGGGGACTCCCTCGCCGACACCGGCAACCTGGTGCTCCTCCCCGCCGGCCGTGATGTCCCAGAAAGCCGGCTCCCGTACGGCCAGACCTACTTCCACCGCGCCACAGGCCGCGCCTCCGACGGCAGGCTCGCCATCGACTTCATCGGTGCCGGCAATATCACTTTCTCTCTCTTTGCAGCTGCATCGATTGACAGCTTCTTCTTGCAACTCGATCGACCGTTCAATCTATAACATGCAGTGGAGGCGCTGAAGAAGCCGCCGCTGAGGCCGTACCTCGCCGGCAAGACTGCCGATGACTTCCGGCACGGGGCGAACTTCGCGGTGGGCGGCGCGACGGCGCACGATGCCGAGTTCTTCGAGAGTCGGGGGCTCAAGGGATTCGTGCCGGTCTCGATCGCCACCGAGACGAGCTGGTTCAAGAAACTCTTGCCGCTTCTTGGCTCCTGTGATCACGGTAAGAATACTGAATAGTATTAAATTGCATCAGAAATTAGTACGAGTTATCCATCGAAATTATTTGAGCTTTTCTGATTCGTTGCGAGGAATACGTAGAGCAAAGAAAGATCACGGCGAGCTCGCTCTTCGTCGTCGGCGAGATGGGAGGCAACGACTACCTCATCGCCTTCTTCCAGAACCGAACTCTCGACGAGGCCAAGACCTTCGTGCCGGGCATCATCGACGCCGTCCGTTCATCCCTGACAGTACGAACACGTGGCACACCCCATAATCACCAATATAATTCACCTTAATTATCATCTAATTTACTAAGGTGTTCTTGGCATTTTCTTTGTGATTATGTGTTGTGCAGGAGTTGATCGAGGTTGGAGCGAAGACGGTGCTGGTTCAGGGGATGCTGCCGATCGGCTGCGAGCCGCGGCTGCTCGAGCTCTTCAAGCACAGCCGCCACGCCGGCGACTACGACGCCGAGACCGGCTGCCTGACAAGCTTCAACGAGCTCGCCGAGCAGCACAACAGCGCGCTCAACCACGTCCTGGACGAGCTCCGGCGCGCCCACCCCGGCACGGCCATCGTCTACGCCGACTACTACCGCGCCGTCACCGACATCGCCGCGTCGCCTCGCAGATACGGTAGTGCTTCTTGCATGCTCTCCTTACTCTCTATCCGAATTCTCACCGGCAGTCGTGTTCGTGGTGTACGCAGGGTTCGGCGGCGAGCCGCTGTTCGCGTGCTGCGGCGGCGGAGGGGGGCCGTACAACGTGAACCTGACGGCGAGGTGCGGCGACGAGGGGGCGGCGGCGTGCGGCGACCCGTCGGAGTACGTTTCTTGGGACGGGATACACTACACGGAGGCGGCCTACAGAGTCATCGCGCGTGGCATCGTGGAAGGACAGTATACCACGCCCCCAATACTATTGTCCGAATTTTCGAGCAATTGAAAATGAAAACTAGAGGCATTTTTCGGTTTTTAAAAAGCGCCACGAGGTACAGCACTAAGGAAATCAATATGCATCGATTAGTCAATTATGTGTGTGATGGCATGTTTGTTTTCTTCGAACAAGATGTAGTACTTCCTCGTTTTGATACGGCACTCTGTAATGGAAAATTGCTAAAAAATGAAAAAAAAAAGGCAAGCGACAGAACTCCAGCAAAAAAACTTTTTCTGAAAGTGCCATGAGACCACAATAAAGAATGTAGCACCAGTTTGCTTGCTGTCTCAAGTTTTTGATGTACAATTATTGCATGCCTTCTCCAGTTAATTGTACAGATTAAAATAATTTCTGCGCAGTCTTCAGTAGTTTGATAGGGCCATCAGAAGTTTCTCAGGGAGAATTCCTTGATCATCATGGTCAAAATTTGGCATTAAGGCACTGACAGAGACGAAGGTGGTTTCAGATCTGCCCTGATTCATTTGTCAAATTTCTCTGCTGAAGTTTTGTGTTCTACACTGCTTACACAGGACATGGTCAGCCTCAGGGCTTATGAGTAGATGCTAGAGATGAAATTCTACAGATGCTACACAAGCTTTGTTTGTCTGAATGCTACAAGGCTGAATGTGCTACGGCCACCATAAAGGAAAATAGGAAATCGAACCAGTTTGCTTACGGTATACAGATGTCGTATGAGAATCCTATGGATATACAATTAATCAATTATACATGTCTTCAGTTAATTGCACTGTTTGAATAATTCCTGCAATGTCTTGACTATTGAATTAGATTTGATGAGGGCCTTGAGAAATTCCTCATGGGGAAATCTGTATGCTTAAACAAACAGGCACCACCAGTTTGCTAAGATAAGCTTCTGGCCTTCGGCTTCCATGTGTGCAAAGAGCCAAAGACTCAACGGCAGTTATCTACAGTCACAGGAGTTAACATGAGATATTTTTGGATGTTCTGTCAATAGGTAACTGTAACAGAATAACTTATCAAAATGTTGTATGGTTTGGGAGGTTTACTACTTCAAAACTTTTAACATAATCTAAAATTTGTGATTTGATTCAACCATGTACAAGCATACTTTGATATGCAGCTGATATACCCTTGAGTACTTGAAGTTTTAGCATGTCTTCACTTACTTTAAGATATTCCATTCATAATCCTATTTTTCACAAGTACCCTTACTGATCATAATCTAACATAATAATCTCTTTAATTCGTAGAACCAATAATCAAATTCAATGAGGTAATTTTGGTGACAAAAAAAATTGAAGTTTTAATTAAAAATTTATACATACAAATTAGTGAATATGGTAAAACATGTATGCTTAGATTATTTTTTTGTAAGGTTATGTATGCTTACATTATCTATGTACATCTTTCAAACTATTCATGATAAAATACAGGAAAGACTGGTTGCCTTGCAATTTTATTCAAACAGTGAATACAGTGTCCTTAATAAAATAAAAAACGTACATACCACGGAGGACGGCAGATCAGTTTATTTTTGTGTATATCTGTCCCTCTAGCACTTCCACTCCTTTATGTCCATAAAAAATTGTCCAGTACAGTAACTTTCCAGAGAAAGAATTTTTGCTATACATGCCTGCAATAACATGCCAGGTAACTATTTAACATAATTTAACTGTTTTCACTTTTCAGAGATAACAAGAGATTGAGATGAATTTAGAGTGCTTACTACAGTTCTTAAGGTTTCATAAGTAGTCCAAAACTTCCATCTCGTCGTATGAGTCCCTCCGATTCTTCAAAATCCTTGGTCTGTCATTGACTATTTCTAGGACCTAATTCATTAGAGTTGCACATCAAACACCAGGAAAATTTTTTAAGGGCATCAACATATTGCCTGCTACTCGATACATATGCCATGGAGGATGGAATTTCAGATAAGAAATTCAGCATATACCCAATAAATATGTCTCCATTAATATACCTATAAAAATTCCATGGGTTTTATATGTAGGTTACTGCAAATAAGTTAGTATACATAGTGTGCAGAGGATCAGAAAAACTGAACAACATCCTACAAACCAAATCAGTAACTGTTCTACGACAACACAACTATTTACAGAAAATTGAACTACACTAAATGTATAGGAAGAACCAAGGCATGCCAAATTTCCAGGCAAAAAGAAAGTTTACCTCAGGTCTTGAATAGAGAACACCATAAGACATGCCCACATCAACGCACCAAACTTTGCCATCGCATTTGCTGGGACAAAGAAATAGTTGTCTGTTACTTCTCTTGATTTTTTTCAGTTGTAATTACCCAACTGAGAACAATGGATAGATTGGATACCAATTCACTCCACGAGTCTGGGGAGTGTGCCCTACAACCATCCCTTTTGCTCTGACAGCTTTCAATGTTTGTTCAGCAACCACAGAAGATAGCTGAAACCAACAAAAATAATTTGACAAGTGTATAATAATCCTATCACTGGCACTATGATATATTTTCCATTGACCATTGTACAAACTATTTGAGGACCAAATTCTCTCACCTTCCAGGAATGGCGTGTCATTTCCGTAGGGCCTTGTGAGTACAAACGACTCCATACTACACTGTCATAACCTCTAGTTGCTATAAAGGGGATACCTAATTCATCATCACTGTCTACACTTGAACCTTTCATCCAAACTGACACTTCTCTGTTCATACGCTCGATACCATATTCAACTGCAAGTATAGTGAAAATGAACTGAAGATGTCATGGACTGTTTGATGCAATCTGTGTAATCAAATAGAATATTATACGTGAAGTTTGGATAGTTCATGCCAATCTCAAACTATACAGTCCATTCCAGAATTTGATTTATCATAGCATTCTAGACTTCTTGTCAGGAGAGTGTAATATAGTAAAATGTACAGCACAAGAGGTACATGCTAGAGTGACTATGCTTCACAGCTTCAGAGGAATATCATGTAAGAAAATGCACGAGCCAAGGTGGCACTAGAAGATGAGAGGGCTTACCATGATGAGGAAGAAGGCCACCATGGCAAAAGATCCAGTCGTTGACATTAAGGACAACAGGATGTCGTGCCAACTCAAAAGCTAACGGTCCACCTCGCTTAAAAAGTGATGCTCTAGCAGCAATACCTTTCTGTTTCTGCCTCAACATTTCAAGGAAAATTTCAGAAGCGTTAGAAATTACGATAGTACCTCATCATGCATCTTTAATTTCCAAGGTTACTTGTTAAAGGAAATTTTAGACCTTGAGTTTTGAATTTTGAGTTCATTTGATTATAGATCATAAAAAAGGGAATTTTGTCCAAAACTGATTAACTGAACAAGTTTAACAGTACTTAAGACAGCAACCATTCAATGGCTCTGTTACCTTGACAAAGTTCCAAGGACGCCAGTCACCATTAGGTGACATTGGATAGTCTTCCTTCCATCTTTGACAAACATTAATCCAGTTGAGAAAAGCATCATCCCAGTTGCCATCACATTCATCCAAGTACTCCAGGAAGCGTAAGCATTCGTCAAATGCTCCTGGATCTACGTATCGAAAATCGCCTTCCACATTCATGGTTTCATGATTTCCATTAACCTACCAGATTGGATTAAGTGTCATACTATGATATGAATAATTTCTTTTCTGAAAAAAATGATGCTATAGTAAGTATGAACAAAATCATAAAGCATTTAGAGATACAGGAATTAAAGGTCAAACCTGAAACACAGCGCCCCCTTGTGATTTCGCCTGCATATCCAGTGAACTCAAGAGGGAAAGTATGGCAATTTCATCTTCGCCACGGTCAAGGATATCCCCAACTTGAACCAGCACCTGCACAAAAAAGAAAACATTCCACATAATTCTCTGTGAAGATGAGGATACTGCAGAACAAAAGAGTAGCTGCACCTGAGATTTAGCAGCAGATACCGCAGTTCAACTATGTTAAAAGGCAGGAGGCACATTGTACTGTGTGACATACATGCAAATTAAATAGTGCAAACTGCAGCACATTTTGTGTTTTTAACTGGCATGCAATTAAAGTAACAGGTTCTATAAGTTCTTGTTCTGAACAAGAACTTCAAAACAAAATTTAATGAAGTAACAGAGGGACTTAAGATGTGCAGCAAATATGGAACAGGAAATGGTTTGATACCGTCTGCCCTCCTGTCCATACATGGCCATCCGATTCTGAGCTCAGGACACCAGCCATCACTAGCGCTGCCCTCGTTTGGTACAGATCACCGTGGAGGTCACCAACTGCGAATTTCAAGTTGACTCACTATGATCAACAAATTAAACTACCATCGGTGTTCAAATGTTGCCATGGAAAGCGAAAAAAACTTATATCCCTGTTGTAAAGATCTTCAAATGTTGTGAAAATAGGCCTAACATGGAATCGTGTGGAGATAACAGGTTCATCAATTCCCATTATTCCGGTTACCTCAACTAGCAAATTAATTTGGTGACGTAATGTGTACCAATTTGTCTGCAACCTCTATATTCTTAGCAGTAAGATCCATTTATATTTTTATATTTGTATGTATTGTTTTATCAGTAAATATTTCCATGCATGTTTTTCCCTTACCAAAAACATTTTTTTAGATAATGGATTGAAATCTAGCCTCTGTATCCATAGGTAGATATACACGGCCAAACTCTTAGTCAAAAACTTAGCTTCGAACGAACAATTAGTTCCAAATGCAAATGAAAAACGAATTTATCATCTTGGCTTTGATCCAAAAAACGAACTGATCGAGCAAGTACGCAAACATGGACATATATAGAACTAATATAGGAGTAATACTTTTCTTTAGGGACTGCCTATTGGTTAAACGTTTGAAAAAAATAAATCCATCAAATAATTGCAATTGCATATATTTATGATTGAGTTGCACAAAAAACGAACTGATCGAGCAAGTACGCAAACATGGACATATATAGAACTAATATAGGAGTAATACTTTTCTTTAAGGACTGCCTATTGGTCAAACGTTTGAAAAAAATAAATCCATCAAATAATTGCAATTGCATATATTTATGATTGAGTTGCACAAATTTATAACTAAAGTTGCACGTTATCAATAAGTTAGATACAAATGCACATATTTATAGATGAATTATATAAATTTATAACTAAAGTTCCGTATGATAAATAATGGCAGCTACAACAAGTTGAAAGTATAACTATAACAAGTTAAAAGCGTAACTTAGAACTCGTTTTCCCTGATCTGAATTTTAAAGTTTCATCTATCGGTAAGTATTGTGTTCGATAAAATCCAAAAAATCAAATGTTTGATAAATACCAAATCCGTTTTCTTTATAACAAGGTGTACGGAAACAAGTGGCGCACGTATATGTATATATAGCATACCGGCGACGATGCGGCGGCCGGGCGCGTTGACGAACGTGGGCGGGTCCCCGGCGACGGTGATGGCCGCGCGGCCGCCGCCTCCCCCAGCCGCCGCGAGGCATCTACAGGACGGAGAGCGCCTGCCGCCGCCCCCACAGCGCCCAGGACGAGGAGCTGTCGCCGTGGAGAGCCCGAACGTGGTGGCAGCTGCCGCAACCCTCACCGGGGGCAGAACCGCCATGGCGCCGCCCGCCGGCATCTCGCGGACCGTACGCAGCAGCTGGTTACTCCTCCTCGCTCCTCTATCCCGCACGAAACGTGGTGGTTAAACCACACCGTAACTCGAAGCAGTGAAAAAAGGCTGGGCGTGGCTTCGTTTACCCCGAGCCGAGGTGAGGTGGGAGCTGGCCGGCCATGAGGTGAGGCGAGGCGAGCGCGCGCGGCGTCTCAGCCAACCGTGCGCGCGTCTCAGCCAACCGTTTTCTGGATGGAGTTCGCCTCGCCGCCCAGCCAGAGGAGAAGGCCGGCCCAGAAACGGCGGCGCCGATGAGGCCACCGGCCCAGCCCGGTCCATCGACAACGAGGCCGCCTCTCTGTCTCGCGTGCGTGTTGCCCCGGTCACCATTACGCAATCACCCATCCCGGCAAATAGCAGAAACCCCGGACTTCTTTTTTAATATTCCGGAATTTTTTCCAGTAAAGATGTGTAATCATTACAATCTACGTGCTAGTATTTTTAGTTTGTTTACCACATATTAAGGCTAAGAAGAAGACTTTAGTGTGAGATGATTACGGATGGAAAGATGATCGGAATTAAAATGAAAAAAATTTAAATGGAAAGTGATTTATAGGATAAATAGTATTATAAATAATGCTAGAAATATTTATATTGTGAAATAATATTTAAATCTATAATCATTTTAAATATATATGGAAGATGGTTAGAATTAAGATGAAAAAATTTAAATGAAAAGTAATTTAAAGGACAAATAGTATTATAAATAACGTTAAAAATATTTATATTTTAAAATAATATTTATCGAGGACTGAATATATATATATATACACACACGTGCTTGCTCTGTTAGGTCCACACATGCACGCGTAATGGGCTATCGATCGTATCGGCTATCTATGGGATCCAACGCTTTATTAGAGATTTGGCTTTACAGGCCAGCTTCGTGGAGTATCGCTTCACTAATCACTAGTGCAGCTGCAAGCCTTACAACTAGTGCGATACATGGCATAGTTACTATCACGGTTACGTGGATGATTAGCAGGAGCCAGAAGGGTAGCAGTTAGGCAAGATCGGATTTGCTCAAGCTAAACTGGATTAATGAATTAATTCTACGAGTGCCACGGGTGGTGTTGGTTTCTCAACTCACCATCAAAAGGAGAGAAGAGATAAAGACAAAAGTGAGTGTTCGTTTGGGTGTGGCTGGCACGTGGGCCACGGCCGGTCCGCCACGACCGGAACCATCACCGTTACAACCCCGAAGATTCCGTCGAATCGAGAGTGGGCAAATCGATTCCCCGCAATCGCCGCGCTTTGGGGGCGTACGGATCAGTGACGGCAGCAAAGCCCGGGCATGCACATGCATCGAAATGCACGATAAATCCATGATTAAACACTGCGAAATGTTGTACTGCACCCGTCAGAGCATTAGAGCATGCATAATAAGTCCTAGTCAGTAAAATAAAAACGGTCGGACAATACCTTAAATCATTTTCATAATCGTATTATTTCTTAAAACAGAATTGAAAATGGTAAGCCGAAAACGAAAATGATAACGAAAATATCGAAACCATAACGGTATTGATTAAAAAGCCGGTAATTAATATCAGAAACAACGAACTATGTCATCGCATATTTAGCTAACAATCTAGCATGATTGTATGAGTATAATACAAATTCATTACTTACTCGATGGAACACAAATATGTGCAACATGCATGATAAATTGATAAATAATAATATGTTCAAGTATTCGACGATATATAAATTCGACGACATATAAGTGATAAGTCAATAAGCCAATAATATGAGATATACAAACAAAAACAAGTCCACACGAACCATAACCACAAATCCACAATAATATTGTTGGACAATAATCACAAAGTCTCACATTAGTATATTACTAAAGTTGCCATAATCTCATAGACTCATAGCATGGACAACAGAGAGTAGTAAAAAGGTAATTTACCGGATTATACAAACGGTAATTACCAAAACAATATGGTAGCCGACCAAACCATTTCTAATATTGTTTCCGTTTTCGTTTCCAGAAATTACCCTTTCCATATTGTCTGGTTGGTAAACTTTGAAAACGATAGTTGATCGGCCGGTAATTACCGCTATCGTTTTCATCCCTAGTTCCACGTCATCAAAATCTGAAGTTGTGGAGGCTATAGGCCTCAGGTATCTCAAGAAAGGCAAATCGACCACTCGGACAGAGGGTGGACCGGTCCATATAATTAGGGATATAGTAGTATTCGACTTTATGTAATCTTGCACGATAAGAAAAGAGATATATTTCTAGCCAGTTACTCTATGTATTGATAAGGTAAACCCTTGATTGTATCTAACTGGATTTCCTACCTTGTAACCTTACCTCTCCGGTATATAACAGGAGGTAAGGAGCCCCTTGAGGCATAACTAATCTCACCAGTGAATACAACGAAAGGAATACACTACAATTAAAAGTAGGGTATTACCTCACCCAGAGGGCCCGAACTAGTATAAATTGTCTTGTCTTTTGAAGTCCATCGAGTTTAGATCCGACGAATAGCCCCATGTTCAATATTGCCGATATAAAACATCAACAATTGGCACGCTAGGTAGGGGCATCGTCGAGATCATCATTAACGAGCCCAATGGATTCAACCATTGGAGTCGTCGGCATCGCCTTCTCTCCTGGACAAGCCGTTAACTTTGGTAGCCTCTACTTCATCGCCGACGACTTCGGCAACCTCACTCTGCCGGTTGGCCTCATCAACGCTGCAGCAATCCATAAGAACCATAACCACAAATCCACAATATCACTATTGGAAAACAATCACAAAGTCTCATATTAGTACATTACTAAAGTTGCCATAGTCTCATAGACTGATAGCATGGGCAGTAGAGAGTAGTAAAAAGGTAATTTACTGGATTATACAAACTATAATTACCGGAACAATATGGTAGCAGAACAAAATGGTCGGTAAATAACCAAACTATTTCCGATATTGTTTTCGTATTTTTTTTTACCATTCCCGTTTTTGTTTTCGGAAATTACCCTTTTCATATTGTACGGTTGGTAAACTTTGGAAACGATAGCCGGTCGGCCCTCCAGAACCGCGCAGCCCAGCCCATCCGACGGGCGGGCCCACTTACACATATCACCCCACTTACACTTTCGTCCTCGCTTCGTGTAAAAGGGTTAACCCGGAACTTACCCGCGTAGCCACACAGGCATATAGGCAAATGTCCAGGAACGTGCCCCCTCTTAGCGCACGTCAGTACGTCCAGTGCCGGCGCCATATGCCTCACACAGAGCCCACATGCGTCATGCGCCATATGCCCGCACACTGACCCATACGCGCAACCGCGAGGATCGGCTCTGATACCATTTGTAATAGCCTGCGCTCCAGAACCGCGCAGCTCAGCCCATCCGATAGGTGGGCCCACTTACACATAGCACCCCACTTACACTTTCATCCTCGCTTCGTGTAAAAGGGTTAACTCGGAAGTGCTATGGTTGGAGGGACAAGGCCTTATAAATTGGTTTAACTCTTACTCAACTAGCAAGGTGGTACTAATCAAGTGCACACAGCACTTATAGGTCATATCCTAATTGGGCCAGGATGTCACACATGTCATCAAAATCTGAAGTGGAGTGAGAAGAGAAGAAAGAGAATGGAGCGAGCAGTCCATCTATCGCCTGGCTGAAGCCCTATGCGAGCGCAACAGCCGCCGCTTCGTTCCTCCCCCGATCTCATGCGTCTCTCCCACCGTCCTCGTTCCTCCTCCCAACCATGTGCTTTTCCCCCACTGCCCCTCCATCGTTCCTCCTCCCCGATGCCAGATTACTTCTTCTGCGTGCCAGATCGCCCTCGCCTCCAGCCAAATCAATGTATAAATCCCAAATTCACTCCCAGGCCACCAAATTTGTCCCCAGATTGTCTTGTCCGAAACTCTGGATTCCAAATTTGTCTCCAAGCTATAGCAAGATGAGGCGGTAATCCAAACGGACATGTGCTCTGGCGCCTATGGAGGTCCCGCCGCCAGTGACTTAGCTCGTCATCTCGCCGCCACCACCTCAGTCCATTCTGCCGCCATCCTTCCCTTCCACCTACGGATGCGGTGCCTAATTTCTCCCACGAACACCACAGTCCATGGCACCCTCCTCTGCACCATGCTTGCTTGCTGGGTTACAGCAAACAGGCATGGCGGGTTCGTCAGCTCAAGGCCCTTGGTGGGCACCTATCAGCATTGGTTAACGCAAGACTGTTTGAAACTAGGAATGGTTAGAGAAAGTTTAATAGAAGAGGAAGCTGCTGCCTATAAAACGTGCCAAATCAGCAAAAGAAATACAAGAGGCGGAATGGCGGATGGTGGAGGCAATTGATGCAATAAGCTGGGTAAAGATTGCCTATATTATAGCACTCAAATATTTAATAGTTGCATTGATATATCAGTTACTTTGATCAACATGAATTGCCATCTTTGTGGCCATATATGGTGCACCAGTAACAACACAAGACATATCACGACAATAACCAAATATGATGCCAATAAAATAGCCAGAATTAGATAAATTATAAACGGTTAGATTACTTCATAACTAAGGATGACATAATACAACATTAATTAAATAAAAGTACGACTAAATAAGTTCTGTAACAAGTGATATAGAAGTTCTTGATCTAGATGACAATAGAGCAATATTAAGACTAATAAACACCGATCCACTTCCATTTTATTTCAGCTGTACCAAAATCCACTGCATCATCTGTCATCTTCTCTCTTTGTTGTCATCAACCTCTTAGTACTTCTCTGCAGCAAGAAAAAAGGGAGTGAGATATCACATATTTAGTTAGTTATTCACTTGATTATACACTAAATCTTATTTCTTAATTAAGTAATGAAAACACATCACGCAACTAGGGCCAACTATGGCTGAAATAAAATAGGTAAAATATAAGTAAAAATGATTGTACAGATTAATAAAAAATGCATATGTGGAGTAACCTACCATGTTTAATTATAATGTTTATTTCCAAACTGATGCCAAATATGCTCAACTAAATCATTTTTAAGCTGAGAATGCATTGGATGGGCATGGATAGCTCCTTTTCTGTGTAGCACATCAGCGAGAGGGATATTACCACCAATATTTACTTTAGGAGGCAATACGGAGTATCATTCAAGTCAATAGGAGTGTCACCTCTCTCCCTCTCATCTTTGACTATCATATTATGGAGAATGACACAAGCTAGCGTGATTCTCCCAACACTCTTCTTTTTCCATAGTCATGCTAGACAGCGCACAATGTTGAATCGAGACTGTAGCACCCCAAAAGCACGTTCCACATCTTCCCTTTCTCCTTCATGATAGTGTGCAACACAACTTATGCTTCTCTGTTTAGGGAAGTGGTATTGTCTTCACGAAGGCAGCCCATTCTAGGTATATACCGTTGGCAAGGTAGTAGCCCATGCAATACTCCTTCCCATTAGTGGTATCCTGAACTTTAGGGGCTTCCCCTTTCAATTCCTCAAGGAACAATGGGGATTGATTCAACACGTTGATGTCATTATTGGAATCAGCAACACCAAAGAAAGCGTGCCATATCCAAAGATCCTATGAAGCAAAAACTTCAAGATAATTGTTGGCACTCCATAATCACCATGGGTGAATTGCCCTCTCCATGCCACCGGACATCTTTCCCACCGCCAGTGCATGCAATCTATACTGCCTAGCATTCCAGGAAAACCACAAGACTCACCAATCTGAAGCAAATGCTCAAGATCCACATGTGGGCCATCTCAAATACTTCTCACTGAAGACATCAATCACCCTCTTGCAAACATGTCTAGGTAAGTGCTCTTGCCAATCTTCAAGTACTCATCTAGGGAGTCGATAGGGCTACCATATGCTAGCATGCGTATTGCTGCTGTGCATTTCTACACTGGTAAGAACCCTACGTGACCAGAACAATCTACCCTTTGAGTAAAATAGGAAGACCACTGACTTAGGGATCTCACAATATGAAGAAAGAGATGTCTTCGCATTCTAAATCTAGAACAAAACATCCTCTCTAGATAGACAGAATTTTCAGCAAAGTAGTCTACTACAAGACACTGATGAGCATCTGCATGATCCCTCCAAATGACCTTCCTTGTACATCTTCAATGCCGAAATATGGCAACTGCTAGCTTGACCTTGATCTTCGTTGCAAGATGCCTAGCAAAGGAATCTAGGACATTCTACTCATCAATGAACTCTTCAATGATTTGGATGGGTCTAGTTCATCAGACTCACTTGAGAAGGAAGATGGGTGTGCCATAGTTGAGAAACGAAGGAGGGTTGTGTAATACCCTGATTTGTGCTCCCGTCGAAAACCTAGGTTGTGTAAAAATTTAAATTCAAAAAGTTGGAGTTCATTCGAATTTTGTTTGAATGTGCCATGAAGATCTCAATCCATCCATCCAAAATTCCAATCCAAACTTTAAATATTGTTACCATCTAAATTTGAATTTAATTCCCTTTAAATCTATTCATGAAAATTCCCTGGCAATTGTGAAACGGCACTGTTCCTTCGGGCCACCTTTTCCCCCTTAGCCAGCCTCTCTCCCCCACCCCTTTCCTTCCTCGAGTAGGTGGGCCCACTACCACTGGCCCAATCCCTCCGCCCATCTGTCATCACCGGCCAGCCCTCCTCCTCGGCCTAACAAGGCTAGGCCACCGCGCGTGCCAGCGTCGGCCCATGGCCCACGACCCCTCTCACCCGACGGCCACCCACATCCTTCCATCCATGCGCGTGCCCGCTGAGTACTCCCCGTCCCCAACCCTACCTATCAGCCTCTTGGCTATCTTGTGACCACCCGCTCAACGACGCTCACGTGGCCATCCCCTTCCCGAGCCAGCCGCACCCGCCTGCCAACTGCTCGGTGGAATATCGAGCCGGGGCCACGTCGCCACTGTAGCTTGCCAATGCCCATGCCCTGCCAGCCACACACACTGCTATCACCGCCATCACCCGCATGCCGGCGCCCATGCTCTGTGCTACCCACGTGCCGTGCGAATCCTGCCGACGCCCCTTTCCCTTCCCATCACCTCTCCACTTGCCCCGGCCACGCCCTGCGCCCATGCTGATGTCACCACCGTGAATCTTGCTGACCAACCACCCTACCTGTACCATGCACCCCTGTTGACGCCGCAAATCACCAGCAGCGTCAGGAACGAGCCGATGATCTGGTTCGGCGCCTGGAGACACGCGAAGGCCTGGGAGATCTGCTTAGCTCCAGTGCAGGTCCTAAATCTTGAGGTTCGTAGGCATGCCAGTCAATTTGACCCTGCAATTGACAAGGAGATAGAAAATATCAGATTATTGAGTCAATCGGCTGAAAACCGAATTGGACTCGTCTCATCGGCCGATGGCCGATACGGGCTAGAGCACTTATACATCGACTAGAAGCCGATGATGGCATAGATGGATAAAATAAGTAAAACATATGGCTAAGGAACCAATAACAATATAAATAAATAAACTAGCCGATTACTGATATGAAGTGTATCGGCCGGAAAGCCGATAACGGTGTAGAGTGCCAAAAACGTGTAGCGATGTAATCGGCCTTAATTAACAAAAGATAACCTATCGGCTAGGCACTTCGATAGAACATTGCATAAGTATCCATCGGCTCATTAAGGATAGAATTATTATCGCCAGTCTAATAGATCGGACCTAACCGTTGCAGCACAGACTGACGATGATAACAGAACCTCGATGGGCCGATAGATCTAATGCAATCGTGATGTAAAAATGATAATTTATCGGCTATACATCCCGATAAAACGTTTGCATAAAACTGATCAGCTTAGCAGGAATAATTTATCACGCAGTTTAATGGGTCGGACCTAACCGATGCAGCACAAACTGATGATAAATTACACCCAGTAAGCTGATAAATCTACGCACGCGTGATGTGATATATCTACTCGGCCTATGAGATCAAACCTAACTGATGTAGCCGTAGACAGAACAGATATATCATGGTAAGCCGACTACCGCAGGCCGACTAGAATATCGGACCTAACCGAGGAAGTCCTAGTCGGAACGGTAGTCGAGGTAACGAGACTTACCCTCTCGCAAGAGGTCGAACTTAACCGATGCAGCCCGGCTCGAGAAGCAAGAACCCGTTGAATAGGGTGGCGATGCGCCGAAGTTTGTATTGATCTGATTGATTGAGATGATTACAAAGCACACGGGCATACGTATTTATACCCCGAGTTGATATAGTCCTGATCAGACACGAAACAGGAATTTCCTAATTATAGAGAAAACACTAACCAGGCCCGATCGGATACGAGATCAGGCTTCCTAAAAGATAAAATATTATTACTGCCTAATTAATAGATAAGGCATTAGACTACCACGCTATGGTCTTCATGACTCCTTTCCAAACTTGGCTTCCTCTGGATTGATCCCCGCTAATTATCTGTAATTTCTCCTTTAACAGAATCTGATAAAGAACCATACCAAATTTTGGCGTTAACACATGCCCCCCAATTTCGAAGTTTTCTATAAGACTTCGAAATTTCCTCATCTGGGCCTTCAGATTCTTCACATACCGAGGCGGCCCAAGGTAGCCCACTTTCCTTAATTGTTTGAAACAGTGCCAACGGCCTCGATTCCCGCCCGGTTATCATACCTCTATAAACCGCTTCGCCTTCCTAGCCCCCTTTCTTTACGCTTTCACATCACCAGAGCCCCTTCAACTTCCTCCCGAAACCTTGATGAACTCCAGCGACCCAGGCGAACTGCTGCGATCTCCTTCTTCAACCTTCGATCTTCGCTCATCTTCCTCTTCCGCAATGGCTTCCGCGAACGCCGTCCCAGAGGTAATCTCTTTGTCTAATCGTCTTCTCTATCTCGCAACCTGAATCGAATCTGCTCCTGTTCCTCGTGTTCTTGTTTACTGTAGCACTCAGAGACCATATTTTGACTCCGCCGTAATATCTTTCCATTTTTCGTGTTCTTATATATTGTAGCACCTTAGAGACCAGATTTCGATTCCGCCGTAACCTCTTTCTGTCCTTCATGTTCTTGCATATTGTAGCACCTTAGAGACCAGATCTTGATTCCGGCCGCCGATTACCCAAACTTCTTCTACCATGGTCCCATGGGCAATGAAGATCCTACAGATTTCATCAACGCCGAAACTCAACGCATCCCCTTCAAGAACTCTGCCATATTAGTCAGCGATTGGAACAACAGTTTCAGATCATGGCTGAGCAAACTTCCCGGGTAGAGGAACTGGTATAACAGAGTATCGGCTGCCAAGAGAACTCTTTGGGACGAAGCAGACATCGGCCATTGCATCAACCTCTCGCTGGCTGAGATAGAGAGGAATGAACCTCTGCTTGCATCGGCCTCATACTTCTGGTCAGACGCCCTCAACGCCTATCTATTTGGACATGGGCCGATGACCCCAACTCTGATAGATGTAACCATGCTCACCTGCCTCAACACAACGAGTTACATCAATCCCTTCAATCTCCAATTCAAGCCTACCCATCGGCTCCAAGCAAAGAACATCGGCGGTTGGTCCAAGTACATATCAATCCATAACAAAGGAACCGGACCAGTCGATGATCGGGAACACGTCGCCTTCTTGAATCTGTGGCTGGAGCGGTTCGTCTTCGGCGGTGCAACTTTGGCTCCACAACCAACATGCAATGTCTGGCAGAACGCTTGGCCGATCGGAAACAAGTTCCCCTGGGGCAATATCTCCTTGGCACCACTTACCAACTGCTGCATCAAGTGGCAGTCAAACTATCGGCCGGCCAGCCAGTTGGCCATATCGGAGGTCCTTGGTGGTTTGTGCAGTTATGGCTCAATGTTTACACATCCAAGGCAATTCCCGATACCTCATTTCTCAATCAATCTTTTCCAACCGATCACACAGAGGAACAAGCACCCACCTATCGCCGATGCATCTCAATGGGCGAAGCTGCATCGGCTCTCCCTGGCGGTAAAATGACTCCGGTTGGACTCGGCCAATGGTTCAAAGGCCTTTATTATGGCTTTACCAAGGATGCCACACTGTGGTTCGCATATGATGGCGCATCATCATTTGAGATGCCGTCCAACTTCAATCCACTTGATGTTCTGGCCGATGATAAATCAAAGATCATATTCCTATCGGCCATTACTCCCCGACTCCTACCAACTGGCTTCTCTCAAGGCCGATCACAGCCATCGTACGAGTTTTATCACCCAACAGTTTGCTCCCGCCAGCTCGGCCTCGGTCAACTCCCCATCAGCTTGTTCTTCATCGACAAACTCCAGGCCCGGGGAAATGTAAATAGCGCTCTGGAGTACGATCGGCTGCGGACACTAACAGATTCCCTATCTCTGGGCACCGCCGCCGATGTGGAGGTATGCACCGTCAACACCAAGCTCTTTTCCCGATGGTGGTCGGAATGGAAGAAACACCTGTTCAATTCATCGGCCATTCACTACTGCTCTTGCCTCAACTCCAAGTATGTCGAATCCGATGACGAGGTAACATTCCATCTTCCTTTTAATTTTTCCAATCATCTTTTACAATTCTATCTTGCAGGCTGTTGATGTGGAGCCACCGACAAGAAGCACCAGTGGCCGGCCGATTAGATACCAACCACCATCGGCCAACCCACACCTAGGTCAGGATGCTCCCCCTCCATCGGCTCTTCTCCGGGCTCCACGACCGACAGGACCACTCCGCAAGAAGCTGGCATCTCGCCCTCACAAGAGACAGAAAATCAGTGCCGATGCCGTGTTCATGGCGCCGCATGCTACTCAAACAACATCGTCTCCTTCATCCCCGCAGGTATGTGCTAAATCTTGACTATCATTTGTTTCCCATCCTCACACTTGATCTCATCGCCAACTTGAGTCATCGGCTCCCGAACCTCAACCTACTGCCGATATCCCTGCGAGCATCGAGCCGATGACCACTGCAGCCATTCCAATTCCGCCGTCCAGCCCTGAGGCCGATACTGGGATTGCTCCATCTTCAGCGCCAGACGTCGGCCATCTTGAAGAACAACCCATTCAACCATCCGATGCCGATGTCACTCCTCAAGCTACCCCTTCCCTGCCTCAGGTATTTTCTTCACAACCATACTTTATTTTAACTAACTACTGATTCCTTTACCGATGTCAACCTGTAGTCCTTAGCCGATTTATTCTCCTTCGACATCGGCAAGTACTTGGAGGCAGATGAAGCAACAGCCACCAGTGCAACAACCAAGCCATCCTTTCCAGCCGATGTGCGCGAATACCTGCTAAACATCAGCCGTCTGCTGGAAAACCCTATCGACGCACTGGTGGAGGATTGCGGGCCGATCCGGGCAAGATTCGTAGAGATTGAGCAACACCTGCCCGAAGAACTCATCGACGCACTGACCCCCGCAGCATACCTGGAATCCCACAAATTCCAACTTGTCAAGCTCAGACAACGTGTAGCCGATCGTGTCAACCAACAGCAGATGATCCAAGACATCCAAACCGATCGGCTATCAGCTCAAACGGAAAAGAAGAAGCTTGATGATATGGTATCTGCCCCTGAAGAACTCCAACCCAAATTGGATCAGCTAAAGAGAAGGGAAGCCGATTTGCTGGCAGAACTCGAAGCAATTCGCAATGATATCGCAATAACAGAATCCCAGCTCATCGGCCTACCTCAAGCCATACAAGATCAAGAGGCCAGAGTTGCAGCAGCAGTGCGCCAAGTCATTCATCGGCGCAAGAACATGAAGACCATCCCAATCTCCGATGAAGACGACATCCGCGCCATAAATGAAATCGACCAGATTCGTCTGCGTGCTGTTGAAACAATTCAAAAATTTCTGCAAAACTTCATCGTTGATGCCATTGATGTTGCTCTGGAACATGTCGATCATCTTTTGCTGTAACATAATCTGGTCGGTTTTGTTGCTTACTCATCTTATTCCATCTTTGCTTGATAATATTTTATTTATTTAATCTAAAGGCGATATCAATTGATATCGGCTATCTTTAGGCGATGCAAAAACATCAGCTTTTTGAACTGTTTTAGAAATCGGCCGCATCCAGCCGATTCAGGAGTTAATTCAAACGCTCGGATAGTACTTCTTGAGATATTTCCCATTAAGCGCTTTAGCAAACTCCGTCCCCCCAAGATCTTCTAGTATATAGGCATTGCCAGGCACACAACGATTAATCCGATAGAGCCCTTCCCAATTAGGCAACCACTTTCCAAACTTACTATCTCTGGACCCGATCGGCAAAATCAATTTCCACACAAGATCTCCCTCAGCAAATGATTTATTCACCACCTTTCTGTTATAATGACTAGCTGCCTTAGCCTTATTTTCCTTGATCCTCTCCAGCACCCTTAACCGATTCTGAGCCAAATCCTCGAGTTCATCTGTCATCAAGTTATAATAATCATCGGCTGTCAATTGATTTTGCAACGAAACCCTCCTAGAGCCGATGTTAGTCTCCCAAGGCAAAACTGCTTCATGCCCATATACCAACTGATATGGTGGCACTCGAGTAGATCCATGACATGCCATCCGATAGGCCCACAATGAATCGGCTAATGTAGTATGCCATCATCGCGGCTGCTCATCAATCTTTCGCTTGATCAATTTGATTAGACTCTTATTTGAAGCTTCTGCCTGTCCATTGGCTTGAGCATAATAAGGTGATGAATTTAGTAACTTAATCCCCATACTGGCAGCAAATTGTTGAAACTCATCAGACACGAAAATAGATCCCTGATTGGTAGTTATTGTCTGAGGAATTCCAAATCGATAAATTATATGCTCTTTTACAAACTCAATCGCCTCCTTGGACGTGACTTTCTTCAATGGAACTGCTTCCACCCACTTTGTGAAATAATCTGTTGTTGCCAATATGAACTTATGTCCTTTACTCAATGGAGGATAAACCTGGCCGATCATATCAATTCCCCATCCTCTGAACGACCATGGTTTAATGATAGGATTCATAGCCGATGCTGGTGCCCGCTGTATATTTCCAAACTTCTGGCAATCTTGACATCCTTTATAGTACCTAAGCAATCTTCCAGCATTGTCGGCCAAAAGTATCCTACTCTTCTCAATATCCACTTCATCTTATGAGCCGATTGATGAGTTCCACAAACGCCTTCATGCACTTCGCACATAACCACTTTGGCTTCTTCCAAATTCAGGCATCTCAGCAGAACTCCCTCAAAAGTCCGATAATATAATTCTCCATCAAGCAACACATATTTAGTAGCTTTATACCGAAGTTTCCTAGAAACCGATTGCGACGGATTTTGCAGATACTAATATTTCCTGTCTCCAAATTCACTGGCTTTATCCTGAATATCATTATCGGCTATTTCAACTTCAACTTGTTTATTCAGCCGATAACCCGAAGCAATTTGTGCAAGATCATTGGCTTCTAAATTCTGTTCTCTAGGGATATGATCCAACGATACCATCCTGAAATCCTTCAATAAATCTCTGCATTCTTCATGATATGACCTCAAAATATCATCCCTGCATTCATACTCCCCAAATAGTTGCTTGATCACCAATAAAGAATCCCCAAAAATCTCTACGACTTCGGCCCCGATTTCCTTTAAAAGTTGAAGCCCTTTCAATACCGCCTCGTATTCCGCTTGATTATTAGTCCGATTGTGTTTAATTGTAAAAGCAAACTCAAAACTTGCCCCCCGAGGCGATACAATGACCAAGCCGATACCAGATCCATGCTTGCAAACTGATCCATCAAAAAACAAATTCCATGGGATCGGCTCTACATAATTCTCATAATCCCCTCTGTGCTGCACAATGAAATCGGCCACCGCTTGTCCCTTTGATTTGCTTTAGCCGATTCATATCTCAAGTCAAACTCCGTCAGGGCAAAAATCCATTTACCAACTCGTCCTTTCAAGACTGGGGCCGACAACATGTATCTTACCACATCGGTCTTGCAAACCACCGTGCACTCAGCCGATAGAATATAATGCCTTAACTTTGTGCATGAGAAATATAAACAAAGGCATAATTTCTCCACCGCAGGATATCTAGTTTCAGCATCCAAAAGTCTTCTGCTTAAATAGAACACGACTCGCTCCTTGCCTTCAAACTCCTGAATTAAAACAGACCCAATGGATTTCTCATCGGCCGATAAGTATAACTTGAATGGCACTCCTTTCTGCGGCGGAATCAGAACAGGTGGGGAACTCAAATAACTCTTAATTCCATCGAATGTCTTTTGCTGATCTGCCCCCCACACGAACTCTTGATCGGCTTTCAACTTCAATAACGGAGTAAAAGATTCAATTCTTTCTGACAAATTTGATATGAATCTCCTTACAAAATTAATCTTGCCGATCAATGACTGTAACTCTGTCTTGTTGCTTGGTGGCTCTTGAGTCTTAATGGCTCTGATGCTCCGTTGACTAACTTCAATTCCTCGCTCATGAACCATAAAACCCAAAAACTGCCCAGCCGATACACCAAAAGCGCATTTATTGGGATTCATCCTTAATCCGTATTTCTTTGCCCTTTCCAGCACTTTTCGTAAATTGGCTATATGGCTTTCATTACTCTTGGATTTAACCACCACATCATCGATGTAAATTTCCACTAACAAGCCGATGAGATCATAAAATATATAATTCATCGCCCTCTGATAAGTAGCACCGGCACTTTTTAACCCAAACGTCATTACTACCTACTCATATAAACCGATAGCTCCAGGACATCGAAACGCAGTCTTATGTATATCTTCTTCCGCCATAAAAATTTGATTGTATCCTGCATTGCCGTCCATGAAGCTAATAATCTTGTGGCCTGATGCTGCATCCACCAACAAATATGTTATCGGCATCGGGTACTCATCCTTGGGGGTAGCTTTGTTCAAATCCCGGAAGTCGATGCATATCCTCAATTTCCCATTTTTCTTTTCCACCGGGACGATATTAGAAACCCACTCAGCATATCGGCACGACCTTATAAACTTTGCGTCATACAACCTTGTGATCTCCGCTTTGATCGGCTCATATAACTCTGCTTTGAACCTCCTTGGAGCCTGTTTAAACGGCCGATATCCTGGTTTAATGGGTAACCGATGTTCAACAATTGATCGGTTTAATCCTGGCATCTCATGATACTCCCAAGCAAAACAATCCCGATACTCCTTCAACAGTGTTATCAATTCTTCTCGAAGTTCAGGGCATAACTTTTTACTTATGTACGTCGGCCTTGGCTTATCTCCTGGTCCTATGTCGATCTCCTCTAAATCATCGGTCGACGTAAACCCTTGTCCCAGTTTCCCCTCAAAATCTTCAATGGAGCCCATCAGAGTAACAACTCGGAGCCAACTTGCTGAATCGGCTGTATCCCTTGGCTGGTGACCTTAAGATAATCTCCTTCGCATGTTTTTCCGGACAAACAATCAACACCATCGGCTTCCCAGACCGGCAAATCGGTCATTGCAATGTTGGTTGACCGATCTGCTAGGACTACCTCAACTTGATCTCCTTGCCACTGTATCAGACATTGATGCATCGTCGAGGGCA
This sequence comes from Oryza meyeriana var. granulata, assembly GCA_003991445.1. Taxonomy (NCBI): domain Eukaryota; kingdom Viridiplantae; phylum Streptophyta; class Magnoliopsida; order Poales; family Poaceae; genus Oryza; species Oryza meyeriana. Next base: position 131,728 of record RYFJ01001625.1, read on the forward strand.
CGCAACAGTTCGCGTGAATCCAATCCCTGCCAAGAAGCAGACTATATGATCCTTTTCCATTGATAACGAAAAACGTGGTAGGTAATGTTTTGTTTCCCACTGTCAACTCCATGTTTAACACGCCTTTCGCCTCTGATGAATTTCCACCGAAATCTTTTAGCACCATATTCGTCTTGATCAAGTCTTCGGCAGTTTTCCCCAATTTTTGAAATGTAGCATAAGGCATTAGATTAACAGCTGCTCCCCCATCAACTAGCATCTTCGTCATCGGCTTCCCATTCACATAGCCCTTGATATATAATGGCTTCAAATGCCGATGCTCTGACTCTTCAGGTTTATCAAATATAGCCTGATCGGGTTGCAACGTTAGTTGAGCAAAAACCTCTTCACTGCCTTCCTCGTCCGATGAAAGTGCTTTATATTCCCGAGGCAAAAAGAAAACCATGTTTACTGGAGCCGATGGATCAACTTCGTCGTCCTTCCTCTTCACACGCCATACTCGTTTAGTTCTCTTGTGACGATGATCGGCTTCTTCCTGATCTTGCCTCTGTTCTTCCTGTTGCTCTTGGTGTCGTAGCCGTTGTGCCCTTCTCTTCTGGTTTTTTGTAAATATCCCACTAGGACACCACTGAGGATTTTAGATTTGTCGTTTTTCATGTGATTCCTCATCATCTTCAAAAATTTTTTCCATGGATCAGCCCCAATCGGCTATGTACCGATGCTTGTCTCCTAAGTGGCCGATCCCGTGAAAAACTTTCCTGCTGATCCCGCTGAAACCTCAGATTATCGCACTCAGGGCAATCTTCAATTGATGGCAATCTCATCCCTTGATCCCAGCAGAATCGGAAGAATGGACAATCCCAATGTGGATTATATCTTTCCCTGTCTGGCTCAATCCACTGCTCTTCGTACTTCGAATATTTTTCTATCATGCCCGACGAAGTAATCCTTGATTTTCTATGATCCAAATGCCTTTCTTCATCGGCCTGAATTCTTGACGATGATCCCGCATAAACCATGTTCACGGGGAATGGGTGCCCGTCGATCTTCATCGGCTTCTTGTCCTCAAACTTGATCCTTCCCTGTTCAACAGCCGATTGAATTTGTTGCCGAAAAACCTTGCACTCATTGGTGTGGTGTGATATCGTGTTGTGCCATTTGCAGTATCTTTTCTTTTTCAGTTCTTCGGCTGATGGAATAACATGATTTGGCGGAAGCTGTATCTATTTCTCTTGCAACAATAGATCAAAGATTTTATCGGCTTTATTAATGTCAAAATCATACCGTTCTTCCTTGCTGATATCCTTGACTCATGGGCATGATACCGATTTCTTGTTCCTAGCCTACTTCGCCAATCCGACTTTAGCATCGGATTCTTCATCATCTAAGTCCGATGAATAAACCTGTACCTGAGCAACCCTTCTATGATATTTATCCTTTTTCGTCTCTTGAAATCGGCTTTCATGAGCCGATACTTTATGTACCAGGTGCGCCAGGGACTCGAACTCCTGTGATGAAAACCTCTCTTTGATTGGCGCTAAGAGACCCTGAAAAGCCATGTCGGCTAGATGTCCGTCGCTCAGATTCAAGCTGTAACATCGGTTTCTAACGTCCCGAAACCTCTGGACATATTCCGGCACCGTTTCGTCTGGTCTTTGCCTAACCGATGTCAAATCTGTCAGTCTCATCTCATGGATTCTAGCAAAGAAGTATTTGTGAAACTGTTTTTCTAGATCGGCCCATCCCCAAACTAAATTCAGCGGTAATGAGGAGAACTATGTGAAGGCCGATCCAGACAATGACAAGGGGAAAAACCTAACTCTTAGAGCCTCCTCAGCCGACGCTTCTCCGCACTGTGCCAAGAATCGGCTAATATGCTCTACTGTAGATGTGCTATCTTGCCCTGAGAACTTGGAAAAATCTGGGACTCTGTATCGGTGTGGTAATGGTACTCTGTCAAACCACTCGAGATATGGATGCCGATACATGAATGTTTGTTCCTTTGGCTTGATCCCAAACTGTTCCCTCACTATTTCTGCAACCCTTGCCGATAAGTCTTCTTCCCTTGGGACTTTCTGCTGATACTGTATGGGTGGAGTTGGTAGCCGATTGTGCCTAGGATATTCTCTCTGATAATTACCTGAATCGGCAATACCTCCTGGGTAATTCTGCCGATATCCTCCATAATAAGCAGTCTGATGGTATCCAGCAGGAATATCTTGTTGCCCCCCAGCTTGGTTGTGTGAAAACAAGTTTTCCAGTACATCTTTTATGGCGCCATAAGTAACTTGATTTGGCTCCATCTTTGGCGGGAGATATACAGGTCCTCGAGTAGGCTCTTGAGCAATCGATCCATCCACTGTCTTCTTGATGAGATTATGGAGCGTGTTCACCAGGATCCCGGACTGATTGATGAGCGTGTGATGTACCGCTTCATTCACCATCTCCTGTAAGGGTTTTACTGGTGGACTCTCAGATGGTGTATGGCTCGATTCTCCAACCAAAACTGGTTTTAGAAACTGAGATTTTTGAATCAGCCCTTGTCGCGTCATGCCGAAAGACTCCAAGCAGAGTTTTTGAAAATTGGCCATATTTTGCTCGACTTGTTGTCTCTGCTCGTCTGTTAAATCCTCCATGCTAACTGGGATTACGTTGTCTGTTTTGATCTCTTTTCCGGCCATGTTGAAATTCCGGGTCCCACTGGGCGTGCCAAAAACGTGTTGACGCCGAAAATCACCGGCAGCGTCGGGAACGAGTCGATGATCTGGTTCGGCGCCTGGAGACACGCGAAGGCCTGGGAGATCTGCTTAGCTCCAGTGTAGGTCCTAAATCTTGAGGTTCGTAGGCGTGCCAGTCAATTTGACCCTGCAATTGACAAGGAGATAGAAAATATTAGATCATTGAGCCAATCGGCTGAAAGCCGAATTGGACTCGTCTCATCGGCCGATGGCCGATACGGGCTAGAGCACTTATACATCGACTAGAAGCCGATGATGGCATAGATGGATAAAATAAGTAAAACATATGGCTAAGGAACCAATAACAATATAAATAAATAAACTAGCCGATTACTGATATGAAGTGTATCGGCCGGAAAGCCGATAACGGTGTAGAGTGCCAAAAACGTGTGTAGCGATGCAATCGGCCTTTAATTAACAAAAGATAAACCTATCGGCTAGGCACTTCAATAGAACATTGCATAAGTATCTATCGGCTCATTAAGGATAGAATTATTATCGCCAGTCTAATAGATCGGACCTAACCGTTGCAGCACAGACTGACGATGATAACAGAACCTCGATGGGCCGATAGATCTAATGCAATCGTGATGTAAAAATGATAATTTATCGGCTGTACACCCCGATAAAACGTTTGCATAAAACTGATCAGTTTAGCAGGAATAATTTATCATGCAGTTTAATGGGTCAGACCTAACCGATGCAGCACAAACTGATGATAAATTACACCCAGTAAGCTAATAAATCTACGCACGCGTAATGTGATATATCTACTTGGCCTATGAGATCAAACCTAACTGATGCAGCCGTAGACAGAACAGATATATCGTGGTAAGCCGACTACCACAGGTCGACTAGAATATCGGACCTAACCGAGGAAGTCCTAGTCGGAACGGTAGTCGAGGTAACGAGACTTACCCTCTCGCAGGAGGTCGAACTTAACCGATGCAGCCCAGCTCAAGAAGCAAAAACCCGTTGAATAGGGTGGCGATGCGCCGAAGTTTGTATTGATCTGATTGATTGAGATGATTACAAAGAACCCGGGCATACGTATTTATACCCCGAGTTGATACAATCCTGATCAGACACGAAATAGGAGTTTCCTAATTACAAAGAAAACACTAACCAGCCGATCGGATACGAGATCAGGCTTCCTAAAAGATAAAATATTATTATGCCTAATTAACAGATAAGGCATTAGACTGCCACGCTATGGTCTTCGTGACTCCTTTTCAAACTCGGCTTCCTCTGGATTGATCCCCGCTAATTATCTGTAATTTCTCCTTTAACCGAATCTGATAAAGAACCATACCAAATTTTGGCGTTAACAACACCCCTGCCGCTCCCGCGACCCCTTGCCACCGTCCCTATGCGACCGCAGGTCAAGAGGAACCACCTAGGACCAAAGGGCGAGCCAACGCAGCCACCTACTTTGAACCGCCACCGCCCATCGCCTTTTCAACACCACCTCGCCGCCTTTTGACCGCCGAGTCAAGGACCATTGCGTGCTTCGGACCGCCGGATGGTCAACACTCTTCCATCCCCCCGGTGCCCCCAATGGACCATCGGTCCGACATCCTCCTCGCCTCTTCACACCGTGACTATAAAAGCCGAGGCACCGTTGTCTCCTTCCCCCGCTCCATCCCGTCCTCTTCCCCTCCACTTCAACTCACCACCGCCTTCCTTTTCCACCTCTGATCCACCCCGCTGGAGCCGCCACCGATCGATTTCTACAGTTGCCTCACCTTCCGATGAGCAAGTCTACACCGCCCCGCCGCATCCTTGGCCACCACCTAACCCCACCACCACCTCTACCCGAGCCAGTCCACTAGTCGCTCGGCTTCGAGAACGCCACTCGAGCCCCCTTTTTTTCATCACCGATGGCTGTCTCCACTCCACAAGCCCCTCCGCCGCCTCCGCTCGACCCCCACCATGTTGTGCCTCTCCCTCACCCGGTGCTGCATGAAAAAGAAAGAAGCAAAGAAGGAAGAGAAGGAAAGAGAAAGAAGGAAGAGAGGAGCCAGCTGTCGTCGCTGTTAACAGGTGGCCTCCCCCCGGTCTCACCGTCTCAAACGGCAACCTACACTGACAAGTGCGCCAGCCGGTCCTTGCTCTCGCTGGCAGGTGGGCCCGACCCAGTCCCATCCCCTAGCTTAACTCCCTCTGTCTATGACACATGGGTCCCACCATCCCTTAGCCCGTGATAGTGGCCCAAGTTATATCAAGTCGACGGCCTAGTGGGCTACCTCGCCGGCCCAGCAAGGCTGGTCCATCGCCCTTGTCCTTCCGCTTCTCGGTGTACTTGGTCCACCATGGACCTGAGGCCCAGGCCTCGCTGACAAGTAGGCCCCACTTATTAGCTCGAGGCAAATGTTCCCTGGGAATGTTCTCATTTATGTTAATAAATTATTTTCCTATTTTCAGAAATTCACTTAAACTTCAAAAATCCATATCTCGCAAACCATAGCCCCATTTGACTCCGTTCAACTTCCAAAATTTTTTTAAAAATGAGATCTACATAATAACGCTATTATTTCTCAGTGTTATGTCCACCTTTTTGGCTCTTTTATTGATTTTACTCTTTTTGCACGTAGTTCCCGAGTCCAAGGAGAATCCAGCGTTGCGCATGAAAAGCAAGAACTCCTGCAGGAACAAGGCAAGCCACCTTTGACCATGTTGCCCCTATATTTGTGAATTATGTTGTTTGCGCACATGCATTGCTTAGGATTACACCTTAAACTGTTCGAGCTCAGATTGCAAGCGCAACAGATGGACCTACCTAGTAATCACACTCACTTTCATAGGATATTGATTTCCCTACCCTGATAGGCCCACAAATGATATGCCGTGTCGTGTGTGGCAGACGGAAGGCAAAGTTGTTGGGAATGGGTCTCTATTACCTAGGGTGCCTTTTGGCACCATAGAGATAGAAGCTGAGATAGCTCATTGGTTGATTGTGGAGCTAAGATGACTTGTTGGGCTGAGACGGCTCTATGGGCTGCGACAGCTCGCCTAGAAGTGATAATTAAAAATAGGAGGAAATGGTAAAAGAAAGAGAAAGTAAAATAATAGAGGAAAAGAGGAGAAAATGAAAGAAGAGACATTTTGATTCACTAATCATTGTGACAAGTTGTTGCAAAGCAACTTGCGGAATAAAATGAGGCATGAGCCTCGTTCTGATAATTAAAACCTGACTCACTAGTGCTTTTGCAAACAAATCTCTTAAAAGGCTGCTTTCTCCAATAAATCCCTAGCCTCTCTTGTTTAGCCAAACATATCACCTTTCCCTTGGCATGCTTAGTACGAAAGTACTTACACTTGCTTCTATATAAATATATTAGGGTATGAAGGAGAAGAAGACGATGACCCAACCAATGAGGAGTACCTCTAGGAGCAGGCAAACTATGAAGACTTTTAGCGTTTTAGGACTAGTCTCCTGCCGTTGCCTATGGAATAATTTAGTTGCTTAGTTGCTCCGTTGTTAGCTTCTGCTTTGCTTTCCGCTGCTATCTTTTGTAATAGCTATCTTTTGTAATACGGTGTTGTCTATCTGGGGTCTGTCCATGATGGCAACTTTTGTAAGGACTATCCCAGTGATGTAATGAAGTTATGTACTTTGATCTACTATTTTTCTGTGTGTACTAGCTTGTATATCTTGGGACCGGTAATAGTATCACAGGTACAAGCGTGACACTCCGGGCCGAGCCGTCCTGTCTGTCTAGGATGGCGAGGTTCGGGGCGTTACAGGTTGGGGGATTGTACATTTTGAATAGGAGATAGTGGTATATATAGGAAGCTTGTGGGTGGCAGATGGACGGTGTTATTGATGTTGCATGTTTATCTGATATGTTATAATTATTGTATATTTATCTGAAACGTAATAACTACTGCATGATTATCGGATGCGTTGCGACTACATCTTTTTTAGGAGTTTCATGGTATGTTCTTAGAGTGTTGACTGCATGCTAATTATGACAACAGAGAAAAAAAAATAGGATTTGTATTACAATAATACAACAATCAGTACATATGAATATTGAACTTGTGCACTACACCAACGACAATGGCTACTGATACTCCCTCCATCCCAAAATATAGGGCGTAACTGCTAGTAACACAAAGACCAAGAAAGAACTATAATCGCCTCCTCATTTGGATCGCCTCGGTGTATGCACGCATGCAAGCAATAAGATTAGGGGGTTTGCTGGTGGAGGATTTAAAACAAACCGAATTTAGGGAAAGGAAAGGTGCTATTGATGACATGCATGCATGTGCACCTTGTATTAGGAGACATGAAAAAAAAAGTAGTTGCGCCCTATTTTGGAATGGAGGTAAGTATTTTGTATGCACAAACAGAATAAAAATAGCTATTGATAGACACATCTATATAAAAAAAATCATTGCTTCATTGCTAAACAAAATGAGAAAGTGTATTTACTTCAATCTGTTTTTGAAAACAGCTCCTCCCTCGTACACTTCAATGCTAACACGTGCTTAGGTCTCGCATCATCATCATGAGAGATCGATATGTTTCCAGCATAACCGCCTTTTTGTTCTCCACTGCTACTAAGTGAGCGAGTCTTTTGGTTTCAACCTTCTCACTCGAAACACATTTCTGGTCTCTCTAATGCCACTACGATCTTCTTTTGTGTATTTTTGAGTATCTAGAAACATATGCAGCTCATCTTCTAATTCTAAAATACAATCCTTGACCCTGTCTTTGCCTTAGCGTTGTGCCTTAGTTGCTTTAGTCCCTATAGGCCGTTCAAGGTCTTCAGCATTATCAGTAGAAGGCATGTGCTCCCCCACGTCCCCCCATCATCAAACTTCCTTTTTTTTGACTTATCACAGGTCCTCTAAATATGCATGCCACTTTGGCTGATCGCGAAGAACCTTGCAGTAGTACATGAACATAAACTGACCATCTTTGTACGCTTCCTCATATATTTTTAGTGCCTTATCAATGAATTAGACTTCATTTTGTCCACTAACATAGATTGAGTTGACCTCCTTCCACAAGTAGCAAAACCACCCAACCTTTTTCTTAATTCTCAAAATGACTTTTGATTACTTTACATGTCATGCCCTTTTGGGGGTTTGCGTTGTTGTAAGCAGCAGCGACATCTCCCTAATACTGATCGTTCTTCTTGTAGTTACCATGGATTGAATCAATTGAGTTATTCAACCAAGCACTGACCTAAATTATTACAAAACAAGATTTAGTCACATCATGCCATACTAAATATAAAGAAAGCACAAGTAACCTACCAATCGCAAGTCCTCCTTTTGTGTCCATGACAACTGCTTTTCAGTCTGCTCGACATCTTCATCATAATGTCAACATTGATTGGTACAGTCTGACTTCCTTCCACATGTTGTGTAGGGATTGGATAATTATTGAAATAACTAAGGAAACCATTGGGAGGACAGGGGTTCATTCCCTTGCAATAGAAGATAGAAACATTTTTGCTTAAACAAAATAGAAGATATAAACATGCAAATTTTCAGCATTTGTACATATAAACTATACAAGTGGGATAATATACAATATATGGGTTTTCATAATTAACAAATTTTAACGTTTGAGCATCCGAAGTCATAGCAAAGTCTAAAATTTTAAGAAGCATATGGCATAGCAAAAGAACAGCCAAATTTTAGGATGCCTGTTACTAGTAAATCTAATTTGGGATGCCTATGCAATCTAAATCTGCCAAAGCCATAGTAGCAAAATCTAGGACTTAGCTAATTCTTAAAACATGTATGCCTATACCATAGCAAATTCTTAAAACATGTATGCCTATGCCATAGCAAATTCTAACACTCACTAACTGAAGTGACAGATCAATTGAGACAAATAACATCGGGAGAAGCATGGGTCAATATTTTTCAGCATTTACCACTCTTGCATGTCAGAGCTCAAATCCGTCGAGAGAGGACACACACCAACAGCATAGCTATTCGATGCATCCCTCCAAGCACCTGAAGCATATGAGTTCAACATGGCTTGCTGCTGGGGTGCTGCCAACGTAGGCATGGAGAAGCTAGCGAGACCTTACATTGTCGGTGGAAAGAACCAAGCCCTAGGCGGGTACGAGCCCGGCATGGCCAATGGAGGTAGCGATGGAGGCACAGGTGGCCAATCGCCAAGACAAGAAGGGCGCAGGATGGCTTGAGGCAGCGGCATGACCTCCCTCTTTGACCTATGAGACGACATAGCTGTTTGTTTGGATGTGATGGTTTAGGGGAATTTGGAGAGCAATTAACATGGATTAGGTGCTGGATCTAGGGTGCAGACGGCGGATTTGGCACGCGGGATGGTTTTGGCGCGAGGAGGGAAGGGTTTCGTGTGCGGTAGCCATCGGTGGTGGGGAAATTTCTCGATTCTGAGGGTGGGATGGACTCGAGGAGTTGAGGTGGGTGGGGGCGTACAAGATCCAGAAGATATTGGTGAAGGCCCACAAAACGTGTGAATAAGGGCTTGCATCATCTCCGAGAACTCCTCCTGTGATGTGCTACAGGTCAACCATTGCATGAGGGGCGGCTTGGCTCTCTCCTCTGTTCTCTCTCTTCTCCATTGGGGACAATGCTGATTTGGCAAAGTCAGCACTATTATACTTGCTCTTAGGCTTTCAAGTATTGATTTAGACAAATTCTCAATATTCATATCCCCTCCGTCCACAAATATAAGCATTTCTATCTTAATTTGTCGACAAATGAAATGATTGATAAAGTATTACTTATCTCATCCATCACTACTTATTCAATTATCTTCCTATTTTACCTTAACCATACTCCCACACTAACTATCCCTTATTAAGTGAGGGATATCAAAGTTTCTTTTTTCTTCATTTCTTAATTTTTTTAAAAAATTATAAATACTTATATTTATAAACAGAATTAACGTACATACTTACATGCTTAGGGAGTTTACATGCTTAGGGAGTAACATAGAAGACTACATAATCCACATGGCAACACTTCAGCTTGACATAAACGCAGGATTTGTTGGTGCATTACATTCCCAACAGCCGAAAGCAACGACGACATAAACGCACTGGTGCAGAGTAAAAACAAGCATTACCTGGTGAGAGCGTGCGCATGGTCCACCAAAAACGCGAGCATCCCCAGGACGAGAGGACGAAGGAGGAAGATGACTAGACGATCGAGTCGCCCGTAGCTATGCCGCAGATCGAGTCCGCTGGCCTATCCCCACCCACGCGCGAGCTCTGTCCCCGATCGATCCCGTGCTCTGCTCACGCCGACATGAATCCAACTTCTCCATGGGCCTCCTCGCCGCTTCACCCTGCTCTGCTGCTCTTCTCGTCTCGATCTCTTCTCTTACCCGGCCGTTGAGACTCGCTGAATTGGGGAACAGAGCCACACGGAGAGAGAGAGAGGGGGGGCTGCTTGTGTAGATACAAAATTCAAATCCTTGCACTGCCTCTTCTGCATGACTGCAGGTGGGCCCAACAGGCAAGATGACTGTTGGTGTTGTAATCAGGTCCCTTCTACGAGTACTTGCTTAGAGCAAGGTGAATTAAAGAAAGTCCACTATTGGCCGTAATAAATGGTTATATTATTTATAGTAGGTATTGAAGTTAATGCATATAAAAGAGAAATTTTTATTTACTATAACATAAATATTTTATTATGTTTTGCGTCCACCACCTCTCTCCTTCCTCCTTCCTCGTACCCCTTCCTTTCTACTATCTCCAGGCATAGGCAAAAACGAGCAGTGACCTGGTGGGCACGTGCGTGGGCGAGGATAACAAGCCAGCGGGCGCGAGACGAGGGTGACAGTTGGTGGGCACGACGAGGGTGGTGGCCGGCGTAGGCGTGGGCCCACATCCCCTCGGTTCGCGTGTAGAGTCCGACAACAAATTATTATGGGCTCCTTCTATCTTTTCACCTCTCTCCTTCAAATTATAAAAAATCATATGTAAAACTTTTATAGCCAACTATCGTACCAGCACTTAAATTCCAGTGATCCATGACGCTGCATTACTCATTAATCATATAAGAAAGCCTAAAATGATGGGGAAAATACAAATAAAAAAAGAAAGAAATATGGAAACATTCTCTAGGTCCATGGTGCCACGTCACTCGTGCTCATCCCATCTCCACCGAAAAAAGCCCCAAAACCCTCTCTAAAGCCCCTGCAAGGGGGCCCCACCTACCATTCTCTCCCATGCCCAATCCCGACAAGTGCGTGCTTTCCCATTCCCACACACCCACCATTATCACCACCACCTCATTCCCACAGTCACACTCCACTTCCCCCCCCCCCCTCACTGCCTCACTAGCTCCACTCCAATGGAGCACACCTTGCTCCGCCTCCTCCTGCTCCTCGCGGCAGGGCACTCGCTCGCCACCGCCAATGCCGAAACAGTCGATGGCGGCCGCAATGCGACGACCTACATCGTGTTCATGGACCCGGCGCGCATGCCGGCGGCGCACCCGTCGCCGGCGGACTGGCACGCGGCGCACCTCCAGTCGCTGTCCATCGACCCCGACAGGCACCTGCTATACTCCTACTCGGCCGCGGCGCACGGCTTCGCGGCGGCGCTGCTCCCGCACCACCTGCCGCTGCTCCGGGGAAGCCCCGGCGTGCTCCAGGTCGTGCCGGATGAGGTGTTCCAGCTGCACACCACGCGCACGCCGGAGTTCTTGGGGCTGCTCGCCCCCGCGTACCAGCCGGCCATCCATAGCCTGGAGGCGGCCACCCATGACGTGGTCATTGGGGTTCTTGATACCGGCGTGTGGCCGGAGTCGCCGAGCTTTGCTGGTGGAGACTTGCCGCCGCCTCCGGCGAGGTGGAAGGGGGTGTGCGAGGCGGGCGTTGACTTCCCTCCGAGCGTGTGCGGGCGGAAGCTGGTCGGCGCGCGGAGCTTCTCGCGGGGGCTCCGCGCGGCGAACGGTGGTGGCGGTGGGAGGGTGGGTGTGGGGAGGAGGGTGTTCGCGTCGGCGCGGGATAGGGACGGGCACGGGACGCACACAGCGACAACGGCGGCGGGCGCCGTGGTGGCGAACGCGAGCTTGCTCGGATACGCGACGGGCACGGCGCGCGGGATGGCGCCCGGCGCGCGCGTCGCCGCGTACAAGGTGTGCTGGCCGGAAGGCTGCCTCGGCTCCGACATTCTCGCCGGCATTGACGCTGCCGTGGCCGACGGGGTCGGCGTGCTCTCCCTGTCCCTCGGCGGCGGATCGGCGCCGTACTTCCGGGACACTGTTGCGGTCGGCGCGTTCGGCGCCGCCGCGGCCGGCGTGTTTGTTGCATGCTCGGCCGGCAACTCCGGTCCGTCCGGCGCCACGGTCGCGAACTCCGCGCCGTGGGTCGCCACCGTTGGCGCCGGCACGCTCGACCGCGATTTCCCTGCCTACGTCACTCTCCCCACCGGCGCGCGTCTCGCCGGCGTGTCTCTCTACGCTGGCCCCTCCCCCGCTCCCCGCCTCACCATGCTCCCTCTCGTCTACGGCGGCGGCGGCGACAACGCCAGCAAGCTCTGCCTGTCGGGAACGCTCGACCCAGCCGCCGTGCGCGGCAAGATCGTGCTCTGCGACCGCGGCGTCAACGCGCGCGTGGAGAAGGGCGCCGTCGTGAAGGCCGCGGGCGGCGCCGGGATGGTGCTGGCCAACACCGCCGCAAGCGGGGAGGAACTCGTGGCGGACAGCCACCTCCTCCCCGCCGTCGCTGTGGGGAAATTGGCCGGCGACAAGATACGTGAGTACGCCTCGCGCGGCGGCGGCGGTGGCAGGCCGATGGCAATGCTGAGCTTCGGCGGCACGGTTCTTGGTGTCCGGCCGTCGCCCGTCGTGGCGGCGTTCAGCTCCCGTGGCCCAAACACCGTCGTGCCGGAGGTCCTGAAGCCGGACATGATTGGCCCCGGAGTGAACATCCTCGCCGGCTGGTCCGGCGTCGCAGGACCGACCGGGCTCGTCAAAGACGGCCGCCGGACACACTTCAACATCATCTCCGGTGAGCATTCCACACTCCCTGCCAAGCTTTCACACTGCTCAGATTCAAATTGTTCTGACCATGCCATGTTGCTATCAAGTTTGGAGTTACACATTTACTGCCGTGACAGTAGACAATTCAGTCAGATAAAGAAATGCAAGCAAACAGAGCCTTTAGATTCAGCCATGGACCCTGTTGCAGAAAGGCAATTTTCATTTCAACTTTCTTGTTAGTTGGATGAAATGGCATTTGCTTTCACTGCCCCTTTGTCAGGGAAGCACATGTGATGCTCTAGCAGATGTGAAACAACCCTTCATCCAAAGGGAACAGCAGCTGAGACAAGTTACCCTTTTACTTTTGTTTCTTTTGATTGCCCATTCTGAAAGTACTAGCACGAGGCAGGGAGACAATAGCACACCGCTGGTTTGAGTGGTTTCTAACTTTATAAGCTGGATCTTGTTAAGAGGTAGTTGCATTTTCATCATGAGCTTAAAATAAGATCCAGCTTATAAAATCAAAAGGAATAACTGTTGAGTTCTGTGGGCACAAAATTTAGCAGAGGAAAAGGGAGCATATGGATATATGATGCTTATCTTGTTCGTGCCAATGCTTAGATAGTGGTTTCTTCCATGATTTATGTAAGCATGTACTATTGTTGATTTATGTTATCATCAGCCAGTATGAAAGCTACACTTTTCTCAATGTTTTGCATGTATCAATGCTTAAATACTGACTACTATTTGATCCATTCAGGGACATCAATGTCATGCCCTCACATCAGCGGAGTTGCTGCACTACTCAAGGCCGCGCACCCTGATTGGAGCCCTGCCGTGATCAAATCTGCTCTGATGACCACTGCTTATACCGTTGATAACACAAACTCTTCTCTCCGAGATGCTGCTGGAGGCCTGCTTGCAACCCCATTTGCCTTCGGTGCAGGCCATGTCGACCCGCAGAAGGCACTCTCTCCAGGCCTTGTATACGACATCTCGACTAATGACTACGTTTCCTTCCTCTGCTCCCTGAACTACAGCACCCCACATATCCAAGTGATCACTAAGATGTCCAACATCACCTGTCCGAGAAAGTTTCGGCCTGGTGACCTCAACTATCCCTCATTTTCAGTTGTGTTCAAGAAGAAATCAAAGCAGGTTATGAGGTTCAGAAGGGAGGTAACCAATGTTGGTCCAGCAATGTCTGTTTACAATGTGAAGGTCACTAGCCCTGCATCAGTCAGTGTTAAGGTGACACCAGCAAAGCTTGTGTTCAACAAGGTGGGACAGAAGCAGAGATACTATGTCACATTCACGTCTCAGTTTGACACAACCAGCGCGAAACCGGATTTCAGTTGGATATCCTGGACGAGCAACCAGCATGTCGTTCAGAGTCCGGTCGCATATACATGGAAGATGTGAGGACAGTAAGTAATTTTATTGAAGATGTTTAATTATGTTCTGGAGCAGATGAAAGATAGATAGCCTGATGGTGTAGTTTGCTGATTGCTTCACAAAGAGAATCGGCGTGAAGCTCTCTCTACTGCAAACCTGGACTTCTTCCTTCCCAGTATCGGTCACTCGCCGAACTTTTTTTCCCCCTTGTAGCTGTCACGGCGTTGCCCGGCAAGAAGCTTATGTTTTATTAACATGTGAGATTTCCTTTCTTTCTAGTGCCTTGTTCTCAGACATGAAATAACCCTGAAATGAGTCGGTTGTTTTATGCCAATGATCAGCTGCTGTAATTCTATATATTGCATCTGGTCCTCCTGAATTAACTGAAGAATGAAGTGATTGTTTCATTGGCTAATGTAGTTCTCCTCTTATATATCCAGCAGTGTTAGTTGTGGGTGTAATTACAAACCAATTTCTGCAGAAAAGGAAAGGAACAGAAATCAGTTAGTGCTATAATTTCAGGGATCAGGAAGAGATGACTCTCACAGGCAATGAACTGTAAAGTGGTGGCCAAAATCAAACCAAATGATCCGAAAGATTCTTCTTTTCGCCCAACGTGCGTGTACATTCACGAGACATTGGCCCAAGTTTGGCCCAGTGGAGCCGAAACTTGAATCCAACAAGGTCACCTGTTAATAAATTGGCTGCATGCTTATGCAAGCCCAACCAGTATTCTGCTGGAATTAAATTTCAAAATATACTTTTCCTCTCGTATTTTTGCATAAGTATTTTTTGCATGAATATACTGTTTTTAAGGATTTACAAAAATATACCGGTATCACAAAGTGAGGGTGTATAGATGGCCAGATGGGCCGTGCCCTAACGGACGGGTCCAGACACGGTACTACAGTAACTAGGCCGGGCCGGGCATGGGAACAGCTAGGCTGTGCCTAGGCTGGAGGGGCAGCATGCCGGGCTGGCACGGCACGGCCCACTACCGGCTCGGCACGGGCATGGTTCGCGCGTGGCATGGTCCAACCAGGCGGTGACACATGGTGAGCGATGGAGGAGGCCCAGTAGAAACGTGGCACCTGTCTCCAACGGCTATATTATAACGGCTATTTTTTGAATTTAGCTGTTGGGGGGCCAAAAAATCCAAAAAACAAAAAAAATCTAAAAAAATATGAATTTTTTCCTATAAATAGGGCACCTACCCCCAACATCCTGCCTCATCCAAACCTCTCATCTTATGCTCGCTTGTGCTAGTTTGTGAATTCTGAGTTTGTGTTCTAGTTTCAATTTTTGATTTAGACAAATTTTGTCTAAAAACCAAAAATATTTTGGGGAAGTCTCCACTGCTCGACATCCCAACAGCTCAACTCCTCCTGCAAGGTAAAGAATTTCTAAATTTTGTTGTTTGTTTGTACTATTATTTGGTATATGAATTAATTTTCTCTATTTATATTTTAGGATGTATCTGAACTACCCGTCGTTCCAACTAAGTGACTTCGACCCGGGCTACGTGCCGATGTCATACCCAAACGTCGAGCAAGACAACTCCGGGTCGGCTTCTACACTGCAAGGACAGCTTGAAGATGTACATGCAGCTTCGGAAGGATCATAAATTGTGAGCAGGAGCGTATTGACGGCAACCGGCTCAAAGAGATCAAGAACTTCCTCTGCCTAGCAACATTCTGATGAGATCAAGGAGACTGGTGCTAATGGAAGGGAGGTAACTTATGTGAAATGTAGAATTTGTAAAACTAAATTATCTGGAAAATCTTCTGGTGGAACAGGGCATTTAAGGTGGCATGCTGAGGCCTGTGTAAAGAAGTAAGGATACCAGCTACGATAGCAACAACTGCTACTAAATCCTAACGGTATGGTATGTGCATGGGAGTACGATCCTCAGGTAGCACGAGATTACCTTACTCGTTTAATTGCTAGACAGGATCTACCATTAAACTTTAGTGAGTCTACTGCATTTGAGACTTACATTAAAACTGCTCATAATCCTATGTTTCAATCTGTTAGTAGACAGACTACATCCCGTGACTTGGTGAATGTTTATAACCAAGGCTGGGACACTATTAAACAATTATTTGCTACATGCACCTTTTCTATTAGCTTCACCTCTGATATTTGGAGTGGTAGGGTTAAAGAGGACTATATTAGTATAGTTGCTCATTATGTTGATGATAACTGAACGCTACAAAAAGAATTTACATTCTTTCAGCAGTATGTGAAACATCAATTAATTTTAAGGCTATGACTCTTTTTTATAGCTCCCAGTTATGATCAACATAATGAGAAACTATACTAATATAGTCCTCTTTAGCCCTACCACTCCAAATATCAGAGGTGATACTAACAAAAAAGGTGCATGTAGCAAATAATTGTTTAATAGTGTCCCGGCCTTGGTATAAACATTCACCAAGTCATGGGTTGTTGTCTGTCTACTAATAAATTGAAACCTAGGACTATGAGCAGTTTAATGTAAGACTCAAATATAGTAGACTCACCAAAGTTTAAGGGTAGATCCTGTCTAGCAATTAAACGAGTAAGGGAATCTCGTGCCACCTAAGGATCGTACTACCATGCACGTACTGTACTATCAGGATTTAGTAGCAGTTACTGCTGTCGTAGTTGGTATCCTTGCTTCTTTGCACAGGCCTCAGCATGCCACCTCAAATGCTCTATTCTACCAGAAAATTTTCCAGATAGTTTAGTTTTACAAATTCTACATTTCACATAAGTTACCTCTCTTCCATTAACGACGGTTTCCTTGATCTCATCAAAATATTGCTGGGCGGAGGAAGTTCTTGATCTTTTTGAGCCGGTTACCGTCGATACGCTCCCGCTCACATTTCCTGATCCTTCCGAAGATGCATGTACTTCTTTAGGCTGTCCTTAAGTGTAGGAGCCGACCCAGAGTTGTCTTGCTCGACGTTTGGGTATGACATCGGCACGTAGCTCGAGTCGAAGTCGCTTAGTTAGAACGACGGGTAGTTCGGATCCATCCTAAAATATAAATAGAGAAAATTAATTCATATACCGAATAAATAGTACGAACAAATAAAAAAAATTCAGGAATTCTTTACCTTAGGAGGAGTGGAGCTATCGGGATGTGAAGCAGTGGAGCCTTCCTCAACAAATTTTTGATTTTTAGATAAAATTTATCTAAATCAAACATTTAGAGCACAAAAGAGTAAGAGAGGACAAGAGAGCACAAAATGAGAGGTTTGGATGAGCCAGAATGTTGAGGGTGGCTGCCCTATTTATAGGAAAAAATTTCATATTTTTTCGAATTTTTTTCGTATTTTTCGGATTTTTTGACTAAATTTGAAAAATAGCCATTAATTGCTAGCGTTATGACACGTGGCGGATTTTGATTGGACCACCGCGGGGTAAAACTAGCCGTTGGGCCGTGCTATCCGTTGCCGCCCCCGTGCCCGTAGCAGGCCGGCCGTGCCGGGCCGGCCCGACACGGTTACTGTAGCACAGTGCCCGGGCCGGCCCGACAGGGCACTGCCGACCTGGCCGACACTAGAGCGGAGGCGGCGGGGCCTCGAGTTCGACGGCGATGTGGCTTCACGGCGAGGGCTGGCTGGCGGCGGTCGGAGCGGCCTTGCTGGTGCGCCAGCCTGGGGAAAAAGTACATCAAGCGGATCTGATCCGTCCTCGAAGCAGCGGATCTGGCGGGCGAGTGGATCTGCAAGGCGATAGACATTGGAGTGGATCCGATGCCGGTCTGCCGTTCCTTGTCTCCGGTGAGCAAAGCCACTTCCCCTGCTTGCTCTCTTTCTTCTTCTCCAGTGTCTTACGGAGTTGGGTGCTTGTACCAATGGTGAGCAGTGAGTGGATTTGGAAGAAATCTTACCTCCCCCGTTGCATTCTGCTGTTGCATTTGATGCATTGCCTCTGAATTATTATCTTCACATATGAAATGGAGAGGTACAAATCAGTGTATACTGTTAGATGTTCACTTATTATTTTCCAATAACACTGAATTGCTGATTAGTAATTTGTGATACGTGTGATTCTTTCTTCTCTGATAATCGAGGAATAAATGGTACCTTGACTATCTTTCTTCTATCCCAATTTCTTGAGCTATAACCTCGCTCTGAAGCAACTATGCACAAGTTGACAAGATGAAAGTCATTGTTTCAGTCAATGCTACGTTCTGGTGATTTTAATCTTAACTTAGAGATAAAATGGTAATATATGATTATCTGGCATGAAAATCTTCTGTGGGCGTACGTGTGTAATCAATTGTGTGGAAGCACAATGCAGTTTTTATCTGAGCACGAAAAATCTAGCGATGCAATGTTTGGTTCTTCCTTTCCCATTATTTATCTTGCATTATAATTTATTCCTTTCTTTTGCTTTGCATCAGGTCAAACAAAATTGGTGCATTATGCAAATAATTTGCCAAGAATATTATGTCCTCATTTTGGGTGGTTTAGTTAGTACTCACTAATAATATTGATACATTGTGTGTTGTTAGTCCTACTGTATTGATACATAGTGTCCGTTTGTATTATGCAAACGGTCATGAGAATAGGGAAAAGATGGATTACAAAACAGGCTGTTTTATTGACAAACTGAACAGGTTTTGCCCCTTGCTTTAGCCTACTGGTTTTCCTTTGCTATTTTGTTCTGTCTTACATATTTATACCATGTAATAACTATTGTAGAGCTTATTCCGTTCATATTAAGCATGCACGGAAGAAGTTGCTTTTTTATCACCTTCCTCTAAATCCTTCCAAGTGCTGTATTTTTTCTTAAGAACTCATAACAAATTTTTCATTGAACCTGTAAGTACTTATGGTTACTTGGTGTAGCCAGCAATCAAAAATGCCATTATGCTCTTATCCTGCAGTACATTTCATTCGTTGGTTGAAGTAGTTCTGAACAATCTGTTATTTTGATGTCGCAGGAGCTGTCTCGACAGTCAATCTTTGCGGCAGGTTGGACCTGAAAGATCTTATTTCTGTACGTTTGTAATGCAGAGTACAACAATGTGGTATATTTTCAGCTGATGCTACTTTTATTTGGTTATTGTATAGAATACAACCCCAGATTATGTATTTACTAGACTGCTGACCATACCGTTTGTTGTCTTGGTCAGTGTTCGGCAGCGGAGAAACTGGGAGAGAGTTAATCAGAATAAGCCAAAGGTGAAATGAGCTTAAAAATGAAATTCACCACTAGCAAATATTCTTAAGGTAAATTGGTGATGGCTCCTTTTTCGAAGATGCAAATGTTCTTCTTAGTTTGTAGTATGTGGGTTGTTATATTGCCAAAGATTTTGTAGTAATAAGATATCAGATTCCTTGGCTTCCCTTCGTGCTAGGTCAGACGAGCAATTCCCACCATCTTGGCTGCAAGAAAGTCTTGATTTTGTACTTGGCTTGATTGGTAGTGATTTATCTGGCATGTATGGTTAGTGGAGTTCCTTGTGCTAATTGAGGAACCGGGACACCATAGAGTTTCTTATTTGAATTCTTTAAATATTTGCTAACTTGACAGAATTCTTATACTTGTTTCTATATATGTTTGCTAACTTTGAGAGAACAAATATACAATGTCTGAGTTATAGCTGCATAACACTTGCTATGCCCTTACATCAAAAAGACTTGCTATGCCTAAATACGTCCATATTTCATTCAGCTGAGCTAAACAAAATGTTCCAATGACATTTCCTATTTTCAGAAAAACATAAGTGCCTGGTTAGGTGTCCATATCCTCAATATTGTACTTGTACTAACTGGAATGGATATTTTCCCCATCAAACCAGGAAATATGTTCTCCTGGCTCTCATATTTAACTTCTGGCAGTCCTAATGTTTGCATGCTATCTTCTTGATTGCAGATATATTTATCTTCATTGACATGCTTTTTGATATATGATGCTTATCTTGTTTACGTATGCCAATGCTAAATAGTGGGTTTTCTCCTATGATTTATGTGTAAGCCTGTAACTATTGTTGATTTGCATGTTATCATCAGTCAAGTTGAAAACTACTACTTTTCTCAGTGTTTTGATCTTGTATTATTTACGGGATACTATGTCATCCACTGAGGGACATCAATGTCATTCCCTCACACCAGTGGAGTTGCTGCACTACTCATGGCCGCACAACCTGGACCATAAATTTTCCAAGACCATGAAAAACCACAAAATTAGTCCAAACTGGGACAAAAGTGAGACTTCTTTCATGAAGATTTAGTTGGGCTTTTAAAGAAAACAATATAATAGTTTGTGAACAGCCAATAAAATCTGTTTATGACAAAATATCAGTTAGTGGTGCTAAATGGATGGACTCTGACCGGCACATGTTGTTAAACTTGGGTAGATTGATGTCCTTTTCTGTTAGCTAAGCAGCAAGAGTGTCGCATCAGAGGAAACAAGATTAAAATATATGTCAGCAAATTTAGTTGTGTTCCTTAAGCCCAATAATGCTGTAGGAAGCACAAAGTTAAAAAAAAAGGAAAATGATGGTGATAATGTATTGTATTATAAGATGACATCTTACTAATTATGATGTGACATCATGTACTGTACTATAATATGGTATCGTACTAATTAGTATTCTGAAGGTTATTCAATACTTGTAATTACTTTTGTGACTAGCTTTTTCTTGAGCAGGGACATGTTGAAGAACTTATGTGCAAGCCAGATTGTCGCTAACCTGTTTTGGAGAACTCATGTGAGGAGGATGATTTATGCTATGACTATTCAATTGTAGTCTTGACTCTTAATCTTGATGCCAGCTTCTGTGACAAAAGGAATTATTATCTCATTGCTAGTGATCACTTGTGGGCTTGGTTTGTTCAGTTATCTGTTCATTACTCTTTCTGAATGCAGCTTTTTTAGCTTTTTTTTTTCACTAATTCATTTATGTGCAACAATATTTTTGGTGGCAGTTATCTTGATACAAGTAAGAAGTTTTGGTGACACTTGTCTTGATGCAAATCTGAAGAGCTGATATCAGTAGCAGTATGTGTTTAAGGAAAGCTTGAGCAATGCAAAGCTTGCAAGATGTAATGGAAGTTATTATTCATACCCTGAATGTAAATTTGTTTTGGTTAGATACATAGTTGCCACAAGGAGAGGAACTTGAAGCAAATTTGAATGGGTGGTAGCCTGGTAGTGAATAGTTGTTTTTGTAGCCTTGAACCTAGTGTGTAGATAAAAGTGAAACACTGTCTTTCATTTGAATGGGCTCTTGTTTTGCAGGGTCTCAATAATGTATAATGTGTTTCAAGATGATTTTGTTTTAACAGAATATCTCCTTGGGCTTTATATATTTATTTTATTATGTTGAATTTTAAAGTTTCCCGAGGGTTTATTTTTAAAAATAAAAAAAGGTTCAAAAAATAATTAAAAAATGTATCTTTCACTAGGAGCAGAGCAGTAACGGCAGCGCGCGGGTAGCTGCTACCTAACAAAAATCCAAGCAAAGCAAAGAATAAGAAAAAGAAAGAAGAATCGTATTTGGCGCCGTGGACAGATGCAACAAATTTTTATCTATTATAAAAGTTGAAGTTATTTTCATCAATTTTTGGTATGTCGTCTAACTCTTATACGATTTAAAAATACAAATTGCTTCTATTTTGCGTTGTGATTTCAATTTTTCTGGTTTACATGCGCGTTTCATGAGATGCCCACTTTTAAAAATTGAAGTTGTTTCTGTCTAATTTGTTGATAGATCGTCGAATGTCCAAGACCTGCCTGCGCCATTTGTCCGTCAAACGTGACGCTAGAATCCCGCATTGATCTAGTAGAATTTTTTGTCCGTCTCTATCTAGTCCTATTTTGTATGGTATCTCCTATGTATTATGCTGCTTCGTGACTTTTTCATAGTTTATCGTCCCTAATATGAGAAAGAGTCCGATTCATATCAACCACCGCGCACGCCTAGCCCATCACTCAAAAAAAAGGCTAGCCCATCATTTCACTGATCTAAGTTTGATGGGAAAGAAAGATCAGTGAACCGACCGAACCGAACTATTATAAGAATAGGGCCGATTCTTTAAATGAGCATGGGAATTTTATTGACACGTTGCACTTCGACCATATAGTCGTGTCAAAATCTAAAGCTCTTAGAAACTGTTTCATCGGTGTCTTGTCTATCCAGCACGATAAGGGAGGAGCTTCGTCCATCCAACCCAGTAACGGCCTAGCCTATGCGTCCGCCTCGTGTGCGGCCTTTGGGCCCTGTATGATCGGCACACCCACGGTCTAATTCAAAATGATTCATCCAGTCTTTCGTACGTTGTCCATATCCGTGTCATCGATGTGCTGTCTGTTCTGCGCAACGAGGGATGAGCTTTGTCCGTCCAGGACAGTAAAGGTCCAACCAAGTCCGTCTTCCATGTCTGTGGCCTGGCCAGCTTAAACATGTCGTCCCACGGTAACATCCCAACCATGGGTTTTGATATTGGTGCTGCTGGACAACAAATAGATTATTTTGAATAAGTTACTTATATGGTCCACATAAATAATATATTTTTCTAGATGGTTAAGGTTTCAAAAATCGAACTATAATCACCTAGTTTTTAAAATAATTTTACTTTTTCCCGTTACAACACTTTTTAGTGTTATATAGTACAACTTAAATTAGAGGCTGACACGCCAACACCTTCACCCCCTCCCTCAAAATGATCGATCTGTCCACAGATTGACGAAGCCACATGTCTACCTCGATCGATCCATCCATGGGTTCTGTGCCTCCGGAGGACAACGCGCCCGCTGGGAGCTCGGCTGGCGCGGCGGTGAGCATGTTCTGGCACAAGACCAAGTGCCCGTGGGCCATCGGCACGCTCGCCACCTATGCGTCAGCATGCGAAGGCATGGAGGGCGAAACATAAGGTTGTGGAGACGAGGTTAGGCACATTTGAAGTATCGTATGATAATTTTCCTCGTCTTTTAGTTTGCATTCTTCAGAGGAATCCAGAGACCTACTATGACTGAAAGCTTTCCCATCAATTGACCATCGTAACCAAAGTGTGTTGCAACGGACATTCTTTGCATTAGATGCTTGCATTCAGGCATTTGTGCATTGTTGTCTTATCCTATGTATTGATGGGACATTCATGACTGGAAAGTACAGAGGACAGATATTGAAGACAATTGGAGTTGACGGGAACAAACAAGTTCTACCCGTAGCTTTTGCTTTTGTTGAGAGTAAGAACACTGATAGTTGGTACTAGTTCCTAGAGTGAGTTAAGTCTGTAGTTGTACGGATGAGGTCAGATATATGCATAATACATGACCGTCATGCTGGCTTGCTGCGGGCGATTGAGGAATTGAGGGATGGCTGCGTAGATAAGGGGTACCCACCAAGGTAGTCCGATATTCGAAGTAGATGGTGCATGTGTCATATGGGTGCTAATTTCTACAGGCAGTTTAAGAACAAGCACCTTATGGATCTTTTCAAGAGACTATGCGCCCAGAATCAAGTGAAGAAATTCAATGAGCTTTAGAGGAGGTTGGATGAGCTGACGTCTAAACAAACAGAGGAGCAGTCTAGAAGGGTTACCCTTGTAGGGGATAAGACTACACAAGCTCTTGGAACTCGTATGAGAAGAAGGTCGACACTATCGATTAGGAAATTTTCGGAGTGGATTGAGAATGAGCCAAAGGAGAAATTGGCCTTGTTGTTTGACAAAGATGGTTCTTGATTCGGCATAATGACCATAAATTTGGCAGAAATTTACAACTGGGTGATACGTGGTGTTCGAGGACTCCTACTTGTTGGCATTGTTGGATTTATCTTGCAAGACACATGCACGTACTTCAAAGATCGGTTCAAAGCAGTTGGCCCCTCCATGGCAAACAATAATTTTTTCTTTGGCACATTTTTTCCCACACTTTTACATATCTATGTTTCACAATATTGACTACGGTGCTATATTCTGCAAGTTGCGTGAGACTAAACTTCTTTCACTATGTAGTCTAGTCAAGACCGCACCGTATGAGAGGGACCCTGCAAGGCGGTGGGACGCTGACCGGTCACTTCTGGTAGCACTGGTGGATCGCTGGAGACCTGAGACGCACAAGTTCCACCTTCCGTGCGGCGAGATGGCTCCCACACTTCAGGACGTCTCGTACTTGCTAGGCCTTCCCCTCGTAGGGGACGTTGTGGGTCCGGTTGACGGGGCATATGGATGGACAAAGGACATCACTGTTTGGTTCGCTCACGTGCAGTGCCTACCTGGACTTGGTGCGCTGGGTTCGCTACCTCTTTACACTACGAGCGGCCCCTCGAAGGCATGGCTGCTATAGTTTACTGTAAGTCGCGTATTTGTTAGGTTTATAATCGCCTGATCTATAAAGCATCAGTGGAACTAACAATAATATTACTTTGCAGCCTAATCAGCTCCACCTTGATGCCGACGACTACTCGGTGCGACGGAGTTTGGAGGCATACCTGCTCTGGCTGTTCGGCTGGGTGATGTTCACCAGCACGACGAGGCACGTGGTGGACAAGGGACTGATCCACTACGCCTGTGCGATCACTGATGCCGAGGACGGCAACGTATCGCAGTAGAGCTGGGGATCTGCTGTGCTCGCGGCGATGTAACGTGGTCTTTGTGACGCGTGCAAAAAGACCGATTTAGGAGCGCTTATCGCTAGTTGCCCTCTCCTTCTGTAGCTATGGATGACCAAGCGGTTCACGATAGGTCGCCTTCTGATTGAGCACTCTCCCTACGAGGGCGGCCTAGGAGGCTTGTACGGGCAGTCGGCCGAGAACCGTCCGACTATGGGGACAGTCTGGTGTCGCTATGAGGTACGTAACGTGAAATTCTAGGTTTATCACTTACGCGCAAATACTGACATGTTCTCCCTATCCTATTTGCAGCGTCGTTACGCCCACGCACAGGTTAGGAGGGCCTACTCCAACTTCATGATGGAGTTCGATCGCCTGCAGCCCAGCGATGTCGTCTGGGAGTTGTACAGTGCACAGGCCATTGCAGCCCGTACACTGGTCGGACTCTTGGCTCTGTGCACGAGTGACCAGGCCTACTGGATGACGACAATGTTGATGATGTTCAACATTTTCGTCGAGCCCCACTATCCATAGTGCGTGATATGACAGTTCGGCCTACGTCAGCACTTCCCTGTGCCCGTGGAGCAGGTTGTCCCACGCGACGTTCACCGGTTAGTACAACTGCGAACTTTGTTCAATATGACAACTCTTTTGTGAAGTCTAATACACTCTCTACAACTAGCTATACTCGTAGGGGACAGGCAGCCGGCACTCTGTGGGTTCCCCGATTGCAGAGGTACATGGACGACTGGTTGTTGGCGACGAAGGAGGTCATCAATGAAGTCTGGCCACACACTAAGGTTGCCTACCTAAGATACCTCACGTGGTACCAGCCTCGCACCTACACATGCATCACGTTCACTCCAGCCGATCCATAGCTACACATCGCCGCTGTGACAGACGCGTACCCTACACACCGTGACCACGACTACTTCCGTGCGGTGAGTCACGCTCTCTTTGCACTTTGCTATTTCCTTTGTACGTGTCTATGGTTCTAACACATATTTAATAATATTTGAAAAAGACCGATGCTGCGCGCCAAGTTCAGGCTGATGTGGACGCGGCATTCGAACACTTGGACATTGGGATCATGCTGAGTGCGGAGGAGCAGAGGATGACTTTCAGGAGGATCCGAAGGTCGATGCACACAATGATTTGTGCACTCACTTGTCGTGCGATCAATGCGGTTCCTTTTGTAGCTATACCTCAGCACCCTCCATAGGCCGCTGGAGTAGGTGTTCACTCGCCTGTAGAAGGAGTGCACCAGCAGGGTTCCAGTCAGCCAGCTAGCCCCTCCAGAGGTAAATTCTGCTATCTATCGGTTCATACGATATTTCCTTCTATCGACATGCACTGTTTTACATCAATATACTTCTGTGCAGCTTTCGCTACACCGTGCCTCGATCCCTTGGGAGCTAGCACATCCATGCAGGGAGCATGCTACACACGTCCACACGCGCAGCAGGGCATGAGCACTGCCCCTGGGGCTACTACAGGAGGTCCTTCAGGTTAGATGCACGGTGCAAAGTTTCCTTTTGCCTTGCAAAATTCCGGTTTGCAATTGTCAACAAATTTTTCCACAGGGTTCCACTCTACACTATTGGGGATGTTTACTGGCGCTGGCTCCTCCGCACAGGGCCCACACAGTAGTGGTTGGGCACAAGATCCTTTCGAGGGCGACGACTTGGAGAACACAGAGATCCAGGAGGTACTAGGTTTCTCACAGCTCGGAGGAGCTCCACCACCGCAGACACAGGAGCGCCCGCTGCCACACTAGTGCACGCGAGGCGCGCTGGCCGTGCCATACTTCCAGACTGGCTAACCTACTCCCAGGGCCATGTGCGAGCGCAGGGTAGGAAGATGAAAAGGGATAGAGATTACGGCCAGGGCCCGTAGTATGTTGTACTAGTAGTAGTTAGGCTGTTGTACATATGTTCCATCTTTTGTATGCCATATTTTATTCATCCTATGCTTATTGCGGAAACTTCTTTCCTTCGTTTACACTCGTCGGAGCAACAATGTACTCCTCAGGGTTTACGTTTTCGACGAAACTGATCAAAAACCGTGAATTTTCGAGTTTTGACTTCATGATAAAAGTAGATTCCGAGCGATGAAAACTGATCGAAAAAGTTGTAATTAAAATCACGACCGTTCGTGATTTCTTTTATTAATTCAACTGCAAAATGCTTGTTAAATTTTACTCTCAGATTTGGCCGAAATTTCACGAAAAATACTCGTCAACAGTCGCATCGGACGAGAGACAGCCCTACGGGTGGTGGTTATTTGCAGGTGGCCCGCTCGCTGGCCGGAAACCGCCCTCCCAGAGGGCGGCATGGGCCACCTGTAGAATGGCTAGCCTGTGGAGCCGCCTCTATTGCAGGCGGCCCCCTGGCCACTTAAAAATCGCCCTTGTATCTGCCTGCAAAATGGCCGCTCCTCGGCGTCATCTCTTTTGCAGGTGGGACCCTAACCACCCTCTAGAAGGGGGCAAGGGGGCCGCCTGCAAAATGATGGCCAACCGTCTAGGAGAGCAGCAAGGGGACCGCCTACAAAATGGCAGACGGCCCGATAGCCGGGGCCGACGGGCGTCTACCACATCATCTAAAACGCCCTCTAGGGGGCTTTTTTTTAAAAGCCCTACCAGAGGGTGTTGGGGGTATAGATTTCTAAATTTTCAAAATTAAAATATACTTTTGTAAATATTTTTTTAAAAAATATAAAAATAAAAAATTCTGCCATGAGCTCTGTCACAACCTGTCGCAGCGGGCCGTCTCCCTGGTGCATGTGGCCTACGTCGTCGGATGGTGCAAGCTAGGATGGGTAGGGTGGGTGGTCCATGGCGGCCTTCCTCCGGCTATCGCTAGAGTTCACGGTGATGCTCTGCCTGGAGATATGGTACCTAAGCCTCATCACCGTGCTCACTGGTAGCCTAGACGATCAACGCGCAGATCGCAGTGGATTCGCTAGGCATCTGCATGAACCTCAACGGGTGAGAGGGCATGATCTTCATCGGGCTCAACACGGCCATCAACGTCCGAGTGTCCAATGAGCTGGTGTAATGCCCAGAAATTCGTAACCAGAATTCTAAACATTTTTGTGTATTAAATCCCTGTCTAGGAAAGTTAGGGTACACAATACCAAGTTGTCATACAGAGTGCATCTTATAAACAGAATAAAATTGTCTTACATAAATGCAGCGGTAAAGGTAAATAAAGCCTATATACAACTAGCCAAGCGGAGGCTTCCAATCCACAGGCGTCCTGAAGGCGAATCCAGCCTAGTCGTCCTGATGATCCACGTCGGACAGGTACTCCACCACTGAGAGGGGGAAAAAAGAGCAAGATTGAGTACCACCCACAGTACTCAACAAGTCACGCCCACGAATATGCACAATGCACGGGAGACAAAGGTAGGTTTGAGGGTTTATTTGCGTAAAAGCAGTTGCAATCAATAGTAGTTTGCAAACAGTAAAAATGTTGATTAATTTAACAGTATCAATCCTCCACTGATCAACATTACACCACGTTGACCAGGCCCAAATCATCCATCCTATCACTACAGCAAATTTTAAGTCAAGTTATTATAGTGAGACTAATCACGGTGAGTCTTGAACAACATGCCCATAACCGTGAGCGTGGCTATTCAAATAGATTTTAACTCTGGCCAGAGGTGTACAACTGTACCCACAAGACACAGTCCCACACACGTTCCCGTGTGCCGGCATGTCACCACGACACCCCGCGAGAGGCTGTGATTGAACCGTTCATGCAACCTCTTCCTAATTATCCATACCACGCTGAGGTTGCACCTGCCGACAGGGCACACCGTATCGACCAGGCTACCCCCCCTTGCGCCACAATGGATCCGAAAGCCGATCAACCCGACCCCGACCTGACCAAACTCCATCACGCCCATTCTCACCAACGGTGCCTAGGATAGGGAGAAGAGACGCTACAAGCCTAGCCGTTGCCCACGCTGGCTTGTGGTATGTACAATTGATTACCCAAGGGGTTCCCGTGAACCGGTCCTTAGTTGCAATGGGTGAGACCAGCAAAACCATGCACCCACAGCCCACCATTTATGCCAAATTTTGTGTTTTAATATCAATATATCCAAAGTTACATTTCTCGACATAGAGTTGAACAATAAATGTAAATAAGAGTATTTAAATTTTCATGTGAGCTAATGGTTTCTAAGCATGGCTAAGCATCCTAACCATAGTCTCTAGTTATATTATTACCTAGCTACAAAGGTATATAGGAGGAATTAAGTCATAGCAATTAAAATTGCATTATATAGGTCCACTTTCCCACATGAAATGATGAAACAATGCATGTTTATTAATTTAAAACAAACATTTTGCAGTAAATGGGTACAATATGATCGAGGAAATGAAGTAACTTGCCTTGCTCCAGGTCAGTGAACTCTGCAACGACTTTGTAATAAATGGGAGGATCGACTGCGTCGGATTCTATAACAAACAATGCACAAACAATTAAAAACCATACATGTGGACACTAAAACAGGGGTTAAAAGTATTTTTAATGGATTCTTGGCATTTTTCTGGATTTAATGAAATTTAAATGGAATTAATCGGAGCTCGTATGAATTAGTTATGAATTTTTGAAGTTTTACTGTGATTTTGCTATATAAATTAATTGTTTATCAATTTATTGTGAAATTAAATGGATTTATGGCGTCAGCGGACTGCGGGGCTAGCGCTGAGAAGTGGGGCCCATGGGTCGGCGGCGCACGGTGGACCGAGTCCACCGCGGCCTGACGGGAATTGGCCACGTGGCTGCCACGCGCTAGCCACGGCAGACCGAGAGGCTGACGCGGCGCCGAGGTGGCGCCGACATGGCGAGGGAGCAGGGCGCCCGCAAGATGCCACGCGGCTGTTTCGGGTCTACCCCGGGGTAGATCGAACAGCACAGGGCGAAAGGGACTCGCCCCTGCCGGCGCGGTTGCGCCATGGCGGGGCAAGCGGCCCAATGGTCGCTACCGGTGACCATCCAGCCCCCGGAGGACAGTGGCGAGCGGCGGAATGGAACGGGGAAGCCACGAGGGTGCTCACCGAGGGGGTTGTGACGGTTGGAGGACGGCGAAGAGCGGTGAACGGAGAGGATTGGCTGCGGCCGAGCTTCGGGATGGCGGCGAGGGGAGCGTTCCGGTGAGGATCACCGGCGACGGAGGGGTGGACGACGTTCGGAGGATCCTGGGGAAGGTGTAGAGCGGGTTAGGGGAAAGAATAGCCGAACAGGGCGGCGAGATTTTACGGCCGAAGGCCAGCGGAGAGACACACCGAGAAGGAGTACAGAGAGGATGGGCCTCCGGCGTCGTAGGGGCTCTTTGGAGCAGCGGCCTGGCTTCTCCGGCATGCGGTGGAGCTAGTGGTGGCGAGCGCGCGGCTTGGCGGTGGCTACAGTGGCGGCGGCGGGCGGTTGGAGTCGGAGGAACGCGGCGGCGGCTCGGTTTTATGGCGTGGAGAGGGTTAGGCGGCATGGGAGGCGTCAGCGTTTAAGGGAAAGGAGAGAGGGGAGGACGGCGAAGGTTTTTAAGGACTCGGGCTGGAGAGATCGTGGCCGAGGCAGCCGAATTTTGCGGGTTGAGGGCAACGGCGGTGAGGATGGGATGTGCGAAATTCGCACGGGGTCGTGCGCGTGCAAGGCAGAGGACGTGGGGGTAACGGGCGGCGACCCAATCCATGGGGTTTGAACACAGAGCGGGCGTGTGAGGAGGCGAGCAAAGGTGGAGATTAGACAGCGGGGAAATTTTTTCCCCTCTACCCGATCCGGATGGAGGAAGACGAAGGCCGTGACGTGTCAGCGGGGGAGCGAAGAGGCAGGGTAAGCGGACGTTAGTGGGCAGGCCCCAGCTGGCGGTGATCGAGGGGGAGAGGAGGCACAGGGAGAGCTACTGATAGGTGGGGCCCACAGGAAGGCGCGTGAGTGGCACGGGCCACAGCTGGCCGGGAACAGGGATGGGCTGGTGGCCTGGGGAGAGGAAAAAGAAAAGAAAAAGGAAAAAAGAAAGAAAGGAAAAGAAAAAGGTTTCCCAGAGAGAATTAATTCTGATAAATTGTTTTGAATTATTAAAATTACTTCCACTGCTCTAAGAATTTCTAATAAAAATCCTATTAGTGTATTTTGGCAAGAGGAATAAAGGAAAAATACTCCCAGCCATGGTATTTTATTATTTTGTATTTCTCTCATTTAATTAATTCCCTTGGTCTTTTAAAAATAATTTCTTGAGCCTTTTTATTTGGTATATTTTGTATGACTCTAATAATAAGAAACTCAGAGTGTGACAGCTGGGCTCCGGGAGGCTGAGGGCGGCCATGCACGCGGTGGTGGTGGAGTCACTGCTCATCGGGGTGGTGTACATGGCACTGGTGCTCGCCTTCAGGGACCACATCGCCATCATATACACCACCGACGTGGATCTGCAGTGCGCGGTGTCCAAGATCACCAGACTGCTCGGCC
The DNA here is from genome assembly GCA_003991445.1 of Oryza meyeriana var. granulata. Lineage (NCBI taxonomy): Eukaryota > Viridiplantae > Streptophyta > Magnoliopsida > Poales > Poaceae > Oryza > Oryza meyeriana. The sequence continues at coordinate 162,849 of RYFJ01001625.1, forward strand.
TCACCATGGTGCTCAACACCGTGCAGCCTGTGCTATTGGGGGTGGCCGTTGGCGGTGGATGGCAGGGGCTCGTCGCGTCCATCAACCTCGGCTGCTACTACATCTTGGGCCTGCCCCTCGGCTACCTTCTAGGATACAAATTCAACCTAGGAGTTAGGGTACATATATACCTTAAATTTTTTTTATTATTAGTAATATATTCATGCATTACAATGGGCACGTACCACTAAAAATAGACTGCACGGTACTTGTAACTAGAAATAGCCTGGTCTCATATATTACAATCGATCCATACCATTGGAAATAGGCGATACATTATTGTTATTTGAAATGGACTGTATTTCGGTTTCTGCTTTCATGTTGCACGTGAACTGTGTAAGGAGGGACGGAAGGAGGATAACTCCCATTCTACGGTAGTAGAGATATATACTTACTATAATATTTTTTTTTCATAAAGGGAACAGCAAAATGTACCTACTAGGAGTACAACGTAAGCTGTCCTATATAATATTTATTGCAGTATAATTTCTTCTGTCTGACACACATTTGTTAGTTGCTGGGGGTTTGGGGTGGCATGCTCTGTGGAGTTGCACTTCAAACACTTATTCTACTATTTGTAGTTTGGAGAACAGACTGGAAGGCAGAGATAAATTACATGGAATTACGTTACATCACATTTGTTACGAAAAAATAGAGGATGCTGTTCATCTCATTGCTGTTGGCTACATATAATTTCAGGCTGCGCAAGCTTCAGCTCCAGTGCAAAAGTGGGATGGCACCGATGAAACAAAACCTCTGTTACAAGAGAATCAACAAGCTTAATTATCATGCATACCCTGCCTTTGTTTTATTTCTTTTTTGCAGCGCACATATGAAATTGGACTCCAAATCCATATTCTGAATTGTACCAGCTCTGGATTCTTCATCTTGTGTCAGTTGTACGCATTGTACTCTGCTCGGTGAAAATGCTATTCAAGAGAGGTGTGGGCCTTCCCCTCCCGTTCTATCGTAAATAAGAATCCAGTATGATGCAGTAGCTCACTGTTGATATAGTTTAGGATCAACACATCGAGTTGGGCTAGAACACACGGTCGTTGAAATAACCTCACGGGAAGCCCCTGTGCAAACTAGCCAGGCCGGTTTGGGAAACAAGTCAGGTCGGTTTCCTGAAGCTGGTAGTGAAAACCTAGAACGACCATCCCAGGAGGGACCCCGTCAAGGATGATGCGCCTAGGGTTGTTCTGAGATTGGCAGGCCACTCAGAACGTCCCAAATCGCCGTGGAGACGAAGAAGGATAAGCAAAGGGGATTGGAAAAGCTAGGGTTTGGAGGAAATAAAAAGTAAAGGTATTTTGATTGATTGATTGGATAGATACTCAATCGGCCGTGGCCCTTTATATTTATAGGGTGGGGAGATCTTGCCCCTACAAGAAATTCCAACTACAAGTGATGATCTACATGGATTCCTTGATCCTACTCGGACTGGGTCCAAACCGATCAGGCCGATTTGTATTGCCAGATCGGCTACAGGGCTAAACCAGCTAGGCCGGTTTAGGAAACTAGTCAGACCGGTTTTTCCAGCCAGACTGGCCTTGTGCCAATTTTGGCCACCAACATATGTCTCCCTATTTCCTGGTAAAGCTTACGTCTCAGAAAACATGTTAAAACAAAAATAAATCTAAGGGCGATGCTCGTTACATAATTCATCGGCCTTTTTGTTCTAAGGGCGATATTTGAAGATACCAGCTATATTACATCAAGCATCTTGCCAAACACTTGGATAATACCTTTTCAAGTATCTACCATTAAGAGCTCTAGGCAGCCGCTGACCTTGCAAAGTTTCCACCATATAAGAATTCCCGAAGATCACTTTGACAATTTTATACAGTCCTTCCCAACTTGAAGACCATTTACCAAATTTGTTGCTCTTCGCCCCTATAGGTAGAATTGTCTTCCAAACCATGTCATCAACCTGAAAAGACTTTTTTTTTACTTTCTTGTTATAAGCTCTAGCAACTCGGGCTTTATCTTTCTCAATCTCCCCCAAAGCTTTCAAACGCTTGTCGGTTACCTCATCAACATTATCCATCATCAAGTTATGATAATCAACAGCATTAAGATCATTTTTCTTAGCCAATCTATATGCGCCCAGATTCACCTCAACAGGCAAAACGGCCTCTTGACCATACACAAGCTCAAAAGGAGTAACTTTAGTAGCACCATGTCTACATATGCGATGAGCCCACAAAGCTTCAGATAAAACCTCATGCCACCTTCTAGGATTATCTTCTATTTTCTTTTTAATGAGCTTAATCAAAATCTTGTTACTAGATTCAGCTTGACCATTAGCTTGGGCATAATATGGAGATGAATTGAGCAATTTAATCTTATAAGATTCAGCAAACTCACGCACCTCTTTAGATATAAATGAAGTACCTTGGTCCGTAGTTAAAGTTTGTGGAATGCCAAATCTATGAATAATATGCTTAGTAATGAACTCAATTACCTCCGATGAGTCATATTCTTGAGGGGAATTGCTTCGGTCCACTTAGTGAAGTAATCTATAGCCACCAACACAAAACAATGCCCTTTTGATGACGAAGGACGAATCTGCCCAATGAAATCCAAACCCCATCCTCGGAAAGGCCAAGGCTTGATAATAGGATACATCAACGCTGCGGGAACCATCTGAATATCTCCAAACTTCTGATACTCTTCACATCCTTTATAATACCGGAAGCAATCGGCTATCATGTTAGGCCAATAAAAACAAGCTCGCCTGAGGAGCCACTTCATCTTAGGAGCTGATTGATGTGTACCGCAAATTCCCTCATGAACTTCTCCCATAGCCACTCTAGCTTGATCAGAACCTAAGCACTTCAAAAGCAAATCCTCAGTGGTCCGACAATACAACTCACCATCAATCAAAGTGAATTTGAAAGCCCATCGTCGAATTTTTTTGTCAACTTTAGAGCTGGGATTCTGTAAATAATCAATAAGAGGCTTCCTCCAATCACTGACTTCATCCTCAACAATTTTTGATTTCTCAATGGTCGAAGTAGGATTTACAGCAGACAAACCGGTCAAACCGGTTTCAGAACAGTCAGACCGTTTTCAATCCGGTCAAACCGGTTGGGAGAAAGTGGTCTGACCGGTTTCTCCAGGACATAACCCTCGGCCTCACGAAACATCGGCTCTTTTTCATGAAAATTTTGTTTCCGAACATCATAGCCGGACGCTTGTTGTGCCAGAGCATTAGCCCTCGGATTCTCCTCTCTTGGTATATGATAAATAGTAAACTCATCAAAGCAAAATATGATATCCAAACATTTATCAAGATAAGCATTCAAAAATCCATCTAAGCATTGATATACCTTAGAAACCTGCTGTACCACCAGTAGGGAATCACCATACGCTTCTACATGCTTTACTCCCATGTCATGCAAAATCTCCAGCCCAAACAAGAGAGCTTCATATTCGGTTTGATTATTAGTACAATCATGTTTCAATCGGTTAAGAGCTTCAAAAACAGCACCGTTTGGCGATATAAGAATAACACCAACACCGCAACCACTTTTGCAAACCGATCCATCAAAATGCAATTTCCACGGAGTAAAAGCAACATAACTGACGTCTAAATTAATGTTGTTATCAATATTATGCTCAACAATAAAATCTGCTACAATTTGGCCTTTCATAGATTTCAAAGGTTCACAAGCCAAATCGTACTCAATTAAAGCATAAGCCCATTTACCAATTCTACCACTTAAAATTGGTCTATGCAACATATATTTAATTACGTCGGTTTGACACGCTACTATGCAAGTATTTGATAACAAATAATGCCTCAACTTGGTACAAGCATAATACAAGGACAAACACAATTTCTCAATGAATGTGTACCTCGTCTCAGCATCCAATAGTTGTCGACTCACATAAGTAACAACATGTTCCTTGCCTTCGGTTTCTTGAGTCAAAACAACACCAATAACCTTTTCTTCGGCTGCCACATATAATTTAAAAGGAACACCACTCCTAGGAGCTTTGAGCACAGGCGGCGAAGATAAATAGCATTTAATCTTTTCAAAAGCTGCTTGCTGTTTTGCCTCCCAAGTAAATCCGGTTTCATCTTTCAACCGAAGAATAGGAGTAAAAGCATTCACCTTCTCGGACAAGTTACAAATAAATCTCCTTAAGTAATTTACCTTGCCCAAGAATTTCTGTAACTCCTTCTTACATGTAGGAGCTCATATCCTTCTAATGGATTCAATTTTCTTAGGATCTATCTCTATGCCATTTTCATGAATAATGAAATCTAAGAATTTTCCAGCCGATACACCGAATGCACATTTGAGTGGATTCATTTTTAAACCATATCGACGCATCTTTTCAAAAGCAAGCTTCAAATCAACAAAATGTGGTTTTAAACCAGCTGATTTAACATCAATATCATCGATATAAATTTCCACAATCACACCAAGTAAGTCATGAAAAATCAAATTCATAGCTCTTTGATAAGTAGCACCCGTATTTTTCAAACCAAAAGTCATGACTACCCACTCAAATAAACCAATAGAACTTGGACATATAAAGGCCGTTTTGGATATATCCTCTTCAGCCATGAAAATTTGATTATAACCAGCATTACCATCAAGAAAGCTAATGACATTATGTCCAGATGCATCATTAATAAGCATATCGGCTATAAGCATAGGATATTCATTTTTAGGAGTAGCTTTATTAAGATCTCTAAAATCAATACAAACTCTAAGCTTACTCGAACCTTTCTTTTCAACAGGTACAATATTAGAAACCCATTCAGCATATCGACAAGTCCTAATAAATTCCGCCTCCAACAACCGATTAATTTCTTCTTCAATTCGGTCATACATAATAGGATTAAAATGTCTAGGAGACTGTTTATAAGGCCTAAAACCAGGTTTAATTGGCAGCCGATGCTCAACTAACTCGCGGCTTAAACCAAGCATCTCATGATATTCCCATGCAAAACAATCGACATATTCTTTCAACAGCTCGATTAATTTAGCTTTTATAATCAGCTTTCAAACTTTTGTTTACAAATGTCGGCCTTGGTATAGTACCATCACCAATATCAACCTCCTCTAAAGGATCAGTCGACATAAAACCTTGTCCTAATTTACTCACATCATCAAAGTCTTCAATGGCCTCGCACATATCGTTCTTATTCGTCCGATAGTGCTCAAGTCTCTGTTGCAACCACTCTAGATTTAAATCAATCTAAGTCACATGAGGTGGTTTAGCTGATTCTCAACCGGCTTTATGACAACAGGAACAAAGCCATCTCTAGTACAACTGATAAGCTCAAAATCTGAAAGATCTAATCCTGATAAGCATTTGACATTATCATGTATGCCTATGGTGGAACTATCAGCCATAGCAACACAAGCCAACGTATCACCATGCACAACCTCTACTTCATCGTCTATCCATTGAATTAAACATTGATGCAAGGTAGAAGGAACACATTGATTTGCATGTATCCAATCACGTCCTAGAATTAAATTGAAGTTACCTTGCGTCTCAGCGACGAAGAAAGCAGTAGCCAATGTCTTGCTCCCAATAGTGAGCTCCATAGAGACGATGCCTTTTGCACCCATGGGCTCACCTCCTCCCACACCACTGACAGTCATGTTGGTCTTGATTAGCTCCTCATCTGAACCTCCCAACTTCTTGAACAAAGAATAAGGCATCAAGTTGACAATCGCCCCTCCATCAACAAGCATCCGAGAAATCGGCTTCCCATTGATATGACCCTTCATATACAAAGCTTTCAGATGATTATCAGTAGCTTTTGGCTTCTCGAAAATAGCTTCCTTAGGTCCAAAATCAATATGAGCAAGATCTCCCTCTGGAATAATACGATAATCTGAATTGAGATGCACCACACATACATCCACATTCATGCGCTCAGGAGATGAACCATAATCAACAAGCTGTTCATCGTCCTTTTCCTGGGATTCCGGTGACAACTTATTATCACAAACCATTGAAGTAGAAATACTAAAACCAGGCGCTGCTTCCGTCGAAACTGGTCTGACCAGTTCTGAAATCGGTCTGACCACCTTGGGAGAAACCAGTCTGACCGGTTCTGAATCCGGTCTGATCGGTTCTGCTGCTAGGTGAGCATCAACCTTAATCTTCCACTCCTTCTGCGGGATCATGGGCCTATATTTGTTGAAGTACTTATCTCTCTGCTTCTCAAGCTCCTGTTCCCTTTTCTCCTGAAAGCGAAGCCTCTGTAACTTTCTCTTTTGAGTGCGAGTCAAGCCCGGAGGACACCACCTTGGTAAGAAATACTTAGAAATAGAACCACTGGTGCTGGCTTCATGATCATTGGTTGCAGGAGCCTTTTAGACAGATGTCTCAACTGAATCGCCAATGACAATCGGTCTTTTGCCATCATCCTTGTTAGGGACTAACATGCTTTCAATCTGCATAATATCATCGGCCGTAGTCCTCTCTAGATCAACATTAACCTTCTGCACCTCCTCTTCTTTCTTCTTGGGCCAATGCACTTGCTTTGGAGGAGATGAACTGTGTCTCTGCCCCAACCGGTTAGACCAGTTTGGCGAAACCGGTCTGACTGGTTTCATCTGCTGATCCCAACCTGATCGGTGAGGTGCCAAACGGTTATGTGTAGGGCGTGAAATCTTGTCAAGAGCTGATTTCCTTGGTTTCTTCCATCCTAGATGAAAAGATTGGTATGGCACAGGATAGTAAGGCATCCACATCATCCCATTATATTCCAACACCAGATATTGCGAGTTTGATGCTAAAGGAGCCCATGGCATAGTAGGATACTGATTTTGGGGAGGATGCAAAGTCACAACCTCACTCTTCTGTCTTGTAGTTGCCCTTGGAGGTGAATTGGGTCTCTTTTGACGCATTGGTGACCTTATTCTCTTTTTTACCGGTCGATCACATGTAACGGCCCTTTGATTGACATACTTGGACAAAAGCTGATCAAAAGTAGGTTTCCGCTTCATAACATTCCCCTGATCTTTTGTCGAATTTAATTTCCATGTGCTAATCTCTGGACGCTTCGATTTCAGCATTCGGGGATAGCCCTGGTTAAAACCAGCCTGACCGGGTTCGCAAGCCGGTCTGGCCGATTTGTCCTGCATAGCAGGCTCAAACGGTCTCTGTTCGATTTGCGAAGACGGTCCTTGCTTCCCGTGTCCAGAAGCTTTCACAGTGATTTTAAAGGATTCTCTGCCATCAGGAGCTTTTTCATACACCACTTCCCTCATCAACTTTTTGTCTTTTAAGCTCTCTGTCTTGGCTTCACCAATGACCACATTCTTCCCTTTGGTTGCTTTGGCTTGATGCGGCCGAACCAATACCTTGGGCTGCTGCAAATTTATGGTGTTGACAGGGAAAGGTGTCTTGTCCACTTGCATCTCATGAAGAGTCAATCGACCTTCATTAATAGCCGATTGAATCTGTCGATGGAAAACATTGCAATCGTTAGTAGCATGTGAAAAAGAATTATGAAACTTACAATACGCACGCTTCTTCAATTCCTCAGGTAAAGGCATATCATGAGATATCTTGATGTTTCCATTTTTAAACAATTCATCAAATATACGATCACATTTAGAAACATCAAAAGTAAATCGCATTTCTTCTTGCCGACCCTTATGAGCCGGCTTAAGTGATGAACAAGAATATGTTTTAGCTTTTGAAGGCCGTACAAATTCAGCAACGTAAACATCTTTGTCCTCATCGTCTAAACTATTAGATTCATACTCAACAACATGAACATTAGATCGATGAGGCTTAAAGCTTTCCTTTGCTTTCTTAATTCGGTTTTCTTGAATTAAAGCTCTTATTTGCACTTGAGCAACCGAAAGAAAATCACCACCTTCTATTCTATCCCTAATAGAAGATCTCAATCCCTTAAAACAAATATCAGCAAGATCCATATCAGAAATTGACAAATTAAAGCAACGGTTCTTGGTTTCTTTGAATCGTCTTATATAATCAGAAACAGATTCTTCTCTACCTTGCTTAACCGATGTCAAATCTATCAATTTTAATTTGGGACTCCCACTATAGAAATGATCATGAAATTTTTGTTCTAATTGATTCCAAGAACAAATAGAATTAGGAGCCAAAGATGAAAACCAAGCAAAAGTAGTTTCAGTCAAAGATAAAGAAAATAAACGAACTTTCAACGCATCAATGGAACTTACTTTACCTAGTTGAGTAATGTATTGACTAACATGTTCCCAAGTAGTTCTATTATCTTCACCATTAAATTTAACAAAATCAGTAACACGCCAACCAGTAGGGTAAGGAATAAAATCAAACTCAGTAGTATATGGTTTTTGGTACAACTTAGAGTTACCAATATCCACACCAAGCTTGTTTTTCATTACACTAGCCAAATCCTCCCTAAATTTAAAAAATTCATTGTTCCAACTAGAGTTATTTGGCTATTGTGGCATTGTAGCAGCAGTATTTACTCTCTGATTTACATGAGGTGCATGATTACCATGAGCACGCCTTAAATAGCTATCATATACATCATTCGGTATCCCCCCATAAGATGCATTTGCATTAGGAATAGGAAGTGAAGTGTATGCGAATGTGGTATAAGGTGGCACAAAATTAGCAATTTCATTAGTACGACCATAAGCGGCCGAACTAGGCATGGTAGCAAGTGGTTCAGGCTACTCAGGCACCACCACCAGAGAACCGGCCTGACCGGTTTGATGAATAGGTCTGGCCGGTTCTGCCGTGTTCAGCAGTTGTGGCTGACCTGGTGATGTTTGACCCTGAAAAAAGTTCAACGGCATACTATACTGTGGATTTTCAGGAATTGCACCTGGTGTAGCCGATGTACTAGGTTGTATGACCTCATGTTGTTTAACATGGGAACTTTCAGTATCAACAAGATTAACATTAGGTTCAATAGATTTCCCTTTTTCTAATCTTTCTATTCGTTCAATCAATGCCGCAACAAGTTCATCCGTACCTTTAGTAACAATATTAGATTTGACATTAGGTACATATGTGTTGGGGGGTGAATTGCTTACATTGCTTATTACCTCAACCTTGTTGTCGCTCATCTTGAACGCGGGCATCACGAAATCTTGCACTCTTGTGACTGTGCCCTGGTGGTCTTTCCTGAATCTCATCAAGAATTGAGATCTGAAATAAGCTTCCGCTGCCAAATAATTCTGATGCTCCTCTTCACTGATCTCTTCGATAGAAGCCGTGATGATGTTGTTCTTGTCGAGTTCCGTGTTAGATCCCATCTGGCTAGGGTTTGATGGAACGGTTTTAGCAACCAGATTTTTCTTCCCCAGCGGAGTCGCCAAAAATGTGTTGACACAGTTTAGGGCCAACACACCAAGTTGCGCTAGAATGCGTGGTCATCGAAATCACCTCACGGGAAGCCCCTGTGCAAACCAGCCAAGCCGGTTTGGGAAACAGGTTAGGCCGGTTTCCTGAAGATGGCCATGAAAACCTAGAACCACCACCCCAGGAGGGACCCCGTCAAGGATGATGCGCCTAGGGTTGTTCTGAGATCGGCAGGCCACTCAGAACGTCCCAAATCGCCGTGGAGACAAAGAAGGAGAAGCAAAGGGGGTTGGAAAAGCTAGGGTTTGGAGGAAATAAAAAGTAAAGGTATTTTGATTGATCGATTGGATAGATACTCAATCGGCTGTGGCCCTTTATATTTATAGGGTGGGGAGGTCTTGCCCCTGGAAGGAATTCCAATTACAAGTCGTGATCTACATGGATTCCTTAATCCTACTCAGACTGGGTCCAAACCGGTCAGGCCGGTTTGGAAAACAGGTTAGACCAGTTTGTATTGCCAGATTGGCTACAGGGCTAAACCGGCCAGGCCAATTTGGAAAACGGTCAGACCGGTTTTCCCAGCCAGACTGGCCTTGTGCCAATTTTGGCCACCAACACTCACGATCAAATTCCATTTGTTTATCGATTTCAAAAAAATTCCATTTGTTTGGATTCAGATGCAGTAGTAAAGATGACTAGTCCTTCAATTGGTTACCCGATGAAGTGAACTAGCGTGATGGCCCACGCAGAGTGTGCGGCTAGCTTATTACAAAATTTTGTCATAAAATAGCACATATAGTTTCACATTCTATTGTGAAAGAAAAATATTGGCAGCGGTAATATAATTTTGAATTTGGTACAACTTGATCAAACTTTTACTTCTGATATTCCAATTAGCATTGCAATTTCTATTGTATTATTATGTTAATAAGACAATAGATTGAAGATATAAAAACTTTATGGATTTTTGCAATCTCTTCTTCCCTCCATCTTCTCCCTTTCAACCTCTTCGCAAAAGCATATTGTTGAGAAACAACTTCGCTTATTGACCACCTTAACTCTACTACACATTTGCTCTTATCAATGCTCGTCTGCTTTGTTTACCCATCCAATTATGAAGTTGCTCCACATAACATGTCATAATTGTCGCTTGGCCGCGCTCTGCCTCTCACCTTCGTTCCTTCTCCCAACAGCCAACATCGTAATTATTTTACGTGTATTCTCCTTTAAATATATTTAGTGCTAATCTCTTATATTTATAAATTGTATATTTGTATGGACTCTTCCAATTACATACTTTGTATTTTGCAAGAATACTTTTTACATATATTTTTAAATATTTATTTTGAATTTGTAATGATTTTTACCTTGGAATTTGTATTGTAATGAAATTCCTTATTTTTTATTATATTTTTTTAAAATTTCAATTAATCCCATATTGTGCTCTATATGGACTCTTCTTTTAATTTTCTTTATTTTTAATCCAAATTTCATATATTTTAAATTATATTTCTACTTAGACTCCTTGGTTAACCTAGGCCATGATAGTTTGAACCCACACTTTACTAAATGGCTTAAAAGTTGTATTTTTCTCTTATTAATGTGGGAATTTCTATTAGTTTATTAAGATACAGATAATAGTTCATACCTGTTTATGATAAAAAGTCAATATTTTGAACATTTTTAACATTGCAGAGACTTGCCTTCATCATTTGAATATTTATAAATTTTATTTTTACATGGAGTCTTGATAGTTTTTTTTTTGTGCCCATGATTTTACATTTTTTTTTTGATATTTAGTGATTAGTGGATTTAGTTTGTTCGATGAGATAGTTGACGTGTATAATACCGAGTAGGCTTGGTCTTCTAAGTCTATAAACCATTCATTTGCTTCGCTCTTAAGTCGGTTGTTCATAAGAATCGTTATGAGAAAATAAAATTTACTATTGATGTTGCCAAATGCGATAGGATCTTAGACTATTTATTAGAAAACAAACAAATCAAATTGTTGCAAAGTGATATCATACCGCTGCCTGAGTAATTAAAACAACGAGCATATTGTAAATGACACAACTCGTATTCTCATGCCACTAACGTTTTCAATGTATTTCTTAGATATGTTCAATCGGCCATTAATGAAGGATTATTGAAGTTTGCGAGTATGTAAGAAGATGAGGTACTTTTTCCTATACACACCATTGAGTTGCAAGAGGAGAAGACCCCCGAAGGCAAGAAGAAGACCATATTGAAGACTTCAACACTTGGGTAGGGAGGGGGGGGGGGGGTAAGACAATACGTCGAAGGTCCCAAAAGATGACAAGAGAAAGTTCAAGCAGTGGCTAAAAATATCAAGTTTGCTAACCAAGTGAGGTGGGAGAAAAGCGAAGGAGGATTAGCAATATTCCTTCTTCTTCATGGTTATACCCTTGGTATGGAACATGGAGCTTCAGTGGCACGTGGATGATGACTACTTACATGCAATATTATTATTACCACAATGACAGATTCTAAATAATCAACCATACTTATCTCATAACCTATTGAGACAAAAGAATCGGTCACGAAACAATCAACGCAAAAAGGAGTAGAATTCTTAGGTCACAACTAAACATATAACCTTAGAGGTGATCATGGCCAATAAGAGAGATTATCGCCCTTAGACCCCATGTTTTGTGCTTTTTGGCTCATAAGTTTGCCAAAAAGACAGGGGGCATGTGTTGATGACCAAATTTGGACGAGTCTCAATATAGAACAAATTTAGGACAAATTTGGAAGTAGACAGAGCCTTCTCGCAAAGGTTGGTCAAACCAACATTCAATTCATGGTCTGACCAAACGACCTAGCGGTCTGACTGGGATATGTGGGCCGGTCCGACCGGGGTCCCTATGGCGGTATGACCGGTGTTGTCCCGACAGTCTGACCGACAAACTCCCAATTTGAGTCCAATTTGGCTCTTCTCTTGCTTACTTGCTTGGGGGCCGAGGTTTCTCAAGTCCTAATGCTTTCCTAAGCCTAATTTGATGTATATAAGGCTATGTTTACGCACGACCACCCCTCCTATAAATATAGAAGCCAAGTCCAATTGAAACAACCAACTATCAATCGACAAAATCAATCTACTACCCCTACCTCCATCTTTCTTACTCTATCCCTGTCTATTCACCCTCTAATTTCCTGTTGCTCGTCGTCGATCGTTTCTACGGTATTAGAGGATGTCCTAATTGGTCTGCTGAGCCAAGAACAAACAGACGAACCCTAACGAGGTCTCTCCTGGGTGAGCGATCAGTGGTATCTACCTCCTATAAAGGCATGTCTTCGGATGCCGTTACGGGTTGCACACAAGGTGTTCGGTATGTCTTGGCGTGGGGCACGTTTTTGTGCTAACAATATTGTCACTTAAATTATACCTACATAGCATTTCAGTTATGTACAGAAGATCATATCTTTTTGAAGGAAATACAAAAGAACACATCGATCGCAGCTGTGACTTGCAGCATGGTGGATACATAGGATGATGATAACGTATGTACCCATGGGCGGAAGTCGACAATGACGAGCACACGGCGCGGATACATAGTAACATAGGCTGCTCAACCGCTTCTTGGCGCTCTCCGTGGTCTGCTCTCGATGGCCCTGTGTCGTAGGCTTCACCTCTCCCTGGAGCACCCATGGTGGCCAATGTGACTCGCCCTCGGGTTGGGCAGTTGGACTAGCTACGGCCGCATCCTCTTTGTGCATGACGCGTGCAAGCACACTCTGTGTCACATCGGCAGGGAGGAAGTGAAGCACATGGCACTATAAAAAACTATTTTTTTTGCAACACCTTTCCTTTATTTTAGAGGCACCTTAGAAAAGTCCTACTAGTGAAAATAAAATGTGTTCTCCGGTCATGGACCGCCTGTGAAAATTAATTTTTATAGACGGTAGTATTAGGAGGTCAGCATGTAAGAATAGAGTTATTTCTACAGACGGACCACTTAATGGAGCGCCTAATTTCAGACCCAACTCTCCTCTCTCTTAGATCCTATGGCGGCGGTACCATGGAGGTGCCAGGATGTGTCGGCCGGCGGTGGTGCTCGGTGATGAGGGAGCCCTAGGGCGGCAGCGGTGCTGGGTGGTGGGGCTCGGCAGCAGCGGTAGTGCTTGGCGACAGGGGAGCCCTAGGATGGCTACGGCAGAGGGGCTCGGTGATAGCGACGGCGACCGCACAATGAGGAGAGGAGCTCGTGGAAGCCATGTCACCGGAGCTCCAGATCTGGAGCTCGTGGAGGTTGGGCCATACGATTTGGAGCATGTGGAGGTTCAGCATCGGCTCCTAGATCTGGCGACGGTGGTGGAGGAGGGGAGCGACGACGATGGATGCCATCGGCTCCTAGATCTAGCAGCGGCTGTGGAGGAGGGGAGCGGCGGCGATGGTGATGGATGCCATTGGCTCCTGGATTTGGTGGTGGAGGTGGAGGAGGGGGAGCGATGGCGGGGACAACGATGACGGAATGCATTGGCTCTTGGATCTAGTGGCGGCGGTAGAGGAGGGGAGTGATGGCGACAGCTCGACGATGGCGACGGACGGCATCGGCTCCTAGATCTGGCCAATGGGAGGGGGAACGACGGCGATGGCTCAGTGATAGTGATCGTATGGATATCAACTCCTGGATCTGCTGCTTTTCCATGATTATTTTCCTTTTTTCCCCAAAAATCTTTTCACAGGCGGGTGTTTTAGGTACTCGTCTGTGAAAATCAATTTTCATAGGTGGGTCTCCTAAGGATGCCACCTATGAAAATCAATTTTCATAGACGGGTGTATAGCCGCCTGCGAAAATTGACTATTTTTATAGGCCTTTAGTTAGAGGCGGGCGCTAGGTATGCGTGTGAAAATTGTTTTTAGCCACCTAGAAAAGGGGTTTTGGTAGTAGTGCGACTTGGCACATGAAAGCCTGCACCAACGTCGTGCTCATCGTCATCCTAGCTAGCTGCTACGCCATCTATGCAGCGTTTGGCAAGGCTGGTGGGTGAAGCTTATGGCTAGCACGTAAAACAAGATAAGTCATTAGTATATGATTAATTAAGTATTTATTATTATAAATTTGAAAATTAGATTTATTTGATTTTTTTTAAATTTATATATACATTTTTTTTAAAAAAATACACTATTTAGTAGTTCGGTAAGTGTACTCATCCCTAATCTGGTGGCACTCCGTTGCCAGAGGCGGTGAAACTGCTGCTGCCGGGAGCTTTGAGCTTAGGTCGCCAGAGATCTGCTCTGTTGCTCTGTTTAATTATGGGTTTGTGTGCGAGCTAGCTCCTCTTTTTAATCTTAAAAATTAATTAACTTTTCCATAGCTGTTGAATTTCCATAGACGATCAAGCATCAATTAGTAACCGTAAAATTTGCAGTCATCCAAAGTCAACCGAACCTGACACCAAAAACCAAACTAGTCTTGCCGGTCTGACCGCTTCCCCGGGTGATCAGACCGTGCCAATTCTCGAGTCAAACCAGCACCTATGCCAATTCTATCACTTTTGTATGATATGTATGACCTCACCTACTGGCCCTTCAAGAGACACACACCATACATTTGGGGTTGTTTAGAGAGAATGACTAGTTTTCATGTATAGACTAGGACATTAGGCTAAACTATATGACAAACTTATAACAATATTGTCTTTGATCGAATTGTTTTATTGATCTGTGCATGTTATCTTTAGGGGTGTTCTTTCTAGCTTATTGGATGGTTTAAATAAGTCGCACGTAAAACGAGAAACATCATTAGCGCATGATTAATTAAATATTTACTATTAAAAACTTGAAAAATGAATCTATTTGCTTTTTTAGAGCTACTTTCATATAGAAAATTTTTTAAAAAAACGCACCGTTTATTGTTTTGGAAAACGTGCGCGCGAGAAACGAAAAAAATAAGTTGGAGGAAGTAGTGGGAAGGAACAGCCCCTTAGTTGTACTTAAGAACTCATTTCTGGGTGTATATGATGCTTTCAGTACAATGAATCAAGATATTATACACAGTGGTATGACATCCATGGACAGCATAGGAAAGGCTCTATTAGGTCACTTTTGGTGGTGAAAAATCTTAGGCTCGCATGTTTAAAACACATTATTTACTTGTTGTGATGGATTATCTACTTAATTATAGGGATAAATTAAATATTTTAAAAAATAAAACTAATAAATAGCATAGAACAAGTGATCTAATCAATATATTAGAAGAAGGTTTTGTAAGAAACATATATTAGAGGCATGAAGTAAATAATCTAGGTCCATAATCTAGCGAAGTGGCTGAAAAGAATATGTAACTTACTAGACTGTAAATTTATTTGTGACGGGTTATATGTGCTTGGATGGGCCGCATTTTTGGAGCAAAATTCACCCGGAAAGGCCCAGTAAATCCCTAAAAAATAGAGCCCACAAAAGAAATCTGACAGAAAAAATAGCTCGTGGCTACTCGGGATTTTTGACTACTTGCCATCCTCTTAAATGGAATTTTTACTGTTACTAATTTAATTTTTTTTTAAATTTACAAAACTAATTTTCGATTGGGATCAATTGCAAAACTACCCTCTTGCCGCCCTGGGCCACGGCGGGATTTAAAAACCGCCGTGGCGGCGCCGGCCGCCGTTAGCCCCGGGGAGGCCACGTGGATTCGCCGCCCTGGGCCCCAGGGCGATATATTGTTCACGTCGTGAAAAGAACTTGTCAAACTGAGGGTATTCCCGGATCGCCACTCGCATTCCACTCCTCGTATGTCTGGATTGGCACTCGCAATCCACTCCTCCCCGTCTTTCGCCTACACGCTTAACAAAATTTAGTTTTAATCGTGGTTTAGGGTATGTTTTTGACAGTTTTTTTTTATAATCCGACGATGGTGGGCGTTGGTTTGTAAAATCGTGCTGATCATTTTTTCAAGTTTATTTTTGGTAAAACTTAATTAATGACATGGTAATAGGCCGGTCCGTTTTAATGACATGATAATAGGTAGATGCGAGCCATTCACATTGCGGCATGATGAATGCGACACCCATAGTACGAAATACAACAAGCGAGACTACATTGTTAGCAGTACAATGTATCTGAAGGATGGGATCGAGTCTACAGGAGGTGAATATGGACATGACAAACTTAAACAAGTAATGCGAGACCTATAAATAAATAAATACAACAATAGCCCCTAGGTCATACGCCTCCTCGTCCTCCTAGGCTGCGCTCGCACGTGCCCGCGCGAGTACGTCAGGCGGTCCGCCGGTACCCCACGGGTAGCTCGGACCGCCTGAGCAGCAGGGGAAGCACCGGCGTCGTGCGGCTGTGTGTGCGGTGCACCTCCGAGCTGTGACGACCCGATCACGTCCTGCTCCGGAAGGAGGTCGTCCTCGGTAGAGATCCAAGCAGAGGTGCTCGGGGCAGATCCCCGCCCAGTATCCCCAGGTGGAGGTGAGATCGGGTGCGTGGGTCTGGTAAAGAAAAATCTCGCGTTAGCCGCATAAAAAGTGCAATTAGTTATGTAGAATAGGTTCAATCCTGACGTACCTGACAATCCTCGCCGATCGTGGAGGCTGCCGACCTCGATCCTCGGCGGTACCAGAAGGACCTGCTCCCCACGACGTACTGGCCCCTGCAGAACCCGCCGCTCCTGCCGATGTCCCTTCACCATGGGGACCTCGCATAGGTATCTGCATCGGTGGGACTGCATCGGGACGGCGACAACTCAGAGCACGGACGACCGAGCGCATCGTGTTGCACATCCGATCGAACGTGATCGTCTGCTCCTGCTGCGTGAGAGGGATGCCAGCCTGTAGGCGCTGCCGCAGTAGGTCCAGCTCCGTGTGGACCTGCCTAGCATCGTCCGCCTGTTCAGCAGGACATGCGTGGTTAGTTGCGCGTGGCACCTACCATTGAAAATAGTATGAAAACCATTGACTCACCGCGCGGAAGTAGTCCTGGTCGCGGTGCGTCGGGTATGCGTCTCGCATCCCGGCGACGTGCGCCTGTGGAGCCTCGGGAGTGTACGTCACCCGTAGTCTGGTACGGGCCTGGTACCAGGAAAGGTACTGCTCGTACCTGGCGGCTGTGTAGGGGTGCAGCTCCGTGATGACGTCCTCCGTGGCTATGAGCCAGTCGTTGATGTAGTCGACGACGGTGGGTCTCCACAGCCTACCAAAAACCTTCCACAGCCCAGCTAACCAGTGCGTACACCGTAATTGCATTTACTTGAGGATCTACTCCGAATCCCCTCATTAACCAATTGTAAACTCCAGGAAAACTTCTCTCAGCTGGAGCTATAATTCCCTTTTGTGCTACGTTGAACTCCGATAAATCTACCCCATATTGTCCTTGTCTGACATTTCCTTCACCGTGATATATCGCGAATACAACTCTATTTGCCATTTCTGTTCACAAAAAAGATTTTATTAATCTGTACTAATCAATATTCGTTCCATAAAAAGGCTATACGTATGAGTCAAACCATTACCGTTTCTATATTTTACAAACTGACCCAGCGGCGCTAATAAAGTTATACGTTAGGTTTATCTAACGTGTCAAAATGACGTATACCAACGATGGCCATGGCGGAGCATATTTATTTTTAAAATATCTACAATTTACTACTTCTCCGCTATGTTTTTCTAGTACGGCCAAATAAATTTAACACTAACGATGGTTATACCAAACCGCTAATATTTTCATACTATATCGGATATTACACTACAAGTCTACTACTAATTAACATTTGTTTAAAAAATTGACTACATAACAGAGGGAGATCAAAAAAATACCTGGATTCGGCTAAAAAATCTGCGAGGGCTTTGCCGCTGTACTTCTCCTCCTTTCCCTCAGCTCTATTGGACGAACGCTGGAGGCGGAAGAGAGAAATGACGCGCGGCGACTGCAGGAAGGGATTTTATAGGGGCCGGCAAAAAACCGCCCTCCCCTAGGGCGGCGAATGGCTATAACCCGCCCTGGGAGACGGCGGCGAATGTAATTTTGCATTCGGCCCCCTGGGGGCATTCGCCGCCGTCCCCCAGGGCGGCGAATCCACGTGGCCTCCCCGGGGCTAACGGCGGCCGGCGCCGTTAGCCCGGGCGACGAGGATGCCATTCGCCGCCCTGGGCCACGGCGGTTTTTAAATCCCGCCGTGGCCCAGGGCGGCAAGAGGGTAGTTTTGCAATTGATCCCAATCGAAAATTTGTTTTGTAAATTTAAAAAAAAATTAAATTAGTAACAGTAAAAATTCCTCTTAAATGACTACTTCCAACTGTCAACTTCTCGACCAACTTTGATTTTTTTGCCACCGAGTCCTCACGCCCAAGCTCTCCACTGCCATTTTGGAGGAATATTCTTGCCACATCACTGCGAGGATGTGGCGTTTGCATTGAAATGATATATTGCCCCCGTCCCTCTCACTTCCCTTTGGTGCAGCTGGACATGGCGACAATGGCGTTCCGGTGCGCCGGCCGCTGCGAAGTCGGCATCGGCGCGCACTTCCGCTGTCCGTCGCCGGCTAAAACCACGACCTCCACCGCCAGTGTGTGCTGCTGCTCTCCCCGCCGCCCCGGTGTGCGTCGTCTTCTCATCTATCATCATCAAGCAGCCAACAGAGAAAGATCGCTCTTTCCTCCGTCTCCCGAAATCCCTCGACCCCGTGCAGAGCTTCTCCTCCCCATCAGCCATGGCGACCGCGGAGATAAGGCTGCTCCTCCCGGAGCTCTGCAGGTCCCTGTCCAGGGCCGGCGCGGCCACCATGGTGGCGTGGTGGAGTGGCGGTGGGTTGATGGCAGCTTGGTGCACGGTGGTGGTGGAGGCCATGGCCATCTTCTCGAGCAGGCGCTGATCCAGTGGCAGCAAACAGCATCGCGGAAGACGTGGCTTGGGATCATCACGCGGGGAGGGCAAGATGGGCAGCAGCGAGGGAGGAGGATGCTGGGGTAGATCCGGCGTCCCCGAGCTTGCCGGCGGCCGGATTTGACGCCCTCGAGCTCGACGTAGCCGGCTCTGGTGGGGGAGAGGCCGCTGGCTCGCCATGCAGTACTCGGCGTGGTGGTGCCAGCGTCGCCGGCTTGTCATCAGAGGGGGAGGTTGGTGCCATCACGATGGATAATGCCATGTTCATGGCTTCATGCAGTCAGAGTTAGAACTTGTTGATGTTATTCTCCCAAACGACATGTATACAAGGGGTTTTCATTTTACTGGTATCTTTGGTAACTAACAATTACAGGGGTAAGTTCATTAATTACGGGTGAAATTCTTTTCTGGTTTCTCCTAAGCAGGCCCTATAGTTATTTAACTACTTGTTCTATTCCATTCCAATATGTAATTAGAAAAGTACCCATACTACATGTTCCTTTTTCTCACTGTGTGATTGTGTTTTGGTTCGTATTTCCAAAATGAAATCCCCATTATTTAGTATCAGTGTACTAACGGAAAAAACAGATGTGCAACCTTTTTACTGTGGTACAGACTACCAGTATACAAGATGGAAAACCGAGGTGTGAGAACACAAAGATAAGCACAATCATCCTTTTCCCCCTTTACCCTTTGATTAGTGAATCTTCACGTTACTCTCATTTTTTATGCTTTTTCACATAGGATGTGTTGGAGCTTGAAATGAGAAGGTGGCACATCTATAACTTTTTCTTTGTACAGATTAACCAAAGCGAAAGATGAGTGATTGAGTGCATTATGTTGCCTGCCTTACCTATGAAGAAAAGCCTATATTCCTGAGGATCGATGCTGGGCGAGGGAGCTGGGCAGGACATGCATCTGTTCTTTGCTCCAGTTTCAAGAAAGACATCGCTTCAACTACACGGTGCTTTTGCTGCAATAATCTTACAACATACATAAACGTAACTGATCTATGTAAGAAGCCAACAAGCATACTGCTAGTTATCAGCAGAACAGCCCTGAAAGGCTGAAAGCAAGAACGATCTGAGAAGAGCTAGCAAGTTGACATAGATCATGGAGATGATCCTGGATGCCCTTGCATCCTACCTCAGCGAGCAGCTCGTCGAAATGGTGAAAGAGGAGGCAGCCATGCTGCTTGGCGCCTCCAGCGAGGTCGATAAGCTGAGAGAAAAGCTAAGCAGCCTCAAGAAATTCATAGCTGACGCCGAGAGGAGGCACATCACCGACGCCAAGGAAGACGAATATGTGCACGAGTGGGTGAGGAAGCTCAAGGACGCCATGTACGACGCCACCGACATCGTCGACGATGTTCATCTCAAGGCGGAGCAGCGTCGCCAGCGGTGCGCGTGTCCGTCTCCGGGCAGCTGCTCCAACTCCTCCTTACTCTGGTGTTTTCAGGATCCCCTCTTCGCCCACAGGATCGGAAGTCGAGTCAAGGTGCTCAACCAGAGGATGGACGATCTCTTCAAGCAGGCTGACCTGCACGACCTCAGAATCACCGTTGACCAGCACCACGACGGCAACCCCCGGAGAACAACCCCGGGGATCATCCACGAAGACGTCATCGGCGACAAGATTGAACAAGATAAGAGGATGCTCGTAGAGGTGCTAACCAACCGCGACAAGGAGGACGATGCTGATGTGGTGGCCGTGGTTGCGATCCTTGGCGTCGGTGGGATCGGCAAGACCACTCTTGCTAAGATGATCTTCAATGATCAGGCGATCCAAGACACATTTGACAGCAAGATATGGTTGGGTGGCGTCGCCCAAGGCTTCAGCGAGGCTCATCTTCTTGCCACCGCCATTGCCGCCGCAGATGGGCGAAACCCTGCCGTTCAAGACATGGCCCTGCTTGAGGCTGCCCTGGTGAAAGCCCTGAGAGGTAAGAAGTTGTTGCTGGTGATGGACGACGTGTGGACTGAGGAGGCATGGAACGATGTGCTTAGAGTCCCAGTCGCCAAAGCCTGTGCTCCAGGGACTTGTGTCCTAGTGACCACAAGAAATGAAGATGTTGCTCTAGCGATGAAAGCTACTCACTCGCACCATGTCAGCAAACTGGGACTCCAAGACTCCTGGACGTTGCTCCAGAAACAGGTTAGGGCACCGGATTAATTAATTTTATCTCTCTGCTTGATTGCTTGCTAGCTCATCCAATATCATGGTTAGCTCCACAAACAAGAAAAAATCATCATGGTTAGCTAGGTACTTCCTTTTTAATTAAGCTTGATCAGTATTACTCCTGTTTTAAAATGTTTCCGTGTGTTGGAGGTAATAGTAGGTTAGATTTGAACTTTTTGGCTCTGATATGAGTTCTATATATCAGTCATTTTGGCCATAGGTATAGAATGGAATGAATAGCAATGATTTTTTAACAGCCCCAAATGGCACCCACTACCAGAATTTTGAAATTTCGTGAGGGTTAAAATACCCTCATGAAAATATTTTCGTGACGGTCCACTCTCACGAAAATGGACTTCCTTCCGCCTGAGCACGCTTAACTTCGGAGTTTTAACGGGATCCGGTGCTTTGGTGCGGGTATAATCACATGTGAAATACTTACGCCACCGGTTGGTCTAGTGCTTTCTTGTCCGAGTGGGGTAGATGGCACTGTACACTATTTTCGTGAGGGGAAAATCATTTTCGTGACGGTGCACCGTCACGAAAACAACTACTTTTCGTGACTGTGCGTCAAGCACCGTCACGAAAATATGTTTTCGTGAGGGTTTTCGATGCACCGTCACGAAAATTGTGATTTTCGTGACGGTGCATCGAAAACCCTCACGAAAATTCATCACCCTCACGAAAATGCCGTTTTCTGGTAGTGACCTGATCCATCCAAAAACTTACACAACCTGAAAAAGGTTTATCTGCGATCTGCTGATCTAGCTACTGTTATTACGGTGGCTGGACTGACATCAGTGTTTAGAGTATGGCGAATACGACAGTAAAATTGAACTAACTTTTAGACCATAACACGTGTCAATATTACATTAGTAAATTTCACAAAACCTCATGTAATATTGTTCAAGTTATATAAAACCACAGATGTTTTGGCACATGGTATATAACCCCATGTTTATGGATTTAGAGATTCATAAAACCGCACCGTTGTCATTGATACTTGAGTTTCAAATTCACATCCCAACTCTATAAAGTTCTTAGATCGACTGATATAGGAGTCATAGCCATCCAAGTTGATTTTTATATTGCTACAGTAGCAAGTTACATTAGTTAATGCAGTATTTTTTTGAAACTGTAGAACCATAGTACCCTGGGTTAAACGCTGCATGCAAAAACTCATATGGTTTCGGGTAACTTGAAGTATAGAATCTAGGGTCTCATGTCATTTCCTCATCTTAAACTTTAAGGTAAAGTTTAAATTACCCCATGAACTATTGCGACAATTTGATTTATCCCCTAAATTCCAATACCGGACAAAAACACCCTCAACTTTTTAAACTAGATGAATTACACTACTGAAGCCAAAATACGGCTTTGGTCCTTCATGTCATACACATGGCATTAATTTGATTAAACCACAACCCAATCAACAATATTATCAAAAAAATAAAAAAATATATTGCTAGCCCCACTTGTTAGCTTATATTCCTCTCCTTTCTTCCTCTAGATCCTCTCTCTTGCCATAGAGACGGTGTTCCTCCTTCTCTGCCTACTCCTCGCTGCTCTCCTCCGCCACCCTCGCCCGCCGACTTGTTCCAGATATGAGGCTGTTGGTATCCTTGGTGAGCCGCCTCTTGACGGCGATGGCGTTGGCTTAGGGCGAGGCCTACGGCGGTGAAGAAGCTTCAACACAAGGCCTGTAGTGGTGGAGGTGGCGGCATTGGAGAAAAAAATGCCAGTAGCAAACCCCTCTTCCTCACTTGTGCGACCACAGTTGCATCACGTCACCGTGGAGATTCCCGTGCCGACAAATTGGCTATTGTGGCCAGATCTAAGTGGTGCGATGGCAGCCATAGTATCCTCTCAGTAGCAGTGTGCTCATGGAGTCGATGTGGCCACAAGCATGAAGTCCATGCGGACCCATGGGTGGCGGTGCACGGGTGGGGCCTGAGCTCCAATGGGGAAGACCTTAAAGATTACGTGCCTGCGCCAAAGGCACCTATATTGTCACCTTCCTCGTCTTAGCCTCTACCTCCTCCCGTTCGTGGCCATCACTGCACCACCCCACCACCATGGAGACTCTTTGTGTTGATGCCCTTCTCTGATGCCACTAGGTAGATCTTGGGGGAGGCCACAAAGCTGTCCACCGGTCTAGGATAGACAACTCCAGAAGAAGTGAAGGAAAGAAGATGAGGCACTAATAGGTGGGTCCTATTGCTAGGTTGGGACGCCTCGTAGGGCCAAAACCACCAACTGTTGGATCTGTTTGTTTTGATAAGTTTTGGGCCTAAAATATTTGGTATGTGGAATTCAATGGGCTAAATGGGACTACCACAATCATTCGGGGTAATTTGGACTTTGCTTTAAATTTTAACAGTTCGAAACTATAATAATCTCGCAAATATCTCATGGCCTCTGGCGGATCACTCTGACTTATATTCTCAAACACATTCTTATATTATTGGTATCATATATCTATAAAGAGTTACACAAATAGCATCCTGATCTAACTAGAAATGATTTAGAAATAGCATATTGATCTATAAAGAGTTACACAAATAATTCACATACTCATGGATCAGTATAAATAATTGGCAGAGAAATTCAAAAATATAATTCGTGATACAATGACTGCCTCTATGGGCATATCACCAACATGGCAGGATCGGTGGTGGCATGGTTGCACATAGTACATAATGATATAATGTTCTTTTGGATGGGTAAAATAGTTGAGTGAATGGTGCCTTCGATCCATGCTTGATTGACGGCTTGTTGAACATGTCAGATGTGATTTCAGTGGCACGTATGAGATAAAACAGTTTCCCGTTGGCAAAATTATCAAAAATCAAAAGTCACCATGGCACTGTTACAATTTTGACTTTTATTTTTATGAGCAAAATTTTCCTTCTATTTTTCTGTGGAAAATGTGTGAATTGTTGATTAACTAAAGAACTTCTAAACTTTTGCTCATCATGAGAAAAGTGTGTGAGCACAAGAATGTTCTCTGTAACTGAAATTTTACACAATCATATAGACAGGGAAAAAAGATTGGCTCTGGATATTATCTTTTGCTCATATTATATGTTTTTATTTGTGTAGGTTGCCTTGAGTGTCTCGGAGATTGAGATAGTTCAAGAATGTGGGAAGAAAATTGCAGAAAAATGTGATGGTTTACCACTGGCAATTAAAGTAATAGGAGGGGTCTTATGCAAAAAAAATGCAACAAAAAATACTTGGAAAGAGGTTCTATGCAATCAGATATGGTCAAAAACAGGACTTCCTGGAGAACTAAACAAGGCAATATACTTGAGCTATGAAGATCTGAATCCTAACTTGAAACAATGCTTTGTGTACTACTCACTATTTCCTAAAGATGAAATCATTGGTATTGATAAAATTGTTTCCATGTGGATAGCTGAAGGATTTATTGGAAAAGATGGATATTTCACAGTCAGGTACAGATTCAAAACAGTCAGTAGGTATAGATTACTACAAGGAGCTAATTAAGAGAAATCTTTTAGAACCTCAGGATGACTACTACAATCAAGAACATTGTATCATGCATGATGTGGTACGCTCCTTTGCTCAGTATGTGGCCAGGGATGAAGCGCTGGTGTTTCAGGACACACAAAACAATGCAATTCCCTCTTCATCGAGATTTCGTCGGTTATCTATATCAGCAAATGAAATAGAGTGGAGCAATTTACGGAATCAGCATTGTCTAAGAACATTGCTATTGTTTGGAAACATCAAGTTAAAGCCTGGGGACTCCTTGAGGATCCTTCCATGTCTACGGACAATACATGTAAGAAATTCCAATTTTTCTATATTGCAGGACTCGTTGTGTCACCTTAAACACTTGAGATACTTGGAGCTAAGGTATACAGATATATCTGCACTGCCACGCAACATTGGTAGGATGAAGTTTTTAGAGCACATTGGTGTTCGCGGATGTGACAAGTTGGCAAAACTTCCCAATAGCATCATAAAGCTAGATAATTTGAGACACCTCAGTATTGATGAAACAAAAATAAGAGCTATTCCAAGGGGTTTTAGCAGACTAGTAAATTTGGATTTGCTATGGGGGTTTCCAGTCCACACTGTTGTTGAGGGCGCTGCAAAGCATTACTGTAGTTTGGAAGACGTTGGCCCTCTTTCACAGCTTAGGAAGCTCAAATTAAAAGGTCTGGAGAGTGTGCCTTCCATATCTATGGCTGCACTAGCCGAGCTTGGAACCAAGAGTAGGCTGACATGTCTGGAATTATGGGGCACAAGTGATGAGACCAAAGATGCCATCGTCGCAGTTGAGCAGGAACAGATTAAGGAGGTGTTTCATCAACTTTGCCCTCCAAAATGCTTAGAAGAGCTAACTATTGGAGGCTATTTTGGTGACATGCTCCCAGATTGGATAAAGATGCCAGCCGCAGCCATCCTTAAGGATTTGAGACGGCTAAACCTACAAAACTTGTCTTCTTGTATTCAACTCCCAGATGGTTTAGGTCAGCTCCCCAATTTGGACTTTTTAGTTGTCAATCATGCACCCTGCATCAAGAAAATTGGACATTGCTTGTTCTTTGGACAAGGACAAAGGAATATGGACAGCAATCGGAGTTCAAGACTTGCTGCGTTTCCCAAGTTACATGAGCTATATCTTCAGGGACTGATGGAATGGGAGGAGTGGACATGGGAGAAGCATGTGGAGGCCATGCCTGTTCTACGTGTGCTTCTTGTCAGAGACTGCAAGTTGAGCCATCTTCCTACTGGACTTCCCTACCAGGCAAGGGCTTTGAAGAGATTATGCCTAACCAATGTTCAGAACCTAAACTCCGTGGAGGATTTTAGCTCGGTTGTTAAGCTTGAAGTCTATGACAACCCTAATCTTGAGAGGATTGTTGGGATTCCAAGCATGCAAAACCTAACTGTTGTCAACTGTCCAAAGCTGGTGATGTTGGATGGTGTTGGATCACTTCGGAGCATCCAACTGGGGGACCATAAGATGGAAACACTACCGAATTACTTGCGACATATGAAGTTACGACAGTTGGAGATTGTTTGCAGCTTAAAGCTATTCAGGTTGATGTCGACCAAGCATGATGCAAACAAGCCAGAGTGGGAGAAGATCAGCCATATCATGCATGTGGAGGGATTTGCTAGCGAAAACGGTGATGAGACCTTGAGATGGTATATGTCCTACACAAGAGATCCATATAGCTTGGAGACAAATATTACAAGCAGCTAGCTCCACACCACCAGGTACATGGTTGTGTTCATTATTTTCTCCTCTTTGCCATGCAACATACGTAAACATTATCCGTATGTTAATGCAGAAACTAAGCAAACTGTAAATTCCTTTTCTGTCTATTTATCCAAAGGTGTTTAGATTGCATTGGAATAAAATGTGAAGTTGAGGAAAGAATGTGAACATGATGGGAAGGATCAACAGGTAAATTAATCATTAAATGCCTGAATCAGCCAAGATGACATTCTTGTGAACAGGGAAGGTGATCTCCATGAGCAGCGCATGAACAGGAAACGGTGCAGAGCCACTAGCCAGGTAGTCCATGCTGGTGATGAAGCATTGGCATGGAGGCCGTGAATTCTGTTAGTCTGACTTAAACTTATTTGCTCCTAAAAATTACAAGTCCGGGAAGCTACCAAATTGCTCTGTTTTTATACTCTTACTATAGAGTGAGTGAAAGGACGACTACTTAGAACCAAAACGCTGTAAATAAAACTAGTTGTATTCACATGCCCAAAAAATATATATATTATGATCAGAAGTAATTTATAGGTCAAAAAAATTAGGGCACTTCTACAGTGCTTTTACTATGACTGGTAGCAGTCAGCGGTGTATTGTGACATCCTGGAATAATTGAAAAAGGCTAGCTAGCTAGCAGCCCATTTGGTGAGAGCTGTAAGTTGTCAACCTTGGGACAGGCCCATTGGTGAGTAACAATAGTAGGATTTTTTATTTTTTAAAAAATATTTACAAAAGTATATTTTTGTTTTCAATACTTACAGATCTATACCCCTAACGACCTCTAGGAGGGTTTTGTTTAAAAAAAGACCTCTTAGAGAGCGTTTTATATCATGTGGCAAACGGCCGCTACTTCAAGTTGACACGCGGGGGGGGGGGGGGGGGGAGGGGAGCGGCTGAATTTTTGCAGATGGCCCCCTTGCTGCCCTGGCAGAGGGTGTTTTTTGATCGGCCAGGGGGTCGCCTGCAAAACCGCCGCCGCATGCCTGGCCGGCGCGATCGGATTTTTGCAGGCACCCTCTTGCCGCCCTAGCCGAGGGTGTTTTTTGCTCGGCCAGGGGGCCACCTGCAAAACCGCCGCCGTCTGGCTGGCATGATTGGATTTTTGTAGACGGCCCTCTTGCTGCACTAGCCGAGCAAAAAACCTCAGGTCATAGTAGGTCTCTAGACACCTCTGAAGAATGCAAGCTAGAAGATAAGGCAAATTATCATATTTTGTTTCAAATGTGCCAAACCTCATCTCCACAATTTTCTGTTTTGCCCTCTATGCATCCGCATAGCTAATTGTATACTTCAACTTCTCCTCAATGTACCTAATAATTGACCTTAGTTTGTACTTCAGGTTGTTCACAACGTAGGGGTACATCTCTATTGTAATAAATGCAAATGTCATTTTTCTGTTGTATTTCTCGACCGCCTGAAAGTGACAAATATGCTCGTTCACGATCGACACTTGACATTAATCCTTCCATTTTACCTTGAATGCGTGCACTTGCCATGGACACCCATCCTTCATACACTTCACTTCGTACACTGACTTGCTTGACTTCACGACTCAGAACTCCCTCTGAAGTGATACCGCCCAGTGTTTCACTGCCTCCTTCAAATCCTCTATGTATGCATACTTAGCCCCTGAATGACCTCGTTCTTCTTGTACTCCCATGGCACATGATGTCTCTCGGAAATAACAAGTCTGGAGAAGTTCTTATTGGTTTATTCTGCAGGCATTACATTCAACTCCTCGCATTCAACGATTCATCATCCTCTGTATACTCGTTATCAACATCTTCTCTATCCATTTCCTCAACAATGGTGCCGATTATCTTTCCCTTGTCCGCCACTCATGTTGGCTACCTATCTTCTTCTTTGTGCCCTCCCTCGTTTTCCTCTGTTGTTTCTGCATCACCTCCCGTCACACTTGGACCCTCATCATCTTGCACAGCCATTGGAACATTGTCATCCTTCTCGTACACCGACACAAGTATACCAAGTAGTCAACCACATTGAAATGCATTCTCAACGTACCATTTCCATGTGACAGTGTAATTCACGGCATAAGTTCCAAAAAACCCTTCGATTGTACGACTCACTATAATATACACGGTTATTGCGTTGATCTAGGGGTCCACTTGGAAGCCTCACATTAACTAGCTGTACGCTGATGTGAAACTTCTCTCTGCCGGCCTATTGTAACGCCCCCGCCCGGGCACCACCTACAGTGATACCAGAGAGGAAGCGCCGCAGGAGATTGGCGTGAACTAACTCCCACGGAACCGCGATGCCGGTACCAGTCCCAGAAAACCTTGCTGGTACCCACGGTCAACCGAGATGTACCATAGCAACTAAATAAAATATGTTTGTATTATACCTTTATAAGTTGCGACTTTGGGCAAGCCCTGAGCAGCAACCTGCAAACAGAACGACAGCAGCGGAACGACAGCGCAGCGAGAACCCAATCCACAAGCAACGGCTTGGAATTAGAAAAGAAACCCTAATCTTCACTTGAACTTCACTCTTCTTGAATGAGGGGAGAAAAGAAATAGATTAAGTACTTACGTACTCAGCAAGTCATGGAAAACGTGAGTTATGCAGGCTATCAAAGATAGACTGGGGTTATTTCGCAAACCATTTCATTTGAAAACATTTGCGAAAACCTAAGTGTGGGTTGTCTCAATGTGACTGGAAGGAGGCTCTCGCCTCGATCCTGTCCGCGAATTACTTTGCAACAACTTAAGCGGACAAAACAAATTTTAATTGATCTTAGGTATTCTTATACCGCCTGTCAGATCATGACAGCGGTTCAGTGGGTCTGCCCTCAAGCAGCATTCCACTATATTCTCATCTATTACTTTATTTTTAATTTCGTCTACTCCAGGACGTAATCTTATTTTTCCTCTATTAGTTTTCTTTTCACTTTAGTCCCATCCAGGACCTCATCTCATAACTCATCTCAGTGGCTCCTCGAGCCATTCATAACTCAACTCAAAACATACACTGCTTCCACTCGGGAAGCCTAAACTATGATGCCATTCGACATCCCGGATCACATATGTAACGACCCGTTTTCCTTTTCCCTGTTGAAACTTGTTTTCTGGATCTTAATCCTTTCCTATCATGTCAGCGTGCCTCCGTTTTCCCTCTCCCCGGCCAGCCGACTACCTTCTCCCTTGAGCCGAGTAGATTGCTACTCAATCCTTGTAACCTGCCCTTTTCCTTTGTTTTACTCGGACCTCCTTGCTGCCGAGTAAGCCTGTGAAGTGGCCGACTACCTTGTTATTTTACCTATTGTTTCATCGTCTCACCGAGTTGCGCCCGCCCATTGGACGCCGACTACCGAAGTAGAGAAGAATCAGTTTTCACCTGCCTGCAGCACCGCTTGGACCGATGGACAATAACCTGCTGCATCGCTAGGCCCAGTGGTCAGTCTGAAGCCCTGTCAGTGAGATTTCTCCAACCTGTCCTTGCTTTGACCTTAGTGTCTCATCGTCGCTACAGTGTCTACCGACTCCACTGGCCACGCCGGATTCCAAGTCAATCCCTGCGTGGATGTCAAATCCCTTTGTCAGTTCATCTTGACTTTTTCTCTCTATCCGTTGCCCAACCCCACCGTGCCTCAGCCTTGCATGCTGGCTATATCAGGCCATCCGTGCCTTCCCTTTTCCCTTGTTTTGCAACCTAGCCATCTCTGCTAAATCATCGTTCTCATCCTCTCAAGCCTCGGAGCCGTTTCCTGCTTCTCGAGCTCCATCGCCGCCGTTTGTCGCCTCGCCCCTTTTGTGTTCTTCCAGTAAGCCTTGTTGCCCTATCTGCAAGTTAAACCTTCACCCGGCTACCATCCCTCCTCAGCCGACTGCTATCCTTCTGCAGCTGACTACCTCGTTGTTCTTTTCCTAGTGTTTTACCTCTTTTCGGTTTATCAGTGTTTCTTTTCTGCTTGTTCAGAGCCTGAACCGGAGGACGATCCAGAAGCCGTCTTCGCCGAGGAAGATCCTTCTTTGGAACTAGGCAAGCCTCTTTGATCATATTGTTCCCATATATGCAAAACTATGTTGTTTGTAAAATATGCATGCTTAGTTTACACCTTTAACTGATCGGCCTCGGTTTGCAAGCGCAACCGATGGACCTACCCAGTAGTAGCACTTAATTGGTAGGATATTGATGTATTTCTCCCTTGAGAGCCCCACAAATGGCACATTAGCATCTTATCTACGTATTCGAATGCTGAGTAGAATGGCTTAGCCCCGCAACGTTGTTTGTCGTTTGGGAAAACAATGGGTTTTACTAAGCTGTTGGAAAACCCGATACCTTGAGTATCGGCGTGTTTGAGAAATAAATGACAGTTTGTGAAAATCTTGGTGTACAGAGACAGTGCCTGTGTGGCTTGGCTATGTACTATCATTAAGGACCGTTTCCTTTGGGAATTCCATCCGAGCATCTTACAGTACGACCATACGAGCATTATGGGATCCCCCTGGCCGAGTAAATTGTAGGTTTAGGGAAGTTCAGTGCCGACTGGAGTGGACTCATCTGAGTTGTGGCTCGTGAGCCCTGGTGCTGAAGGTGGTTGTAGCCATTCGGAAGCACTGATCCTGTGTGGATCCTTCGGCTGGCATTGGATAACCCTGGACTGGCTTTGGAAATGGCCTTGTCACGAACTTTCGGGTACAGGCCAGTACTCGGTGTAAGTTTCGTGTCGGATGGGTAAAGCGTACACCCTCTGCAGAGTTTAGCAGAACTGTTCAAACAGCCGTGCCCACGATTATGGGCGATGTAAGGTGATTCCCATAGCGTAGATTTGTTTGCCTGTGGTTTGTGAAAGTGTTTGATGGGAAGGGAACCGTGTCCAGAGTTTGCCGAGTAAGCAAACGGAAGGCCTATGTGGCCAGAAACGGGTCTGTGTGATCCGGGGTGTTAAGCACCATAAGCAAGTATGTGAAAAGTAAACAGGATGAAGATCATGCTCCCGGGTTGTAGCCAGGGCAGCAAATTTAAGCCCCCGGGTTGTAGCCAAGGCGGCAGTTGAGCAGTTGAGTCTTCGGGTTGTAGCCAGAAGACGAGAAAGTTTATGCTCCCGGGTTGTAGCCAGGGCAGCAAGTTGAGCAGGTTTGAGGCCCCGGGTTGTAGCCAGGGCGGCGGCTGAGATTTGGTTGTAGCCGAGTCTCAGGGTCAACGAGTGGTTGTAGCTACTCGGGACACACCGGACCGACAAATACGAATTAAAAGATGATATGGATATACTTGATTCATTAAGTGGCGAGTTGTTGAAAAGCAACTTGCGGAATGGATCGAGGCGTGAGCCTCTTTCCGACAACTAAAAATTGGACTCACTAGTGTTGCAAAGAAAAGAGTTTCTGAAGGCAGTTTTTCGCAAATAAAACCCTTAGCCCCTTTGTCTGACCGACATGGCATCTTTTTCCCGGCTTGCTGAGTACGAAAGTACTCACCCTTGTTTATATATATGTATAGTAGGTTTTGGAGAGGAAGACAAAGACCCGACTGCTGCAGAGTTCCTCCAAGACCAGGCCGACTACGAAGACTTCTGAGGTTTCGAGCCTAGTCCCCAACTGCGCCTGTGGTGTAGCCGAGTTCTTTTGCCGAGTAGTTTTATCCAGCTTCCGCCCTGTCTGTGCTGTTCTCGTTAGTTTACCTGTTGATGCTTTTGTCCATCTGGGGTCTGTCCTGGATGGAATTCCTTTGTGTATATATATATATTTGTACTCTGTTATGTAATTATTGTAACTCTGAGTTGTATCACTGATGACTGTTGTGCGTACCCGACTACTGATCCTGGGATCGGGTGCTGGATGCACATGGTGGGCTTCCACCGAGTTGGGGGACCACGACAACATAATCCCGTTTCAGACCACTCAGGTCATCCATCAGCCACTGAGGCCGATTCTAGTAATGATTCCCATACCACAAATCACTTTCGCAAAGCACTGGCAAATAAAACTACGCTAGAGGAATCACCTCACATTCGTCCGTAACCGTGGGCACGGCTGTTCGAACAGTTTATAAACCTTTGCAAAGGGTGCACGCTTTACCCACACAACGTGAGCTTACTTCCCGCACTCGTCAGTGGGAAAGGTTCGCGACAAGGCCTTTCCATAGCCTTCCCAGGATAGCACGTTGCCCTATAAATGGGTTCTCTCAGCCAAGTACCATGAACTCATTTCCTGTACTTAGGGACAGGGCTATATTGCCCTCTTGGCACCCAACTGCTCCCACATTTATTAGCAACCAAAAACCATCCTAGGAACACTAGTTACTCAGCTAGGAACACTAGTTACTCAGCTAGATGATCACTTTGCACCGTAGATTTTCGCAAATAAATTTTATTTTGCAATTCCACCGACATCGTATGTCGGGTTTTTAAATCTTTGGAAACCCTATTTTCCCCAAATCGACAAACAATAGTGATGTGGGCAGAACCATTAGAATCCATGCTCAAAAAGCACGGTAACCGAGGTACCATGAGGTGGAGCGATAAGGAATAGGATACCAAAGATCTACAGGGTTTTATGCAACTACCGGGCAGGTCCTTTGGTTCGACATGCAAACCGAGGCCGATCAATTTATAGTGCACACTAGCAATGCAATTTTGCAAATAAAATATTTTAAATTTAGGAGCAATATGGTCAAGGAGTGATTTGCCTCAGACTTCGTCTTCAAACTTCACGAGAATCTGACGTCCGACGATTTTCCAAAGCGTCGACTACATGCGAAATAAGAGAAAACACACAAAACCCTAGAAATAATATAGTATTATTAATAACTAATAGCGCCATGAGGTAGATCTCATTTTTAGAAAAATTTAGAGACTTGAACAGGGTCAATCGGAGCTACAGTTGAAAAGATATGAATTTTGGAAGTTTAATGTATTCTGGAAAAGAAAAGGGTTATTTGGATTTTTGGAAAAAGAATTATTTTGGAAAAGGGGCTGACAGGTGGGGTCCTCGGGTTAGGAGAGAGGAAGAGACACTGAGGCTGACTTGTGGGACCGGCAACAATAAAGAGAGAGGGAAGACAGAGGGGCTGACAAGTGGGACCGAGGTGGCAGAGAGAGAGAGAGTGAGTCTGACAGGTGGGGCCGGCTTGTCAGGAGAGAGGGAATCAGAGAGGCTGGCGTGTGGGCCCGATGTGTCAGCGTAGGGATGGGAGAGAAGCGCCGATAGGTAGGACGGAGGTCCGGGAGGTGGGGCCGCGTTGGCTGACGTGGCATGCCACGTCGGCATGGACTGCCGGCTGACCGCGGCGGAGCTCGATGGCCGACGGTCACCGGAGTCGATCTCGCCGGCGGCGGCGAACCACGACGAGCGGCTAACGGCTACGAGGAGCGGAGGTGACGGCGAATCTGGTGAACGGCTCGGATTGGCATGGCGGGCACCGGAAGATGGTCGACGATGGCCATCCCGAACCGGCGGCGGCGGCGGAGGGAAGAGATCGTCACCGACGACCATTCTAGTGGCGGACTGGCTCAGGTTTGGGTGGTTTGAGTGCGGTGTTTAGCTAGGAAGGGAATGGGGAACGTAAATCGCGTTCTACCTTTGTCAATCGGCGAGAAACAGAGCGGCGGTGATGGCGGACGGTGGCGGCGAAAATTGGTCGTTTTGGATTTAGGGGCTAATCGGCGACGAGGGATGGCGGAGGAGGTTCGTGGTGGTCCAAGGAACTTGGCGGTGGCGGCGGTTTGGTCAGCGGTGGTCTGTAACGGCGGTGGGAGCTCGGGTCAGTACTCACATGGCGGCGGCGGAGAGAGGATCTCAGTGATAGGCTAGCTTGGGCTTGCTTCTTGGTGATCGAAGGGAAGGGGGTGGTGGCTCTATTTATAGCGGAGCTCGGCGCTATCCGACGGCGAACAAAGGCGGTGGGAATAGAGACGGATAGGCTCGAGCTCGGCTGATGAGACGCAACAATGGCGGAGCTCTGTGGCTTGCGTCATGCGTGCTCTAGGGAGGAAAAATGGGAAGAGGGGATGTTGGCGAAGCGACGGGACGAGGTGTCCGTGCATGCGCATCAACTTCCGAGGCTCGGCGTTGAGGAGAAAAGCTGCGACGGCTTAGCCTTTTTGACTCTGGAGCTTGCGGCCGTAATGGCGGAGTGGGTCTCACGCCGGGCGATGGGGCGGTGGGGTTGATGATGGTGTCCGCGCGATTTAAGACGCCAACCGGGCGGCATGGGCATGAACAGAGAGAGAAAAGAGAGAGAACTCGGGAGAATTCCAAAGAAGAGAGAGAGAAGACGAGCGGAGGCGAGGAAGATGACGACACTGTTTGTCCGCTGACTTGTGGGTCCGAGCGGCAGAGACGATCGGAGCCGTCCACGTGCGGGCATCGAGCTGCCGGGAGAGAGAGTGGGATGGAGCAGTTGACACGCGGGCCTGCGGGGATTAAATCCTATGCACGCGCCCGTGTTGGGCCGAGCGGGCCGTGTAACGAGGAAACAGGGATAGGCCGAGAAAGGAAGGAGGCGGCTCGACAAGCACAGTGCTGCTTAACTTTTTCCAGGGATTTGTTTGAATTGATTTAGGAGGATTTAAATTTTGTAAATTGATTTAAATAGGGCTTTTAATTGATATTTGATTTTGTAATATTTTCAGGAATTCAATCAAGGGAATTTCAAGAGGGACTCACACATATTTATATGTATATTCATATGTGTATATGAGAGAGGGATCTAGGGAGGGTTTTTGGAAGAGATAATTTGAAGATTTAATTTCGAATTTGATTTTAATTTTGGGATTTGAACTCTTGGGACCTTTGGGAATTTTTGAGAGGGGTTTCTGGGGTGAGCATTTATATATATATATATATATATATATGGATTTTTGGATGATATTTGGGAAAAGAAAAAGAGGAGATCCAAAAAGGGGTTTGATTTAAAACTGGGACTTGATTCTTAGGGATATTTTGGAAATTTTTGTAATGGAATAGAATTGGAGCACCTCGAGGGAATTTTAGAATTTGAATTTAATTCTTGGGATTTGAGAGCTTTAGGAATATATATATTTTGCAGATTTCGGGAAGGGAGTTTTCAATTGAATCTGAATTTTTTGGAAGGGCAAAAACAAGGGGATTTTTATTGAAAGGCTTCAAAGGAAATTCCCGAAGGGTTTTTATTGGAGGGCTTCGAATTGCAAAATTCGAACCCGAGTGCAGAGAATTTTTGGGAGGTATGAAATAAGAGTATTTTGATCAAAGTTTTCAGAAGGGATTCGATGGGAACTTTGATTTTGAATTTTTCAAAGTAAATTTAGAGAGAGACAGTCGAATTGCAAAATTCGAGTCTCGAAACTTGGAGAGAGTTTGGGAATGAGGATTCAGGGTTTCAAGGGGGTTTTGATCTGAGATATACGGCACTTAGTCCTTAAGTACACACAAAAAGCCAAAATTTTTGAAATTAGGGTTTTTACCAAAATAGTTTTTAATGGCCTAGAAACCGGGGCGTTACACCTATCAATGCCCTTAACCGTTGAACTGAACTCCGATAGACTTACACATTATGGACCATACCTAACATTCCCTTAATTGTGAAATAACTAAAATATCACCTTATTTGACATATCT
Organism: Oryza meyeriana var. granulata; assembly: GCA_003991445.1. Classification (NCBI taxonomy): domain Eukaryota; kingdom Viridiplantae; phylum Streptophyta; class Magnoliopsida; order Poales; family Poaceae; genus Oryza; species Oryza meyeriana. The sequence goes on from RYFJ01001625.1 coordinate 199,054, forward strand.
GTTGACGAAAAAATAGAGTTAAACTAAGTACCAACATGCTTATCAGATCTACTATTGTGTAATCGATTTTTATAACCACTATGTCTGAAAAAATTACAACATTTAATAGGTTACAAAAATTTTAAAAGACCTACAAAACTATGGATCTACGAACGAAACAATTTATTTTCATATCATACGATATATGTAATTAGTACAATACTACACATACTACATCACTTCATCAATACGAATAGACATTGCAAAGGGATGAAAGCTTTTATCTGCAGAAAAGTCTGTAAACTAACAGAGCTTTGCCGCTTTCCTTCGCCTCCCCTCTCAGCCCTCTCTTCTTCTTTTTTCTGGAATTTTTCAGAATTTTATAAATTTTTTGGCAGCTGGAAGGGAGTTTTATACCCATCCGCCTAAAAATTGCCCTAGGGGGAGGACCTTTTTGGCTATTTTGTAGGTAGCTGTTGACGCCGAAAACCCGCCGGGGGCCGTCCGGCGTCTTGGTGACACGCGAAGGCCTGGGAGGTTTGCTTCACTCCAGTGCAGGTCCTAAAGTCTTGAGGTTCGCAGGCGTGCCAGTCAATTTGACCCTGTAATTGATAAGGAGAAGGGAATGTTAAACTCATGAGCCAATCGGCTGGAAGGCGGCTTGGACTCATCTCATCGGCCGATGGCCGATACGCACTGTAGCACTTATACATCGGCTTAAAGCCGATGACGGCAGGAGCAATAACATAATAATAAACAAGTGTCACGCTAGCCGATCATCGAAGGGATACTCAAAAACCGGCTATAAACTTGGTAGAATAAACATGCAGAATGCGTAAGTAAATAAATCAGATAAATCCTAGCCAATCGTAGTTTAGTATTACTGATATGGTCGTGAAAATATGCTCGTGCCCGTGCCCTTGCTTATATCGGCTCCCGGGGTCTTCATCCGCTGTCCGGGTCTATGCCCGGGTCCATCTGAGCTCGTGCCCGGGCCCTCGCCTGGGGTCATGCCCGAGAACCTGTTTGTACTTGCACTTGGGTCGGCAGATTGAACCAATCGGCTAGTCCTTAGCCGATCGTAACAATAATGTAGGCAGGAATATGTGATAAGGCATGCAATAATATAATTGAGCCAGCCGACTACCAAACAGACTGGTAAAATAAGACAGTGAATAAGTGCAGTCGGCTTCAACAGATAACTCATCGGCTAAGCACTCCGATAAGACCATCGCATATACCCATCGGCTCATCAAGAGTAAAATTATTATCGTCAGTCTAGTAGATCGGACCTAACCGTTGCAGCACAGACCGATGATGATAATGATACTTCAATGGGCCGATAGATATAATGCGATCGTGATGAAGATAACTTACCGGCTATACACCCCGATAAGACGCCTGCGCATAAAGCATCAACTTAGCAGGATTGGTTTATCGCTAGCAGTTTAGTAGGTCGGACCTAATCGATGCAGCACAAACTGATGATGAACCGCTCCCAGTAAGCCGATACGATCTACGCACGCGTGATGTGATATACCTAATTAATCTATGAGGTCAAACTGAACTGATGCAGCCATAGATAAAGTAAATATATCGTGGTAAGCCGACTACCATAAACCGACTAGAATATCGGACCTAACCGAGGAAGTCCTAGCCGATAGGTAACCAGGGTGACGAGACTTACCCTCTCGCAGGAGTTCGGACCTAACCGATGCAGCCCGGCTCGAGAAGCAGGATCCCGTCAAAAGGGTGGCGATGCGCCGAAGTTTGTATTGATTGTCTTTTTTTTTCCAAGGTGCCCGGGCGTACGCATATATACCTCGAGTTACATGAGTCCTTATAGGACACGGCATATGATTTCCTAACTATAACAAAAAACGCTAACACATCCTGACCGGACACGAGGTCAGGTTTCCTAAAGATAAACACTTGCCTAATTAGTATACACAGTAAACAACTGCCAAATAGCGGTCTTCACGGCTCCTTCCCGATTCTGGTCTCTTCTCCGTCAGTTGACTGCAATTTTTCCTTTGACCGAATCTGATACAGGGCCTTACCAAATTTTGGCGTTAACAGTAGCACCCTCCCTTCCCGGCGCCGGGCAAAAAACGGCCTAGTGGTGGGTGGCAAGGGAGCCATCTGCAAAATAACAGATGGCCCGGTCGCTGCCTATTCACAGCGGTCGACGGCTGTCTACCACGTCATATAAAAAGCCCTTTGGGAGGGCTTTTTTATATATAAAAAAAAAACCTCCCACAGGGCGTTGGGTATAGATATGTAAACATTGGAAGCGAAAATATACTTTTATAAATATATTTTAAAAAATATAAAATAATCACAAATAGTAGTATATAAGTAGCAAAGCATAGAGCAATGGCAAGAATAATATCACATCGGAGGTTTTAGAGAAGCTTGAGTGTTTTATTAGATTTGAAGTCCGAGCTCTAGGAACGCTGGTTCGAACATTTTGTGCTTAGTTACTTTTTTAGCAGCTGTAGTGGGAGCTGGCCCGGCCAGGTGCTGACTTTTTTTTTTCGTTTTTCTTTATTTCACGCTGATACTGGCTTGAGCGTCATGGTCAGTTTGGAAACGACAGTGATCAGTGTTTGCGTACTAGCCAAACAAATCGGCTTTTATTTTTGAAGACTAAATTAATAAATTAGCTTAGATGGCACTTTTACAGCAATAGTTCCGACGGACGAGCGGTAGAAACCTAAGAGACATAGTACACCAAATCTAAGAGATCGATTTCCTTTATTTTTAACGATGCGATGCAAAGTAGATTATATATCTTCTCCAACTAGCTTAGACAGGTGGTCATCATAATTCTTCAGCAAGCTGATTACAGTCTTCACTGAATCACTGTATTCACTACACTTGAGTATCTGTTGAGTGTTGAGTATCACTGCTCGATCTTCTTTTGCTCATCCGCTCCCGCATGATCCCTCCATTCCATGGGCATTACATATATATGTGCCGTGTGTACTGCCTTGAATGTACTCGGCCCATCCATGAAAGTTGGAGGATCAGACAGAGGGTGATGAATGCTATGGATATGCGAAGGAAGACGACCAAGAGGCGTAGGAGGATTTGTGGGGCTGAACAACAGGTTGCCCATTAATAGAGATCGATAATACAGATGCTATGCCTGGCAGCTATGCGTTTCTCAGTGTTTGTGTTTTGTTTACCTGTCTGTGGGTGTAGGTATGGTTGTGTGGTGCTAGCCCTTTAAATACTAACCAAAGGATCTTTTTGTTTTTTCAACTATATAGGTTGTGTTTGAGATATCTTTTTCTTTAGATTGTTAACGCGGATCATTTTTTTATTAACACAATAAATTAATATTTTTAAAAAATAAGTTTCATAAATAGTTTAGAATAGGGGAGCAAATAATTCGCCTTTTTAGAGGTGTGGAGCAAATTATTTATTTAAAAAATCTGAATAAAAAATAGAAAAGAACATAGCCATAGCCAAAGAATTCTTCACTGGGGCAGATTAATATTCGCATAATTGCATTGACGTACAAATATGACCGGGCGGTCGACCTTATCTTGTAGGTGCTATTTTAATTCTTAATTTCCTGATCATAGCTTGCGAAATTCGACTACATCTACCATGTCACTTGTCAGGCAAGCCATGGTGCCATCTTCTTCTAATGTACATTGGTTTTAACCTTGATCCTTGGGTTCATCCTGCATGATATTCAAGCTTTGCCCGGCCACCATTAAAAAAGTTTAAAATAACGCGTAACAAAAACATTCACCAATGCGTACCCTAACATAAGCTAAACAAATGGAAGCCAACGGTAAATCTCTAATCTCACTTAAATTCTTATTAAAAACGTAGATGTATATATGTATTATTTATGAACACTAGGATTTGAATCTTACATGGTGCCATACCATTCGTAGGTACTACTAAAAAGCTTTCATCTAACTCTGGTAAGTAAATTAACAGGGTGACTGCGAAATATATCAAACAACAAATACATGAGAACAGGTGGAGTATTAGTATATTTGCTACACCAACAAGCTACCCATATAATTTTTTAATTAGAGCTTTGACACTTCAATTTTTTAAACATTTTCCCAAATATCGTATTATGTACGTATGCCAATATCCATTATGCTAAAGTCTGACTGAAAAAAAATGTGAGGCAAGGCGTATCCAGGACAAGCAGTCTACTCCAAGAGAATTAGATAGCAGGGAGCAAGACACCTACAGTACAAGTATGGGAGATACACCACTAAATCCTCATTTGAAGTAGGAATGTACTTATCGTTTTGATTGTTTAAGAAAGCTGTAGAAAAATAAATAAAGCAATAAAATAAATTTATGGATAAAACTTTTATATTTATGTTATTAGCGCTTTGAATACCAATATAAGAAAATAGACTACGATGAGAAAACCCTAAAACCAACTTTAAGTTTCAAAATTCAAATTCTTATGTACAAATCAGGATTGTAGAAATGCCTCATCACAAATTATAAAAATTCTCATGTTAACGAGAGAAGAAAAAAAGATCTACTCCCTACTGTCATCTTTATTTCGCAGTGGGAGAGTTAAGTTTAGTTCTCCTGCGGTAAAAAAAAGTGACAAGATGGAGTAGCATATATCAGTAATGGATTAGATTAAAAGAATAGTCCATATCAGGTACAATTTGGTAATTTCTAATTTCAATCTAGCCATCCATCATTCATAGGACTGAATTTTAACAATTCAAATTAAAAAAGAGTTCTTATCTCATCGTCTGCTTATTGTCTTATCAACCATAACCAAATTTTGAATTTTAAAACTTAATTTTACAGTTTATTGTGAGGTTTTTTCATCGAAGTTTAATTTGTAGCATTGCCTTTTTAACTACTAAGAACATATATGTTTAAGTTTTGCTTATAAATTATTTTTGGTTGCTTAGATCATTTTTTCATGAGTTATCAGCTGTAAATCAAACAATTAGAGCTGAAAGAGTTCATACCAGGTACAATCATGTAACTTGGATAACTATTAATTGTCATCTGGTCGCCTATCAGCTATGGGATCAAATCGAATTATAATTAACGAAGTTCATATCAGGTTGTGTTCATTAATTTAAAAATTTGGAATTATTAAACTAATGAAATACTAAAATTAATACTCCTAGAGGAGTACACCATGGTAATTATTAACTCCAAAAGTCATAACTATTATTTATTAAATCAGAAAAAAACGTAACTAAGATTGAGACTCTAAACTGATGAGTACTGATGAGTACGAATATTCGTTTATTAATTCCAAATTTTTGGAATTATTTAATAAGAAAAACAAATTAAGAATTCATGCCAAGTACAACTTTCTATTTGTTAGTACCAAATTTTAATAATTATTAAATAAAAAAGAAAGTAATAAACAAAATACATTTAGGTTGGTTCATCATCATGGATTTAAAAGGAAAATTATTCAACAATTGTTTATGTGGCGCCTCCCGACTAGGTGGAAGGCCACCATGTGCATAAGGTACCCGATCCTAGGATCAGTAGTCGGGTACGCACAACAATGATACAACACAGAGTTACAATAATACATAAACAGAGTACTTACATATACGTACAAGGAGATCCATCCAGGACAGACCCGGGATGGGCAAAATAATCAACTGGTAAACTAGCGAAACAGCAGAACAGGGCGGAAGCTGGACAAAAACTACTCCACAGGCTCGGTTGGGAACTAGGCTCGAAACCTTCAGAGGTCTTCGTAGTCGGCCTGGTATTGGAGGAACTCGGCAGCAGTCGGATCTTCGTCTTCCACTCCAAAACCTACTATACATATATATGAACAAGGTGAGTACTTTCGTACTCAGCAAGCCGGGAATGATGCCATGTTGGTTAGACAAGAAGAGCTAAGGGTTTCATTTGCGAAAGACTGCCTTATTAAACTCTTTTCTTTGCAAACACTAGTGAGTTCCAAATTTTAGTTGGCGGACAGAGGCTCACGCCTCCATCCAATCCGCAAGTTGCTTTTCAACAACTCACCACTTAAGGAAATCAAGAGTAAACATACATGTTCTTATTATCTTTTACTTTGCATTTGTTGGTCCTTTATCTCCCGAGTAGCTACAACCACTCGTTGACCCTGAGACTCGGCTACAACCAAATCTCAGCTGTGGCACTTGATGCCCGCTACGCTGGCTACAACCAGCTAGCTAGTCGGCCGCCCTGGCTACAACCCGGGGGCTCATCATCGCTGCCCTGGCTACAACCCGGGAGCATGATCATGGCACTGAATGCCCGCTAGGCTGGCTACAACCAGCTAGCTAATCGGCCGCCCTGGCTACAACCCGGGGGCTTAAACTTTGCTGCCCTGGCTACAACCCGGGAGCATGATCTTCATCCTGTTTACTTTTCATACACTTGTTTATGGTGCTTAACACCCCGGACCACACAGATCCGTTTCTGGCCACACAGGCCTTCCGTTTGCTTACTCGGCAAACTCAGGTCACGGTTCCCTTTCCGTCAAACACTTTTCACAAATCACTGACAAACAAATCTACGCCATGGGAATCGATCCTTAATGATAATACATAGCCAAGCCACACAGGCACTGTCTTTGTACATCAAGATTTTCACAAATCTTTCCTTTATTTCACAAAACGCGCCGATACACAAGGTATCGGGTTTTCCAAACTGTTTAGTAAAACCCATCATTTTTCCCAACGACAAACAACGTTGCACGGCTAAGCCATTTTACTCGGCATCGTATCCTCAGATAGGATGCTAGCGTGCCATTTGTGGGGCTCTTCAAGGGAGAAATATAACAACATCCTACCAAATAAGTGCTACTACTGGGCGGGTCCATCGGTTGCGCTTGCATAACCGAGGCCAACAGTTTAAAAAGGTGTAACTAAGCATGCATATATTTTCCAAACAACATAGTTTTGCATATATGGGAAACAATATGATCAAAGAGGCTTGCCTTGTTCCAAGGAGGGGTCTTCTTCGGCGAAGGTGGCTTCGGGATCGTCCACCGGTTCAGGTTTTGAACAAGCAGAAAGAAACACTGATAAGCAGGAGAAGTAAAATACCAAGAAAAAGGATCAAGAAGTAGTCGGCTGCAGAAAAGGGGGCAGTCGGCTGAACCAGGCTTGCGAACCAGGCGACAGAGCTCCAAAGCTTGAGAGGATGAAAACTTAGCAGAGCTGGAGCTGGCCGGTTTGCAAAACAAAGGAAGAAGGGGGCACGGTTGGCCATATATACATATAGCCGACGTGCAAGGTTGAGGCACGGTGGAGCTAAGCAACGGGTGGAGCAAGGAAGTCAAGATGAACTGACAGGGATATGACAGGAAGTGACTTTGGAGTCCAACTGGTCAGAGGAGTTGGCAGGCACTGTAGCTGCGATGAGACATTAAGGTCAAGGCTAGGACAGGTTGGAGAAATCTCACTGACCGGGCTTCGGACTGACCACTGGTCCAAGCGATGCTGCGGTTAGGTGAAGATTGATTCTTCACTACTTCGGTAGTCGGCGTCCAACGGGTGGGTGCAACTCGGGGAACAAAGAAGCAACAGGTCTCAACAAGGTAGTCGGCCACATCACAGTGCTCACTCGGCAGCAAAGGGGTCCGAGTAAGACAAGGATAAGGGCAGGGTACAAGGACTGAGTAGCAAATCTACTCGGCACAAGAGAGAAGGTAGTCGGCTGGCCGGGGAGAGGGAAAACGGAGGCACAGCTGACAGGATAGGAAAAGATTAAGATCAGAAAACCAGTTACAACAGGGAAAAGGAAAGCGGGTCGTTACAGTTTATATCTAATTACTAATGAATCTTAATGAAAATATGCGATTATTAAAATATCAATAGCTTGTTGTTTTGTTAACTTTCGTTGTAGTCATTTTGATATTGATGTTTTGTACTTTATGTCTCACTTACATGTAAGTTCTATCCAAAATTTCATTTATGCAAGAGTGAAAAATCATCGATTGACACCATCAATGAGAGCCTCCACAATGTGTAATTTGAACTGGCACAGGAGGGGAGAGAGAGAGAGAGAGAGAGACGGTATTGGCCTTAAACATTGTAGGGAAACGGTAAGGAAATTAGCTCAAGCATCCAATGATATCGAATAACATGTTCATCTTGGTCCACCCGCCGAAAGCATGAAAAAAACAAAGCGGGAAAACCAACAAAAGAAAAAAATAAAGGACATACTCCTAGCATACACATCTTTTTATGCCTATGTGTCCAACCTGGATGCTTCTGCTCTACAAAACTTCTAGCTAACTCTCTATTACCCATTCAAGTAGGAGAAAGTAATTTCATCCCATGTCCTTTCATTTTTTTCATGCCATCCAAATAGCCATTAAAAGTTTAAAAAATTTTGACAAAAAAGATCAATATATGATATATCACTCTATAAACATACAAGTTTAAATTTGATATATACAAATTGAAACAAAAGAAAGAAATATAAATAGAAAAATGTGTAGTCATATTTGTTATTTTTTTATCCACTTGTACTGGTCAAATTTAAACTTATATGTTTGTGATGATCAAATATAACAAATTGATGTACATATTTTGCCAAAATTTTAAAGTTTTTAATACTATTTGAATGACATGAAAAAAAAATAATTGGACATCGCTTAAGAGGTGAAAAACCACCTCCATGCAAGTCGATGACACTACAGATGCCCTAAGCATATATTCCGATGGCCACCACTGCGATCACATCTATATATTCTGTTGGCCACCATTGCGATCAAATCTTGAGAATCAATCTCTCCGTCTCTCTCACCTCTGAGCTGTTTATCATTAGACTAGGGGCACATAACTGTTAATAAGATTCATTTGGCTATAACAATTAAATTTCAATACTAAAATTTGGAGGAGAAAATCCAAATGCCCCCAAAAAATCACTTACATTTCCACACTTCCCTTCTACAACTCAATTTCATAAAAAAAATCGCCTATAAATCATTTTCTCTTCCAACTATCCCATCATCTCTTTTTCATGGATTTCTTCTTACTCACGTAATTACTTGCTCACTTAGGATTTTTGTTAGAATAGCAATCGAATATACTAGTCCTAGTAGGTTATATTTGGACTTGGAGTTGTAATAAGTAGCAGCGGTGTCGGTGTCAGATTTTGTAACCCGGCAACCCTTCAAATTGAGAGGGGGCGCCACAATATAACCATGGTGATGACAATATAGCGCAGGCACGTAGGGAGAGAATGGCAGTGAGGCCACGGACTCGGAAAGGCTAGGTGTGTTATGTTGATTGGAGAGTAGCGCCCATGAATCAGAGCCCTCGAGGATTAGGTTTCTGTTGAATCTCGTTAACAAATATTGTGTTTTTCTATCTCATCATCTGACGTGTCTGAGTTGATCAATAGCTGACAAGATCGAGGAGGTTAGTCGTTGATCCGCTATATGGACTAACTTTTATAAAAATTTTCACATGAATAGTTCTTCATGGAATTTCTCCAAAAATCCTCCGTTTCAAAGGATAAAGTTTGTAATGAGTGTTTGCATCTGAAATCCAAGCAATAGAGGAAATGTGAGAGATGAAGTAAATAACACCTTATTGATGACATCTCTTCTTCTCTCGTCAGTCCTTACGTTTGATGCATCTCTCCACGGCGCGTGAGCACCGTTGGACCTCACAATCGTCTCGTTCTCCATCAACGTTTTTTGTCGTGGGTTTTAGGGAATGTTTAACCGCATACAAAATTAAAGTGCTAATCAGTCGGAAGCAGGCAAATCCAATGCTTAGTCGATATGGCAGGCTGTTTCGCCACACAGAAGTATTACAAGTTGCGAGAAATAAGGCAAAACCAGCCAGCAACGAGCAGAGATCATACGGAGGGGGAAGTTGAAAAATAAATTCACTTGTAGGGGGCTTTTCTATGAAATCAATCGAGTTATATATAGGGGGAAGCGTGTAATATACAAGTGACTTAAGGGAGTCACTTTGCTCTCAACAATGTAAGAGATAAAGAGAATTGGGTCCTCTTAAGTGTGAAAAGTTGTTATTAAGTTGCAGTTAGATCGAATATTATAGCCATTGCAAAGCATTTATTGATGCCAAAACGTACCCCATGCTAGGACACACTGAGCACCTTATGTGCAACCTGTAACGGTACCTGCAGATGTACCGCTACAAGGGTACCATAGATACCACCGAACACTAACCCGAGAAGAACCCCATTAGGGAAAGTGTGTGCCGGTTTGTCCTAGGCTTAGCAAACTAGCTAGCTAGGACAACCTCCAGCACCGTAGAGACGAGAGATGACAAGTAATAGAGCTGAAAAGGTATAGAGCAAAGGGATAAGAAAAGATAGAGATAGGGGTAGTAGATTGATTTTGACGATTGATTGTTAGTTGTTTTAATATATTTATAAGAGATTTGATCTTACATGAATAGGACGTTCTCTACATCCAGTTGAGCTTAGCAAAGCTTTAGGACTCAAGAAACCCCTGTCTTCAAGCAAAAAAACATGAAAAGTGTTAAGTTGAACTTAGACTAGAAGTCTATCGGTCAAATCATTCAGATAGCTACGGTTAGACCGTAGTTCATTTTCCAGTTTGACTGTATGGACACTTGTGGTCTCAAAAATGAAACTTAGTTCATTTAAATCGAACTAGAGCCGGCCACGGATTACTTGTGGCCAACCCACGCCCATCCCTAGCATCTTGTTATTTAGTCTTATTTTTTTAAGATAATGGAGATATTTTATTCAAGCACAAGAAATACTGCATCTCCGGTCTCTGCCATTGAAACATGTGGCTTGTTGGACCTTTTACAATATCTCCTACTAGTTGCAGTCACTATCACAAAACACAACATTTGAGCTTCCACATCAGTGCCGGGTTCCCAATACTCAGCACGGTTATATGGTTCCCGCCCACCCCCCACAAAACCAAACTTGCACTGATGCCTACTTATCAGTGCCGGTTGGGGGCTCCACCCGGCACTGATAAATCTCGAATTAGTGCCGGTAGAGCTATTGGGCGGTGCGATTTGGGTGGGAAAACTATCAGTGCTAGTTTGTACCAATAACCGACATTGGTAGTTGTATTATCAGTGCCGGTTAGTGGTACAAACCGGCGCTGATAGTGCCCCTATAAATATCTATTCACTCCCACCTCCTCTCTCGAGTTGCTATAATAGAATAGGTTTGTTCTGCTCATCTAGCTCGAGGAGGGGGGGAGGGATTTTTTAGAGGTAATTAAGTGCAATTTCCGCACTCTTAGTCCTTTCATATATATATATATATATATATATATATATATATATATATATATATATATTTGTTGCTTGCAATTAATTAAATAATTAGTGTGATTGTGTGAAAAATATTGATTGTGTTTATTAAATAATTGCAATGTTGTTAAGTGTTTATTCACTTTATTTCTTGTGCCCCGCAATTAATTATACAACTAGAGCATTATCGTTTGAAAAATAATGGGCTTAATTTTTTGTCCTCTCTATGAATTATAATAATTGCAATGTTGTTGTCAAATATTAGATTATTTATTAACAAGATATTTTCAATTTATGTATGTTTTTGAAATTGTACAGATGGTTTGTCGATGGATGTACTATTTGAAATGCAGCTCTGTAGAGTATATTAATGGAGTAGCTACATTTCTGAGCACGGCAGAGGAATTCAGGGTGCGAGAAAATGCCAATTTTATACTATGCCCGTGTATTGATTGTAAGAACGGGAGAGGTCTTTGTATGCAAGAAATTCATGAAGACTTGATGACACGTGGTTTCATGCCTAGCTATACCTGTTGGAGTAAACATAGTGAAAATGAGAATAAGACACTTGGTGTGGCGTAGGGTTGAAAATGGGATGGAAAATCCTGACCATTTGTGCTGTCGTTTCAGTTTCTTACTGATTGTTTTTGTCGGCACGACCGGATTTTTATAGATGGCCCTCTTGCTGCACTAGCCGAGCGAAAAACCTCAGGTCATAGTAGGTCTCTAGATTCCTCTGAAGAATGCAAGCTAAAAGACAAGGCAAATTATCATATTTTGTTTTAAATATGCCAAACCTCATCTCTACAACTTTCTGTTTTGCCCTCTATGCATCCGCATAGCTAATTGTATACTACTTGAATTTCTTCTCAATGTGCCTAATAATTGATCTTGGTTTGTACTCTAAGTTGTTTACAACGTAGGGGTACATCTCTATTGCAATAAATGCAGATGCCATTTTTCTGTTGTATTTCTCGACCCCCTGAAAGTGACAAATATGCTCGGTCACGATCGACACTTGACATTAATCGTTCTATTTACCCTTAAATGCGTGCATCCGCCATAGACACCCATCCTTCACACACTTCGCTTAGTACACCGACTTGCTTGACTTCACGACCTAGAACTCTCTCTGAGGTGACAATGTCCAGTGTTTCACTGCCTCCTTTAAATCCTCTATGTATGCATACTTAGCCCCCTGAATGACCTTGTTCTTCTTGTACTCCCATGGCACATGATGTCTCTCGGAGATAACAAGTCTGGAGAAGTTCTCATTGGTACATTCTGCAGGCATTACATTCAACTGCTCGCATTCGACGATTCATCTTCTTCTGTATGCTCGTTATCAACATCGTCTCTATCGATTTCCTCAACAATGGTGCCGATTATCTTTCCCTTGTCCACCACTCCCGTTGGCTACCTATTTTCTTCTTTGTTCTCTCCCTCATTTTCCTCTATTGTTTCAACATCACCTTCCATCACACTTGGACCCTCATCATCTTGCACAGCCATTGGAACGTTATTATCCTTCTCATACACTGACCCAAGTATACCAAGTGGTCAACCGCATTGAAATGCATTCTCAACGTACTATCTTCGTGTGGCAGTATAATCCACCGGCATATGTTCCAGAAAACCCTTCGATTGCACGACTCACTATAACATACACGGTTATTGCGTTAATCTAGGGGTTGTGTAGCGCCTCCCGCCCTAGCACCACCTGCAGCGATACCAGAGGGAAAGTGCTGTGGAAGATTGGCATGAACCAAACTTCCACAGAACCGCGATGCCGGTACCAGTCCCAGGAAACCAAGCTGGTACCCGCGGTCAACCGAGATGTACCACAGCAATTAACTAAATAAATAAATATATATTATACCTTCATAAGTTGCGACTTCGGGCAAGCCCTGAGTAGCAATCTGCAAATAGAACAGCAGCAGCGGAACGACAGCGCAGCGAGAACCCAATCCACAAGCAACGGCTTGGGACTAGGAAAGAAACCCTAATCTTCACTTCATCTTCACTCTTCCTGAATGAGGGGAGAAAAGAAATGGATTGAGTACTTACGTACTCAGCAAGCCACAGAATATGTGAAACATGCAGGCTATCAAAGACAAGTTAGGGTTTATTTCGCAAACTTTTTTATTTGAAAACCTAAGTGTGGGTTGTCTCATTGTGACTGGAAGGAGGCTCTCGCCTCGATTCTGTCCGCGAATTGCTTTTCAACAACTCAAGCGGACAACACCAATTTTAGTTGATCTCAAATATTCTTATGCCGCCTGTCGGTTCACGACAGCGGCTCAGTGGATCTGCCCTCAAACAGCTTTGCACTGTGTCACATCTATTACTTTATTTTCAATTTCGTCCACACAGGACGTAATCTCATTTTTTTTCACTTCAGTCCTATCCAGGACATCACCTCATATCTCATCTCAAAGGCTCCTTGAGCCATTCATAACTCATCTTAGTGGCTCCTCGAGCCATTCACAATCTTATCTCAACTCATATACCAACTGCTTCCACTCGAGAAGCCTAACTATGATGCCATTCGACATCCCGGGTCACATAGCCCCGTTTCAGACCACTCAGGTCATCCATCAGCCACTGAGGCCGATTCTGGTAACGATTCCCATACCACAAATCACTTTTGTAAGACCTTGGCAATCAAATCTACGCTAGAGGAATCACCTCACATTGCCTGTAACCGTGGGCGCGGCTGTTCGAACAGTTCATTTGATCTTTGCAAAGATTGCACGCTTTACCCACACGACGCGAGCTTACTCCCACACTAATCAGGTGGGGAGGTTCGCGACAAAGCCTTTCCAAAGCCTTCCCAGGATAGCACGCTGCCCTATAAATGGGTGCTCACACTCAACCAAGTACCAGGAACTCATTTCCTGTACTCAGGGACGGGGGTATATCGCCCTCTTGGCACCCAGCCAGTCCCACATTTATTAGCGACCGAAAACCATCCTGGGAACACTAATTACTCAGCCAGGGGTGTCCCATATCACCCATGTGGTCGCACTGTAACATGCTCAGTGCAATTCCTCAAGGAATCGGTCCTTATATGCGAATATGAAGTGCCACCACACAGGCGATCACTTGGCACCGTGGAAATTTTCGCAAATGGATTTTCTTTCGCAAATTTTTGCCGACATCGCATGTCGGGTTTTGAAAACATTTGGAAACCCAAATTTTCCCAAATCGACAAGCAATTGTGTTATGAGTGGAATCATCGGAATTCATGCTCAGAGAGCACGATAAACGAGGTACCACGAGGTGGAGCGACAAGGAATGGGGTACCAAAGACCTACAAGTTTTATGCAACTACCGGGTAGGTCCGTCGGTTCGACACGCAAACCGAGGCCGATCAATTTATCGTGCACACTAGCAATGCAATTTTGCAAACAAAACATTTTAAATTTAGGAGCAATATGGTCAAGGAGTGACTTGCCTCAGACTTCGCCTTCAATCTTTGCGAAAATCCGATGCCCGATGAATTTCCGAAGTGTCGACTATGCGCGAACGAGAGAAAACACACAAAACCCTAGAAATAATATACTATTATTAATAACTAATAGTGCCATGAGGTAGATCTCATTTTTAGAAAAATTTAGAGACTTGAATGGGCTCATTCGGAGTTACGGTTTGGAAGATATGATTTTTTTGGAAGTTTTGATGATTTTCTGGAAAAAGAAATGATTATTTGGATTTTTGGAAAAAGGGATTGACAGATGGGGCCATGGACAGTGACTGGGAGAGAGAGGGTTGATGATGGTGGCCCACTTGTCAATGAGTTAAGGAGGGGAAGGAATTGGGGCCCACATGTCTGTATATTAGATGAGAGAGGAAGAGGTGGATGACATAATGGTCCCACATGTCATTGGCTAGAGAGGAGATGGGAGAGGTTGACAGGGTGGCCCCACATGTTAGTGGAAGAAAGGGGAAATTATTGGGTGTTTACTGTGTACGGGCCCACTCGTCATAGAGGCATATTTATTAATAGGGGTTGATTATATTTTAAACCACGTTGGGCCCCATGGATCAGAGACCGAGAGGGAGGGAAGGTTGCCGGATGGGAAACAGGAGCTGCCGTCTAGGAGATCGACAACGCACAGTGGCTGTGGTTGCGCCGGCGAACGGCGGCGAGGGAGGAAGGGCGGCCAACGGGAATGGGACGAGGGGAGCACGGCGAAGGAGATGGACGGCTTGGATTGAGGCTGGGGTGGTCGACGGCGGCGGTCGACGACATCCAGGAATGGCGGAGAGAGAGAGAAGGACAGGGGCGGCGGCGGCGGAATGCCGACGGCGGCGGAGTACTTTGGCGGAGAGCAGTTGAGGAAGGAAGCCGAGGAGCTGGGGAAGAAGAGGAGTGGCTTGGACGAGCGGGGTTTGGCACGGCGGTGGCTGGCGACGGTGACCAGAGGCGGTGGCGAGGTGCGGTCGTCGCCGGCGTTCAAGAGGCAGCAGAGGAGTCCAGAAGGGATTGGTTTGGGTGCGGTGTCCTGCAGGAAGGAGCACGGAGGGAAGAGATTGAGTCCTCACCTTGCGCAATGGCGAGCTCAGGAGCGGTGGCAATGGTGCGCGGCGGCGGCGGACAAAATTGGGCGTTTTTGGCTCGGTGTAAATTGGGCATCGGCGAGGGGTGGAAGGAGGTTGCGGGACTATAGGGAATCCAGTGGTGGCGGCGGCTGGGTCAATTGAGCTCGGGAGCGACGGGATTAAGGCGGGTCAGAGCTGCTTCAATGGCGGGGGAAGAGAGAGAGAGAGAGAGAGCTTGGCTCGGTTTGCTCGGGATGGGCGGCAACAGGGAGTCCAAGGTGGTATTTATAGGCGGCGAGCGGCGCTAGGAGACAAGGAAGGGAAGCGGTGGAAGAGGATAAGCTCGAGCTCGACCGGCCATCAATGGCGTAGGCTTCTGTAGCCGACGTCACGCGATGGCGTAACTGTGGCTGGCGTCATTGAGCGTCCTCGGGTGGCCGCGAGAGATGAAGGAGGGAGACAGAGGTGCTGGTGATAAGATGGGACGGGGATGCGCGGCTGACCTCAAAGCGGAGGGAGGCAAGGAGGTATGGGCGCGGCGGCCTTGTGTCGGGAAGAGAGGAGAAGAAGGATCGAGAGAAAGAGAGAGAGAGAGCAGAGAGAGATCGACGACAGGAAGACGACACCGCTGCCGTGTGGGCGTGCGGGCGCGTTTGGCCTCCGTGCCACTGGCGTGCGGGCCCAGGGTGACGGGCGTGCGCAAGGAGGCGGCCAGCTCGGGGATGAGCGAGAAGGTTCGAGAGATGAGAGAGAAAAGAGAGGGGCGCGAGGTAGGGGACGGGTCCGACATGCGGGGTCCACATGTCGGCGTTTGGGGGCACGGACTGGGGGCACGGACTGGAGGGGGCACGGGCACGGACTGGGGGCACGGGCACGGACTAGGGGCAGGGGCACGGACTGGGGGCACGAGCACGGACTGGGGGCACGGGCACGGACTGGGGGCACGAGCACGGACTGGGGCACGGGCACGGTTGCGATGGGCCGGCGGGAGCGGGGCACGGGCACAGGCGCGAGCGAGGGCACGGGCGACTAGGGGGGGGGGGCCTGGGCTGTCGCGTGCGGGGGTCGGCTGCCTGGCGGGGCCCGGTGTCAGCGGGCGTGGGAGGGAAGGCCGAACGGCGTACAAGCCGTGGGCCGAAGAGAGGGAAGGGAAGGCCCAAAGGAGCAGGAGGCTTTGACATTTTTCCAGAGATTGATTTGAGGGATTTATAGGGAATTTGAAAGGATATTTTATTTTGGGATTGGATGCTTGGCTCATAAATATTTTCAGGAATTAATCAAGAGGCTTTGAAGAGAGACTCTGATACATATACATATAGATATGTATATATATTTTAAGAAGGACTCGGAGGGAGGGTTTCAAAAGAGGGTTTGGACTCGAATTAAATTTTTAATTCGAGAATATGACTCAGGGAAATTTGTGGGGACTTTTGAGAGGTGTTTCTGAGATGGGATTTGGGTGTATATACATATATATGGATATTTGGATATATTTGGAAAAAGAAAGAAGGAGATTCAAAGGGGACTGGATTTGGATTTAATACTGGAACTTGATTCTCAGGGATACTTTGGGAATTTTGTAATGGAGTAGAATTGGAGTACCTCGAGGGAATATTAGAACTTGGATTTAATTCTTGGGATTTGGGGCAAACTTTGGGAAGAGAGTTCCCAAGGGAATTTAGGGTTTTTCTAAGAGGGACAAAATCAGGGGATTTCACTGAAAGGCTGCAAAGATGACTTTCGAAGAGTTTTATCGGATGGCTTTGAATTACAAAAATTCAAACCCGGGTATTTTTGGGAGGAGTGAATAAAGGCTTCCGAAGGGATTCGAAGCGGGTTTAGATTTTGAATTTTTCCGAGGGGGTTTTGAGAGAGACAATCGAACTGCAAAATTCGAGTCTCGGAATCGGAAAGAATTTGGGATCGAGGATTTAGAGTTTCAAAGGGAGCTTGGATCTGAGATCTACGGCACTTAGTCCTTAAGCACACACAAAGATCCAAAAAAATTTTGAAATTAGGGTTTTTACGACAATAGTTTTTTTAACGGCCCGGAAACCGGGGCGTTACAGGTTGACTCGGAAATCTCGCATCAACCAGTTGCACGCGGCCTATTAATGCCCTTAACCGTTGAATTGAACTCCGACAGACTTACACACTATGGACCATATCTAACATTTTCTTAACCGTGAAATAACTAAAATATTACCTTATTTGATATATCCGTTGATGAAAAAATAGAGTTAAACTAAGTACCAACATGCTCATCAAATCTACTACTGTGTAATCGATTTTTTATAACCATTGTTTCTAAAAAAATTACAACAATTAATTGGTTACAAAAATTTTTAAAGACCTACAAAACTACGGATCTACGAACGAAACAATTTATTTTCATATTGTACGATACATGTAATTAGTACAATACTACACATACTACATCAGTTCATCAATATGAATGGACATTGCAAAGGGACAAAAGCTTTTATTTGCAGAAAAGTCCGTAAATCAGCAGAGCTTTGCCGCTTTCCTTTGCCTCCCCTCTCAGCCCTCTCTTCTTTTTTTTCTGGAATTTTTCGGAATTTTATGAATTTTTTGTTGGCTAGGAGAGGGTTTTATACCTAGCCACTCAAAAATTGCCCTTGGGGGAGGGCTTTTTTTTTGGCTATTTTGCAGGCGGCACCCTCCCTCCCTGGTTGGGTGGCCGACCTCAGGCGGCCCTCTAGCCGGGCAAAAAAGTCCTAAAGGAGGGTGGCAAGGGGGCTGCCTGCAAAATAGCAGATGGCCTGGTGGCTGGCTGTTTGCGGCGGTCGATGGTTGTTTACTATGTCATATAAAAAGCCCTTGGGAGGGAAAAAAATGCCCAAAAGGCGTTGGGGTATAGATAAGTAAATATTGAAAGCGAAAATATACTTTTATAAATATTTTTTAAAAAATATAAAAAAATCACAAATAGTAGTACGTAGTAGCAAAGCATAGAGTAATGGCAAGAATAATACCACATCGGAGGTTTTAGAGAAGCTTGAGTGTTTTATAAGATTTGAAGTCCTAGCTCTAGAACGCTGGTTCGAACATTTTATGCTTAGTTACTTTTTTAGCAGTTGTAGTGGGAGCTGGCCCGGCCAGGTGCTGACTTTTTTTTTCGTTTTTCTTTATTTCACGCTGATACTGGCTTGAGCGTCATGGTCAGTTTGGAAACGACAGTGATCAGTGTTTGTGTACTAGCCAAACAAATCGGCTTTTATTTTTGAAGACTAAATTAATAAATTAGCTTAGATGGCACTTTTACAGCAATAGTTCCGACGGACGAGCGGTAGAAACCTAAGAGATATAGTACACCATATCTAAGAGATCGATTTCCTTTATTTTGAACGATGCGATGCAAAGTAGATTATATATCTTCTCCAACTAGCTTAGACAGGTGGTCATCTTAATTCTTCAGCAAGCTGATTACAGTCTTCACTGAATCACTGTATTCACTACACTTGAGTATCTGTTGAGTGTTGAGTATCACTGCTCGATCTTCTTTTGCTCATCCGCTCCCGCATGATCCCTCGGTTCCTTGGGCATTCCAGTGATATGTGCCGTGTGTACTGCCATGAATATACTCGGCCTATCCATGAAAGTTAGAGGACGTACTGCCATGGATGCACTCGGCCCATTCATAAAAGTTGGAGGATCAGACACAGCAGGATGAATGCTATGGACATGACAAGGAAGATGACCAAGATGCCTAGGAGGAGGTTCGTCATGTTTTGTGTGTGCCACCTTGAATACACTCGGCCCATTCATGAAAGTTAGAGAATCAAACAGAGGATGGTGAATGCTATCGACATGCGAAGGAAGACGACCAAGAGACGTAGGAGGAGGATTTGTGGGGCTGAACAACAGGTAGCCCATTAATAGAGATCGATAATACAGATGCTATGCCTGGCAGCTATGCGTTTCTCAGTGTTTGTGTTTTTTTTACCTGTCTGTGGGTGTAGGTATGGTTGTGTGGTGCTAGCCCTTTAAATACTAACCAAAGAATCTTTTTGTTTTTTGACTATATAGGTTGTGTTTGAGATATCTTTTTCTTTAGATCATTAACGTGGATCATTTTTTTATTAACACAATAAATTAATATTTTTAAAAAATAAGTTTCATACATAGTTTAGAATAGGGGGAGCAAATAATTCGCGTTTTTAAGGTGTAGAGCAAATTATTCGTTTAAAAAATCTGAATAAAAAACAAAAAAGAACACAGCCATAGCCAAAGGATTCTTCACTGGAGCAGATTAATATTCGCATAATTGCATTAACATACAAATATGACTGGCGGTCGACCTTATCTTGTAGGTGTCATTTTAATTCTTAATTTCCTGATCATAGCTTGCGAAGTTCAATTACATCTACCTTGTCACTTGTCAGACAAGCCATGGCGCCATCTTCTTCTAATGTACATTGGTTTTAACATTGATCCTTGGGTCCATCTTGCATGATATTCAAGCTTTGCCCGGCTACCATTAAAAAAGTTGCGTAACAAATACATTCGCCAATGGGTACCCTAACATAAGCTAAACAAATGGAAGCCAACAGTAAATCTCTAATCTCACTTAAATTCTTATTAAAAGCGCAGATGTATATGTGTATTATTTATGAACACTGGGATTTGAATCTTACATGGTGCCATACCATTCGTAGGTACTTCTAAAAGCTTTCATCTAACTCTGGTAAGTAAATTAACAGGGTGACTGCGAAATATATCAAACAACAAATACATGAGAACAGGTGGAGTATTACTATATTTGGTACACCAACAAGCTACCCATATAGTTTTTTAATTAGAGCTTTGACACTTCAATTTTTTAATTATATATATCTAAGAGATGTATGCACGTATATCAATAAACATATTCCCAAATATCGTATTATGTGCGTATGCCAATATCCAATATGCTAAAGTCTGATTGAAAAACTGCGAGGCAAGGCGTATCCAGGACAAGCAAGACACCTACAGTACAAGTATGGGAGATACACCACTAAATCCTCATTTGAAGTAGGAATGTACTTATCGCTTTGATTGTTTAAGAAAGCTGTAGAAAAATAAATGAAGCACTAAAATAAATTTATGGATAAAACTTTTATATTTATGTTATTAGCGCTTTGAATGCCAATGTAAGAAAATAGACTCTAAACTGATGAGTATGAATATTCGTTTATTAATTCCAAATTGCTGGAATTATTTAATAAGAAAAACAAATTAAGAATTCATGCCAAGTACAACTTTCTATTTGTTAGTACCAAATTTTAATAATTATTAAATAAAAAAAGAAAGTAATAAACAAAATGCATTTAAGTTGGTTCATCATCATGGATTTAAAAGGAAAATTATTCAACAATTGTTTATATCTAATTACTAATAAATCTTAATGTAAATATGTGAATATTAAAATATCAATAGCTTGTTGTTTTTTAACTTTCGTTGTAGTCATTTGGATATTGATGATTTGTACTTTATGTCTCACTTACATGTAAGTTCTATCCAAAATTTCATTTATGCAAGAGTGAAAAATCATCGATTGACACCAACAATGAGAGCCTCCACAGAGTGTAATTTGAACTGGCACAGGAGGGGAGAGAGAGAGAGAGAGAGACGGTATTGGCCTTAAGCATTGTAGGGAAACGGTAAGGAAATTAGCTCAAGAATCCAATGATATCGAATAACATGTTCATCTTGGTCCACCCGCCGAAAGCATGAAAAAAACAAAGCGGGAAACCGAACAAAAGAAAAACATAAAGGACATACTCCTAGCATACACATCTTTTTATGCCTATGTGTCCAACCTGGATGCTGCTGCTCTACAAAACTTCTAGCTAACTCTCTATTACCCATTCAAGTAGGAGAAAGTAATTTCATCCCATGTCCTTTCATTTTTTTCATGCCATCCAAATAGCCATTAAAAAGTTTAAAAAATTTTGACAAAGAAGATCAATATGTGATATATCACTCTATAAATATACAAGTTTAAATTTGATATATACAAATTGAAACAAAAGAAAGAAATATGAATAGAAAAATGTGTGGTCATATTTGTTATTTTTTTTATCAACTTGTATAGGTTAAATTTAAACTTATATGTTTGTGATGATCAAATATAACAAATTGATGTACATATTTTGTCAAATTTTTGATGTTTTTAATACTATTTGAATGACATGAAAAAAATAATTGCACATCGCTTAAGAGGTGAAAAACCACCTCCATGCAAGTCGATGACACTACTGATGCCCTAAGCATATATTCCGATGGCCACCACTGCGATCACATCTATATATTCTGTTGGCCACCATTGCGATCAAATCATGAGAATCAATCTCTCCGTCTCTCTCTCCTCTCAGCTGTTTATCATTAGACTAGGGGCACATAACTGTTAATAAGATTCATTTGGTTATAACAATGAAATTTCAATAGTAAAATTTGAAGGAGAAAATCCAAATGCCCCCAAAAAATCACTTACATTTCCACACTTCCCTTCTACAACTCAATTTCATGAAAAAACTCTCCTATAAGTTATTTTCTCTTCCAACTATCCCATCATCTCTTTTTCTTGGATTTCTTCTTGCTCACATAATTTCTTGCTCACTTAGGATATTTGTTAGAATAGCTATCGAATATACTAGTCTTAGTAGGTTACAGTTGGACTTATAGTTGTAATAAGTAGCAGCCGTGTCGGCGTCAGACTTTGTAACCCGACAACCCTTCAAATTGAGAGGAGGGCGCCACAATGTAATCATGATGATGATAATATAGCGCAAGCACGCAGGGAGAGAATGGCTGTGAGGCCACGGACTCGGAAAGGCTAGATGTGTTATGTTGATTGGAGAGTAGTGCCCATGAATCAGAGCTCTCGAGGATTAGGTTTTTATTGAACCTTGTTAACAAATGTGGTGTTTTTCTATCTTATCATCTGACGTGTCTGAGTTGATCAATGGCTGACAAGATCGAGGAGGTTAGTCGTTGATCCGCTATATGGACTAACTTTTATAAAATTTTTCACATGAATAGTTCTTCATGGAATTTCTCCAAAAATCCTCCGTTTCAAAGGATTAAGTTTGTAATGTGTGTTTGCATCTAAAATCCAAGCAATAGAGGAAATGTGAGAGATGAAGTACATACCACCTTATTGATGACATCTCTTCTTCTCTCGTCAGTCCTTACGTTTGATGCATCTCTCTACGGCGCGCGAGCACCGTTAGACCTCACAATCGTCTCCCTCTCCATCATCGTTTTTTGTCGCGGGTTTTAGGGAATGTTTAACGGCATACAAAATTAAAGTGCTAATTAGTCGGAAGCAGGCAAATGCAATGCTTAGCCAATATGGCAGGCTGTTTCGCTACACAGAAGTATTACGAGTTGCGAGAAACAAAGCAAAACCAGCCAGCAACGAGCAAAGATCATACGGAGGGGGAAGTTGAAAAATAAATTCACTTGTAGGGGGCTTTTGTATGAAATCAATCGAGTTATATATAGGGGGAAGCGTGTAATATACAAGTGACTTAAAGGAGTCACTTTGCTCTCAACAATGTAAGAGATAAAGAGAATCGGGTCCTCTTAAGTGTGAAAATCTGTTATTAAGTTGCGGTTAGATCGAATATTATAGCCATTGCAAAGCATTTATTGATGCAAAAAGTACCCCATGCTAGGACACACTGAGCACCTTATATGCAACCTGTAAGGGTACCTACAGATGTACCGCTACAACGATACCATAGATACCACCGAACACTAACCCGGGAAGAACCCCGTTAGGGAAAGCATGTGCCGGTTTGTCCTAGGCTCAGCAGACTAGCTAGCTAGGACAACCTCCAACTCCGTAGAGACGAGAGATGACAAGCAGTAGGGCTGAAAAGGTATAAAGCAAAGGGATAAGAAAAGATAGAGATAGGGGTAGTAGACTGATTTTGATGATTGATTGTTAGTTGTTTTAATCGATCTTGGCTCACTATAGTTATAAGAGATGTGATCTTACATGAATAGGACCTTCTCTACATCCAGTTGAGCCTAGCAAAGCTTTAGGACTCAAGAAACCCCGGTCTTCAAGCAAAAAAACATGAAAAGTGTTAAATTGAACTTAGACTAGAAATCTATCGGTCAAATCATTTAGATAGCTGCGGTTAGACCGTAATTCATTGTGCAGTTTGACCATATGGACACTTGTGGTCTCAAAAATGAAACTTAGTTCATTTAAATCGAACTAGAGCCGGCCATGGATTACCTGTGGCCAACCCACGACCATCCCTAGCATCTTGTTATTTAGTCTTATTTTTGTAAGATAATGGAGATATTTTATTCAAGCACAAGAAATACTGCATCTCCGGTCTCTGCCATTGAAACATGTGGCTTGTTGGACCTTTTACAATACCTTCTACTAGTTGCAGTCACTACCACAAAACACAACATTTGAGCCGCCACATCAGTGCCGGGTCCCCAATATCCGGCACCGATATATGGTTCCTGCCCACCCCCCACAAAACCAAACCTGCATTGATGCCTACTCATCAGTGCCGGTTGGGGGCCCCAACAGGCACTGATTAGTAGGCAAACCATCAGTGCCGGTTGGGGGCTCCACCTGGCACTGATAAATCTTGAATCAGTGCCAGTGGAGTTGTTGGGCGGTGCGGTCTAGGTGGAAAAACTATTAGTGCCAGTTTGTATCAATAACCAACACTGGTAGTTGTAGCATCAGTGCCGGTTAGTGGTACAAACCGGCACTGATAGTGCCCCTATAAATATCTGTTCACTCCCATCTCCTCTCCCGGGCTGCTATAATTGAATAGGCTTGTTCTGCTCATCTAGCTCAGGGGAGGGGGGGGGGGGAGGGATTTTTCAGAGGTAATTAAGTGCAATTTCCGCACTCTTAGTCCTTTCATATATATATATATATATATATATGTTGCTTGCAATTAATTAATTAATTAGTGTGATTGTGTGAAAAATATTGATTGCGTTTATTTAATAATTGCAATGTTGTCAAGTGTTTATTCACTTTATTTCTTGTGCCCTGCAATTAATTATACACCTAGAGCATTATCATTTGAAAAATAATGGGCTTAATTTTTTGTCCTCTCTATGCATTATAATAATTGCAATGTTGTTGTCAAATATTAGATTATTTATTAACAAGATATTTTTAATTTATATATATTTTTAAATTGTACAGATGGTTTGTCGGTGCATGTACAATTTGAAACGCAGCTCCGTTGAGTATATTAATGGATTAGCTACATTTCTGAGCATGGCAGAGGAATTCAGGGTGCGAGAAAATGCCGATTTTATACTATACCCGTGTATTGATTGCAAGAACGGGAGAGGTCTTTGTATGCAAGAAATTCTTGAAGACTTGATGACATGTGGTTTTATGCCTAGCTATACCTGTTGGAGCAAACATAGTGAAAATAAGAATGAGACACTTGGTGTGGCGTAGGGTTGAAAAAGGGATGGAAAATCCCGACCATTTGTGCTGTCGGTTTTGTTTCTTACTGATTGTTTTTGTCGGCACGATTGGATTTTTATAGATGGCCCTCTTGCCGCACTAGCGGAGCGAAAAACCTCAGGTCATAGTAGGTCTCTAGATTACTCTGAAAAATTCAAGCTAGAAGGCCAGGCAAATTATCATATTTTGTTTCAAATGTGCCAAACCTCATCTCCACAACTTTCTGTTTTGCCCTCCATGCATCCACATAGCTAATTGGATACTACTTGAATTTCTTCTCAATGTGCTTAATAATTGACCTTGGTTTGTACTCCAGGTTATTCACAACGTAGGGGTACATCTCTATTGCAATAAAGGAAGATGTCATTTTTCTGTTGTATTTCTCGACCCCCTGAAAGTGACAAATATGCTCGATCACGATCAACACTTGACATTAATCCTTCTATTTACCCTTGAATGCGTGCACCTGCCATGGACACCTATTCTTCACACACTTTACTTCGTACACCAACTTGTTTGATTTCACGACCCAGAACTCTCTCTAAAGTGACACCGCCCAGTGTTTCATTGCTTCCTTCAAATCCTCTATGTATCCATACTTAGTCCGCTGAATGACCTTGTTCTTCTTGTACTCCCATGGCACATGATGTCTCTCGGAGATAACAAGTCTGGAGAAGTTCTCATTGGTACATTCTACAGGCATTACATTCAACTCCTCGCATTCGATGATTCATCAAACTCTGTATGCTCGTTATCAACATTGTTTCTATCCATTTCCTCAACAATGGTGCCGATTATCTTTCCCTTGTCCACCACTCCTGTTGGCTACCTATCTTCTTTTTTATCTTTTCCCTCGTTTTCCTCTATTATTTCAACATCACCTTCCGTCACACTTGGACCCTCATCATCTTGCACAACCATTAGAACGTTGTTATCCTTCTCGTACACCAACAGAAGTAAACTAAGTGGTCAACCACATTGAAATGCATTTTCAACGTACCATCTCCATGTGGTAGTGTAATCCACCGGCATAAATTCCAAGAAACCTTCGATTGCACGACTCGCTATAACATACACGATTATTGCGTTGATCTAGGGGTCGACTCGGAAGCCTCGCATCAACCAGTTGTATGTCAACGTGAAACTTCTCTCAGTCGGCCTATTAATGCCATTAACCGTTGAATTGAACTTTGACAGACTTACACACTGTGGACCATACCTAACATTCACTTAACCGCGAAATAACTAAAATATCACCTTATTTGACATATCTGTTGATGAAAAAATAGAGTTAAACTAAGTACTAACATGGTCATTAGATCTACTACTGTGTAATCGATTTTTTATAACCACTGTGTTTGAAAAAATTACAACATTTAATGGGTTACAAACATTTTTAAAGACCTACAAAACTACAGATCTACGAACAAAATAATTTATTTTCATTTTGTACGATACATGTATTTAGTACAATACTACACATACTACATCACTTCATCAATATGAATGGATATTGCAAAGGGACAAAAACTTTTATCTGCAGAAAAGTTCGTAAACCAGCAGAGCTTTGCCGCTTTCCTTCGTCTCCCCTCTTAGCCCTCTCTTCTTTTTTTTCTGAAATTTTTTGGAATTTAATGAATTTTTTGGCAGCTGGGAGGGGGTTTTATACCTAGCTGCCCAAAAATTGCCCTAGGGGGAGGTCCTTTTTTGGCTATTTTACAGGTGGCACCCTCTCTCCCCGGCCGGGCGGCCGACCTTTTGCTAGTGGCCCCCCTAGCTGGGCAAAAAACGGCCTAGGGGAGGGTGGCCAGGGGGCCGCCTGCAAAATAGCAGACGGCCCACCTGGTGGCTGCCTGTTCACGGCGGTCGACGGTTGTTTACCATGTCATATAAAAAGTCATCTGGGAGAGCGTTTTTTATAAAAAAAAAACCTTCCAGAGGGTGTTGAGGTATAAATATGTAAATATTGAAAGCGAAAATATACTTTTATAAATATTTTTTAAAAAATATAAAAAAAATCACAAATAGTATATGTAGTAGCAAAGCATAGAGCAATGGCAAGAATAATACCACATCGGAGGTTTTAGAGAAGCTTGAGTGCTTTATAAGATTTGAAGTCCGAGCTCTAGGAACGCTGGTTCGATCTTTTTGTGCTTAGTGACTTTTTTTTTTCGTTTTTCTTTATTTCACGCTGATACTGGCTTGAGCGTCATGGTCAGTTTGGAAACGACAGTGATCAGTGTTTGTGTACTAGCCAAACAAATCGGCTTTTATTTTTGAAGACTAAATTAATAAATTAGCTTAGATGGCACTTTTACAGCAATAGTTCCAAGGGACGAGCGGTAGAAACCTAAGAGATCGATTTCCTTTATTTTGAACGATGCGATGCAAAGTAGATTATATATCTTCTCCAACTAGCTTAGACAGGTGATCATCTTAATTCTTCAGCAAGCTGATTACAGTCTTCACTGAATCACTGTATTCACTACACTTGAGTATCTGTTGAGTGTTGAGTATCACTGCTCGATCTTCTTTTGCTCATCGGCTCCCGCATGATCCCTCCATTCCTTGGGCATTGCATATGAATGTGCTGTGTGTACTGCCATGGATGCATTTGGCTCATCTATGAAAGTTGGAGGATTAGACAGAGGATGATGAATACTATGAACATGCCGAGGAAGATAACTAAGACGCCTAGGAGGAGGTTCCTCATGAAAAGTTTCCTCATGTGGATGCCTAGGAGGAGGTTCCTCATAAAAAGCTTTCTCATGAAAAGCTTCCTCATGTGGAACTATCTCATTTGGTTCCACATGAAACTCATATGTGTTGACTGCTTCCATGAATGCACTCGGCCTATTTATGAAAGTTGGAGGATTAGACAGACGCCTAGAAGGAGGTTCGTCATGTTTTGTGTGTGCCACCATGAATGCACTTAGCCCATCAGACAGAGGATGACGAATGCTATCGACATGCGAAGGAGCAAGAGGCGTAGGAGGAGGATTTGTGGGGCTGAACAACAGGTTGCTCATTAATAGAGATCGATAATACAGATGCTATGCCCGGCAGCTATGCGTTTCTCAGTGTTTGTGTTTTGTTTACCTGTCTGTGGGTGTAGGTATGGTTGTGTGGTGCTAGCCCTTTAAATACTAACCAAAGAATCTTTTTGTTTTTTTTGACTATATAGGTTGTGTTTGATCTTTTTCTTTAGATTGTTAACGCGGATTATTTTTTTATTAACACAATAAATTAATTTTTTAAAAAATAAGTTTCATAAATAGTTTAGAATAGGAGAGCAAATAATTCGCGTTTTTAGAGGTGTGGAGCAAATTATTTGTTTAAAAAATTTGAAAAAAAAGCAGAAAAGAACATAGCCATAGCCAAAGGATTCTTCACTGGGGTAGATTAATATTCGCATAATTGCATTGACGTACAAATATGACCGGGCGGTCGACCTTATCTTGTAGGTGCCATTTTAATTCTTAATTTCCTGATCATAGCTTGCGAAATTCGACTACATCTACCTTGTCACTTATCAGGCAAGCCATGGCGCCATCTTCTTCTAATGTACATTGTTTTTAACCTTGATCCTTGGGTCCATCTTGCATGATATTCAAGCTTTGTCCGGCCGCCATTAAAAAAAAGTTCAAAATAGCGCGTAACAAATACATTTGCCAATGCGTACCCTAACGTAAGCTAAACAAATAGAAGCCAACGGTAAATCTCTAATCTCACTTAAATTCTTATTAAAAGCGCAGATATATATGTGTATTATTTATGAACATTAGGATTTGAATTTTACATGGTGCCATACCATTCGTAGGTACTTCTAAAAAGCTTTCATCTAACTCTGGAAAGTAAATTAACAGGGTGACTGCGAAATATATCAAACAACAAATACATGAGAACAGGTGGAGTATTACTATATTTGCTACACCCACAAGCTACCCATATAGTTTTTTAATTAGAGCTTTGACACTTCAATTTTTTAATTATATATATCTAAGCGATGTATGCACGTATATCAATAAACATTTTCTCAAATATCGTATTATGTACGTATGCCAATATCCAATATGCTAAAGTCTGATTGAAAAAATGCGAGGCAAGGCGTATCCAGGACAAGCAGTCTACTCCAAGAGAATTAGATAGCAGGGAGCAAGACACCTACAGTACAAGTATGGGAGATACACCACTAAATCCTCATTTGAAGTAGGAATGTACTTATCCCTTTGATTGTTTAAGAAAGCTGTAGAAAAATAAATGAAGCAATAAAATAAATTTATGGATAAAACTTTTATATTTGTGTTATTAGCGCTTTGAATACCAATGTAAGAAAATAGACTACGATGAGAAAACCCTAAAACCAACTTTAAGTTTCAAAATTCAAATTCTTATGTACAAATCAGGATTGTAGAAATGCCTCATCAGAAATTATAAAAATTCTCATGTTAATGAGAGAAGAAAAAAAAGATCTACTCCCTGCCGTCATCTTTATTTCACAGTGGGAGAGTTAAGTTTAGTTCTCCTGCGGTAAAAAAAAAGTGACAAGATGGAGTAGCATATATCAGTAATGGATTAGATTAAAAGAATAGTCCATATCAGGTACAATTTGGTAATTTCCAATTTCAATCTAGCCATCCATCATTCATAGGACTGAATTTTAACAATTCAAATTAAAAAAAAGTTCTTATCTCATTGTTTGCTTATTGTCTTATCAACCATAACCAAATTTTGAATTTTAAAACTTAATTTTACAGTTTATTGTGAGGTTTTTTCATCGAAGTTTAATTTGCAGCATTGCTTTTTAAATTGCTAAGAACACATATGTTCAAGTTTTACTTATAAATTATTTTTGGTTGCTTAGATCATTTTTTCATGAGTTATCAGCTGTAAATCAAACGATTAGAGCTGAAAGAGTTCATACCAGGTACAATCACGTAACTTGATAACTATTAATTGTCATCTGGTCGTCTATCAGCTATGGGATCAAATCGAATTATAATTAACGAAGTGCATATCTGGTTGTGTTCATTAATTTCAAAATTTGGAATTATTAAACTAAGGAAATACTAAAATTAAGACTCCTAGAGGAGTACACCATGGTAATTATTAACTCCAAAAGTCATAACTATTATTTATTAAATCTGAAAAAACGTAACTAAGATTGAGACTCTAAACTGATGAGTACGAATATTCGTTTATTAATTCCAAATTGCTGGAATTATTTAATAAGAAAAACAAATTAAGAATTCATGCCAAGTACAACTTTCTATTTGTTAGTACCAAATTTTAATAATTATTAAATAAAAATAGAAAGTAATAAACACAATTCATTTAGGTTGGTTCATCATCATGGATTTAAAAGGAAAATTATTCAACAATTGTTTATATCTAATTACTAATAAATTTTAATGTAAACATGCAAATATTAAAATATCAATAGCTTAACTTTCGTTGTAGTCATTTGGATATTGATGATTTGTACTTTATGTCTCACTTACAAATAAGTTCTATCCAAAATTTCATTTATGCAAGAGTGAAAAATCATCGATTGACACCATCAATGAGAGCCTCCACAGAGTGTAATTTGAACTGGCATAGGAGGGGGGAGAGAGAGAGAGAGAGGGTATTGGCCTTAAACATTGTAGGGAAACGGTAAGGAAATTAGCTCAAGCATCTAACGATATCGAATAACATCTTCATCTTGGTCCACTCGCCGAAAGCATAAAAAAACAAAGCGGGAAACCGAACAAATGAAAAAAAAATAAAGGACGTACTCCTAGCATACACATGTTTTTATGCCTATGTGTCCAACCTGGATGCTGCTGCTCTACAAAACTTCTAGCTAACTCTCTATCCACCTGCGAAAGCAAGAAAAAAAATAATTGAACATCGCTTAAGAGGTGAAAAGCATATATTCCGATGGCCACCACTGCGATGACATCTATATATTCTGTTGGCCACCATTGCGATCAAATCTTGAGAATCAATCTCTCCGTCTCTCTCTCCTCTGAGCTGTTTATCATTAGACTAGGGGCACATAATTGTTAATAAGATTCATTTGGTTATAACAATTAAATTTCAATAGTAAAATTTGGAGGAGAAAATACAAATGCCCCCAAAAAATCACTTACATTTCCACACTTCCCTTCTACAACTCAATTTCATAAAAAAAAACTCTTCTATAAGTCATTTTCTCTTCCAACTATTCCATCATCTCATTTTCTTGGATTTCTTCTTGCTCACTTAGGATTTTTGTAAGAATAGCTATCGAATATACTAGTTCTAGTATGTTACAGTTGGACTTGGAGTTGTAATAAGTAATAGCGGTGTCGGCGTCAGACTTTGTAACCTGGCAACCATTCAAATTGAGAGGGGGGCGCCGCAATGTAATCATGGTGACGACAATATAGCGTAGGCACACAGGGAGAGGATGGCAGTGAGGCCATGTACTTGGAAAGGCTAGGTGTGTTATATTGATTGGAGAGTAGTGCCCATGAATCGGAGCCCTTGAGGATTAGGTTTCTGTTGAATCTTGTTAACAAATGTTGTGTTTTATATCTCATCATTTGACGTGTCTGAGTTGATCAATGGGTGACAAGATTAAGGAGGTTAGTCGTTGATCCGCTATATGGACTAACTTTTATAAAAATTTTCACATGAATAGTTCTTCATGGAATTTCTCCAAAAATCCTCCGTTTCAAAGGATAATGTTTGTAATGTGTATTTGCATCTGAAATCCAAGCAATAGAGGAAATGTATGAGATGAAGTAAATACCACCTTATTGATGACATCTCTTCTTCTCTCGTCAGTCCTTAGGTTTGATGACCTCACAATCGTCTCCTTC
The DNA here is from genome assembly GCA_003991445.1 of Oryza meyeriana var. granulata. Lineage (NCBI taxonomy): Eukaryota > Viridiplantae > Streptophyta > Magnoliopsida > Poales > Poaceae > Oryza > Oryza meyeriana. The sequence goes on from RYFJ01001625.1 coordinate 231,138, forward strand.
TCCATCATCGTTTTTTGTCGCGGGTTTTAGGGAATGTTTAACTGTATACAAAATTAAAGTGCTAATCAGTCGGAAGTAGGCAAATGCAATGCTTAGCGGATATGGCAGGCTGTTTTGCCACACAGAAGTATTACGAGTTGCAAGAATCAAAGCAAAACCAGCCAGCAACGAGCAGAGATCATACGGAGGGGGAAGTTGAAAAATAAATTCACTTCTAGGGGGCTTTTGTATGAAATCAATCGAGTTATATATAGGGGGAAGCGTGTAATATACAAGTGACTTAAGGGAGTCACTTTACTCTCAACAATGTAAGAGATAAAGAGAATCGGGTCCTCTTAAGTGTGAAAAGCTGTTATTAAGTTGCAGTTAGATCGAATATTATAGCCATTGCAAAGCATTTATTGATGCAAAAACGTATCCCATGTTAGGACACACTGAGCACCTTATGTGCAACCTGTAACGGTACCTGCAATTGTACCGCTACAAGGGTACCATAGATACTAGCGAACACTAACCCGGGAAGAACCCCGTTAGGGAAAGCATGTGCCGATTTGTCCTAGGCTCAGCAGACTAGGTAGCTAGGACAACCTCCAATGCCGTAGAGACAAGAGATGACAATAAATAGGGCTAAAAAGATATAGAGCAAAGGGATAAGAAAAGATAGAGATAGGGGTAGTAGACTGATTTTGACGATTGATTGTTAGTTGTTTTAATCGATCTTGGCTCACTATATTTATAAGAGATGTGATCTTACATGAATAGGACCTTCTCTACATCCAGTTGAGCTTAGCAAAGCTTTAGGACTCAAGAAACACCGGTCTTCAAGCATAAAAACATGAAAAGTGTTAAATTGAACTTATACTAGAAATCTATCGGCCAAATCATTCAGATACCTACGGTTAGACCGTAGTTCATTGTCCAGTTTGACCGTATGGACACTTGTGGTCTCAAAAATGAAACTTAGTTCATTTAAATCGAACTAGAGCCGGCCACGGATTACCTGTGGCCAACCCACGCCCATCCCTAGCATCTTGTTATTTAATCTTATTTTTTTGAGATACTGGAGATATTTTATTTAAGCACAAGAAATACTGCATCTCCGGTCTCTGCCATTGAAACATGTGGCTTGCTGGACCTTTTACAATATCTTCTACTAGTTGCAGTCACTACCACAAAACACAACATTTGAGCTACCACATCAGTGCCGGGTCCCCAATACCCGGCACCGATATATGGTTCCTGCCCACCCCCCACAAAACCAAACCTACACTGATGCCTACTCATCAGTGCAAGTTGGGGGCCCAACAGGCACTGATTACTAGGCAAACCATATGTGCCGGTTGGAGGCTCCACCCGGCATTGATAAATCTCAAATCAGTGCCGGTGGAGCTATTGGACGGTGCGGTTTGGGTGGGAAAATTATCAGTGCCAGTTTGTACCAATAAGCGACACTGGTACTTGTATCATCAGTGCCGGTTAGTGGTACAAACCGGCACTGATAGTGCCCCTATAAATATCTGTTCACTCCTACCTCCTCTCTCGAGCTGCTATATTAGAATAAGCTTGTTCTGCTCATCTAGCGCGAGGGGGGGGGGGGGGTTTAGAGGTAATTAAGTGCAATTTCAATTTATAATAATTACAATGTTGTTGTCAAATATTAGATTATTTATTAACAAGATATTTTCAATTTATATATTTTTTGAAATTGTACAAATGGTTCGTCGGTGGATGTACGATTCGAAACGCAGCTCCGTAGACTATATTAATGGAGTAACTACATTTCTAAGGATGGCAGAGGAATTCAGGGTGCGAGAAAATACCAATTTCATACTATGCCCGTGTATTGATTGCAAGAACAGGAGAGGTCTTTGTATGCAAGAAATTCATTAAGACTTAATGACATCTGGTTTCATGCCTAGCTATACTTGTTGGACCAAACACAGTGAAAATGAGAATGAGACACTTGGTGCGGCGTAGGGTTGAAAATGGGACGGAAAATCCCGACCATTTGTGCTATCGTTTCCGTTTCTTACGTACCATTTCTGTCGGTATCAGAAATTTTCGGTAATGGTAACGGAAACGGTAACCGTATTGGGGCTGTAATTTCCAAAAGTTTTCAGCAAATTCCCGAAAGCCTTTCTCCAATCTCCAGTCTAGTCTCCTGTGTCCAAACTCCAGAGCCCAAAATTAATTGTTGACTTATTTCATTTGTTGTGTGATTATAACAGAGCTGCATTATGTGGCTATACTTATGTGCTCAATAAATCATGAATGACATGATGCGAGGATGAATTTGTATGGTCATGCGTAGTTAAATATCCAATGTTATTGTTGTTTCTGACATGAACTTTTGGCTTCCGATCGATATCGGTATATTTCTGTTCCGATAGTTTTGTTTTCGAAACACCGATAGTACCGATATTGTTTCCATCTCCGAATTTACCGTTCCGTTTCTGTCTCCGACGAAAAAAATGGAAATGGAAGCGGGAGAGGCAGTTTTCCGACCGTTTTTGACCATTTTCAAACCTAGTCCGACGAGTATCGATATGTTGAATGACGAGGGACAGGGATTTGTTGATAATGGTCCATCCCCATCGGTCAATGACCTCCCCACAGAAGATGGTTTGGATCAGGTGCTATGTGATGGGGAGGGTGATGAGTACAAGAACGATGATAGGGAAAGAGAGAAGTTTGACCGCATGCGTAAGGACAATGAGACAACTCTCTTTTTCGGTTGCAACGAGAAAAAATTGCATGCGGTCATTTCACTGCTATAGCTCAAGGCAAGCAATGGTTGATCAGACAAAAGCTTCATAGAGCTACTGTCTCTCTTGGGGGATATTCTTCTAGAGCATCGCGTCTAGCCGGAGACCACATACCAGGCCAAGCAAGTAATATTCCCACTAGGACTAGAAGTTCAAAATATACAAGCATGTCCAAATGATTGCATTCTTTATCACAGAGAATATGCAGACCTGGATGCATGCCCGGTGTGTCAGGTATCACGATACAAACACATGGATGGTGTTGATGAAGTGGACATGAGCGAGAAGCACAAGAAAGCAAATCCCAGCTAAAGTGGTATGGTACTTCCCTATAATTCCTCGGCTCAAGCGTCTGTACGCAAACAAAGACCACGCGAAGATGATGCGATGGCACGCCGAAGAGCATAAGAAGGATGGAATGCTTCGGCACCCAACCGATGGGGCCCAATGGAGAAACATTGATAGGAATTACACCAAGTTTGTGTTAGAAACAAGAAATGTAAGGTTTGGGCTTAGTACGGATGGAATGAATCCATTCGGCGATATGAGTAGTCGTCATAGCACCTAGCTTGTGGCGCTTTGTATCTACAACTTTCCCTCTTGGCTATGTATGAAGTGCAAGTACATGATGATTCCAATGATTATCCAAGGGCCAAGACAAGCCGACAATAATATTGATGTGTACCTGAAGCCATTGGTGGAAGATCTTGTCGAGCTAAAGACAAATGGCGTACAGGTGTGGGATGTGTACAAAAGGACTTACTTTGATTTGCGTGCAATATTATTCGTAACAATCAACAATTACCCGACGCTAGGCAACCTTGCAAGACAGACCGTGAAAAGAGCCGAAGCATGCGTGCAATGCTTGGATAACACTGTGCACATATGGCTCCCTAACTCAAGAAAAATGGTTTACATGCATCACCAAAGGTTCCTCCGTTCACACCACCCATACCATAAGAACAAGAAAGAGTTTGATGGGTCCGAGGAAGATGGTACAGCTCCTAAGCATAAAACCAGGCAACAGCTATTCCAAAAGGTGAAGGACATCAAAGTTACCCTTGGCAGGGAATGCTGCAAGTGCACCATCACATGACGACGTGCCAATTTTGTGGAAGAAAAAATCTGCATTTTGGGACTTGCCATACTGGGTGGATCTAGATGTTCATCATGCGATCGATGGCATGCACGTCAAAAAGAATGTTTGTGAAAGGCTTATCGGGAGATCTTGCTTAACATATCTAGGAAAACAAAAGATACACTCAAATCAAGGAATGACCTCAAAGAACTTGAGATCAAGAAAGAGTTGCACCCTCAAGAAAAAGATGGTGGTGGCCACTATCTCTCGGCTGCCTTCTACACCCTTAGTAAGGCCAAGAAAAACAATTTTTGCAAATGCTTGCACGGAATCAAGGTACCATCTGGTTACTCGTCCAACATTAGAACTAAAGTCAATATGAAAGAGAAAAAATTAGTTGATATAAAGTCACATGATTGTCATGTGATGATGACACAACTGCCCCCCATTGTGATAGGAGTCATTCTGTTGGAGACGGTTTGTGGACCAATAACAAAATTGTGTGACTTTTTCAATACTATCTCACAAAAGGTCGTGGATCCTACAACACTGCAGAAACTTCAGGAAAATGTGGTCATTACTCTATACTAGCTAGAGACGTGTTTTCCTCCATCATTTTTCGACATCATGGTGCATCTCATCAATCACTTTATGAAGGAGATTAGAATCCTAGCCCCGCGTATATGCACCAAATATATTCTTTTGAGAGGTTCATGGGGGTTTTGAAGGGTTTCGTCCGTAACAAGTTCCGTCCAGAAGGCAGCATTGTCGAGGGTATTTCAACCGAGGAGGTCGTCGAGTTCTGTATCGACTATATGGACTCAAACCGATTGGTGTCCCACTCTCTCCCCATGAGGGGAGGCTACATGGTAAAGGAACAATCGGTCAGAAATCAATGTACATTCCCAATGTCGTATCGATTCGGCAAACCCATTTCGTAGTGCTGCAACAATCGGTAGTAGTGTCCCCGTGTTTCGACATTCACTTGAACATGCTGCGAAGATAAAATTGTGCAAGGTCAGAAACATGGATCTTGAAACAACATAAACTTCGTTTCGACGATTGGTTGAAGGTGCATATCATTAATACAGACATAGACAATGAGCAGCTGAGACATTTGGCTCGGGGACCATCTAACACAATCTTGACATTCGAAGCATATGTTATCAATGGGTTTACTTTCTATACGAAGAGGCAAGATGCGAAGAGTACAAACCATAACAGTGTTGTCCGCATTGATGCCTACAATAGTGACGGCTACAAGGACACATACTATGAAGCCATAAATGATATATGGCAACTCGAATATGATGCTCTTAAGGTCCCTTTATTTAGGTACCAATGGATCAATATCAATAGGGGTATAAAGATTGAAAAAGATGGAGTGACTACCGTAGATCTAAAGCAAGTCGAATACAATGATGAGCCATTCGTACTCGACAATGATGTAACATAAGCCTTCTATGTGACTAACCAATCAACCAAGAGACGCCACGTTGTTCTTCAAGGAAAAAGAAAGATCATCAGAGTTGACAATGTTGTTAGCGAAGAAGACTATACTCACGACTTTGAGATACCTCCCTTTGCAGTCAACATCAACATGGGAGATGAAGATCTGCTCGATAAGGACACCACATACATATGTCGTGATCATCAGGAGGGCGTGCTTGTTCCAGTAAAATAGAGAGAGTAATCTAGTTTTTTATGTTTAATTATCGATGCCCATGTAATATTTGAATCAACATATCCATGGTTAATCAATGTACCCATGTAATATTTGGTATAATATCTGAAGTCATATCTAAATTTCTATTTTATTTTATTAGTATTTTATTCCATTGGAAATAATAATTAACAATAAAATATCATCACAAATCCTATATTTTAGCATTTCATTCCATTAAAAATAATAATTAAAAATGTCATCGCAGATCCTCCATTTTAGTACTTATTTTTATTAGTATTTCATTCCATTGGAAATAATAATTAACAATAAAAATGTCATCATAGATCCCACATTTTAGTACTTATTTTTATTATTTCATTCCATTGGAAATAATAATTAAGAATAAAATGTCATCACAGATCCTATATTTTAGTACTTATTTTATTAGTATTTCATTCCATTGGAAATAATAATTAACAATAAAATGTCATCACAGATCCTACATTTTAGTACTTATTTTTATTAGTATTTCATTCCATTGGAAATAATAATTAACAATAAATTGTCATCACAAATCCTACATTTTAGTACTTATTTTTATTAGAATTTCAGTGCATTGGAAATAATAAGTAACAATAAAATGTCATCACAGATCCTACATTTTAGTACTTAATTTAGTATTTATTTTTAGTAGTATTTCATTGCATTGGAAATAATAATTAACAATACAATGTCATCACAAATCCTACATTTTTAGTATTTTATTTTTTTAGTATGACTGTGCCGGTCATCTGTGCCAAGTATTGTAAATACCCGGTACAGACCAGTGGATATGTGTACCGGGTATTGAGAATACCCGATACAGATGTGTGCTATCTGTGCCAAGTATTCTAAATACCCAGCACAAATGAGGCGATATATATGATGATTCTATCTATTCCCCCCAATCTAAACCCTAAACCTAAGGATGCCGCAGCCTGGACGCCGATCGCCGCTGCCACCTGGAGGTCAGCTCCTCACCCTAGCTCCTCCTCATCCCGTCTTCTCTGCCAATTCACCACCGTCGATTCCTGTAGGCTGCGCTGCTGTTGTCTTCTCCGTGCCCCTATGGACGCTGCACCGTGATTTGGAGCGCCGCCGCCAAGCCACTGGAGTGCCGCCCTCGCATCCGGAGGTCAACTTGCCCTTCTCCTCTTCCCCCTCTACCTCTCATGTATTGTGTGTGAATAAGGTAAATTATTTGATTCCAATTCTCGCCGATGAACACTAATGCGCGCGGTATTCTCTGAATTTTATGCTCATTATTCTCTGAAAAACTATGCTGATGAATACTGATGAGCTTGCACAGTGATACTAGTAGCTATAGTCACTAGTCAGCATGCAGATGTAGTAGCTAGGAGCAAGTACTTCAAGTTCAAATGCACTTGTAGCTTGTGTAAGATTATATACACAAAATTAGCTCCTCTATCCCTCTACATTTTCTTCTTTGATGCAGCATATATGCATGCCTTCCATGCTCCTAGCTAGCAATAAAGCAGTATAGCAGCTTAATTTTGCTCAGTCAAACTAGGCTCAAGAAGATAGATGCATATGTGCAGCAAGCTATCTTAGGGTTTTGGCATGCAAGTACCCAAGAAGATGCCACAACCTGCAAAAATTCATGGAAGATATATCTCTGCTTCTAAAAAGATGATTTATTTTATCATAGTGTCAATTTATTTTATCTATCTATCATGGTTAACAAGCCACAAGTGGGATTTATCATTTTTTTCCCTTTTCAAAATTCCATTTCAATCAATAATTCTATTAGTTATATCTTTAATTTTCTCCCTTTCAGAATTCCATTTCAGTGGGATTTGTCATTTTTTTTTGTTTCTCCGCAACCACAAGTAATTAATTAGAATAAATCTGTGAAACTATAGGGTAAATCTGTGGAGCTAGGGAGAGATAAAGTGTGTAGCAACAAGGATGATAGATATATTTTTGTTGCAGCAACAAGGGGCAAATCTGTGGAGCTATATGGAGAGATAAAGTGTGTAGCAAGGCACAAACAATCAGTAATTCCAGAAATTGCATGCATAAACTGAATAATAGTTCGTAACTAGCACCTGGCATTAGATGCTGATCCAACAAGGAGGATTTAGGATATGGACAAGGTATATGTAGGTGTAGAAACAAATTGTGACTAAGATGGATTATTCTCAAACTTGACTAATCAATCAACAACCTCCTAATTCTTAGACTACAAAGAACAGGACAACAAGCTGGTAGCTGGTCGCTAACATTTTCTCCTTTCTTTTTTTTTCAGTCTTTTTCTTTTCTTTTCTTGTTTTTCTATTTCTTCTTTTTCTTTAACAAGGGGCAATGTGTTGAGGATAGGTTGGCATCACCCAGATGTTTATGAACCTCAATGGATCAATGGATTATTTGCTATTTAAGTGCCCTATAGCTGAATATGTATGGAGAGCTGTGGCCTGTGTCTTGCTGTGTCATTTTTTTTACAAATATTTGGATCATTCCCAGGGAAATCAATGTGTATGTACTGCTACTGTGTCATGAAACCTTTTGACCTGTACTGTAGCTAGGAGGGGATGGAATGCATCAAGCAGACCCTCTAGCTAGTTAATTAGATAGTACTATTACTAGAGACTAGGTATATTAAGTGTGGAATGGCACTTAACATGAACATCACCAACACATGCACTCGTGCACTAGTCCTGCTAGTTACACAGTGATAGGAACGAGGTGCCCGATCTTTCGATGAGATTGATAGCTATCGATTTGTTGGTAGAGGTGACCCTGGCAATCTGACTATAAACGCACGATGTCGATTGCGCCTTAGCAATCGCTGAACCAACTCCAAGATGTTATTGACCTCGCTGGCGGCGCGATCAACCTGAACACAAAGTTCAATTCCGGCAAGCAATCGAAGAACTAGCAAGAATAGGACGTAAACAATCTGATATTGCGAATATGAATAAAGTGTAAATATGAATCACAAAGTTAGGATCCCGAAGCTGTCTTGACAGGTGGTCGACCGACACAACTGAAGAACAGAAGTTTACACAATGGCTAAACCTAAACTCAACGAAATCCAAGTGGTAACAAGGGAGGCGGCGGCTCTTAAATAGGGAAACGACCAGGGAGGGACGTCCCACGCGCACGCCTAGGGTTACAAAGCCCATGGGCCTAAGTGGGGATGGCGCAGCACCCGTTTGACTCGGACTCAGGAACCAATGTGGATTGTTTTGATGATTGCGGCTGGCTCAGATGGAATTTGAAGATAAGGTTGGATCTGTTGGAAAGTAGACTTCATAAGCTTTCCATGAAGTACAAGAACATCCCAAACGGAGTCCGTATGAGGAAGTTATGCCCGTTTGAACTTGGTACCATCGCAGCAGTCCGAATCTGATTCCAGAACGAGTCCATCTCGAATTCTTGCTTGACTTCGTCCCTTTCCTTCATCCTTTTCCAGATTTCTAATCACAATTAAATTATTTGCATTAGGTAGTGGACTATTCTCAATAATATATGAACCTAGGAAGGAATTCACCTGGTAATTAAGTTGACGAGCACGAGTTCAAGTAAGTGGTCCTTGAGTAAGTGGAGTAAGTGGTCCTTGTTGTGAATGGGTTGTATCCATGGAAGGGATGTCCTCATCACACAGTAATGGATCCACCCCTGATGTATAGAGACATGATCATCATATTCAATCTCAAAGAATCACCGATAAAAACGAAGTTAGTGTTCTGTATTTTTTATCGATCTATTTTTATTAGTTTTGAAAGGCAGAATGGAGCACGAACAAGGCCCGAATGATGGAATAGATGGGGACTCAAGCCCGGGCGAAAGCCCCCCCCCCCCCCCCCCAATTACCTGAACTTGAACGAGAATCAAGATCCTGGGAACATGCCGCTAAATAAACATGTAAAGTCAATAGATTAAATCACTTATCATTATAACTCGTACATTGATATTCCTACAATGTTTTGAAGGCATCTGGCCATTTGGAGCCCTTCGTCGGCAATGAACAAGGAGCACATGTTCCAAGAGGACCAAACAGAATGCTGAAAAGATACACAGTTACAGCCCTGGCAGTAAATGGTAACCCCGTTGAGCCGCTCAGTGCAATGAAGGCTTGGAGAACGGCGTGTGGGTGCATTGTCAAGGACTTTGTTCCCATCAAGTATCAAGCCTGGAGACCCGATCGAACTTGCCCAGAGCTACTGGTGGTGCCTGCTGAAGAAAAAAACATATGCTGGTCCCATGCGAGAGCATGCAGGTGTTACACGGACTTCCGCTTCCAGATGGGTATGCCAGGGTCGATGTCGAGATTGTGAAGCCCCAACACGAGAATGTAAGACTAGATATTCCACCGGAAAACGATGTAACAACTCTGGGGCAGGCAGTACATAATCTGATCGCATGGCCAAAGCGATACATCGTCCTAGACAATGACGAGGTTCTATCTTCACCTCATCTAGGGTGCATGTCGCCACCAGAGGAACCGAGCCAGAAGAGTCCTACACTGCCACCTCCACCTCCACCTCAACTGTTGAACAAAATGAGGGCTCGCGGTGCTACTTCTAACAAGTCAACTCCGGCGGGTTCTAAGGAGATGAGTGGTAGTATCACGTCACTCCTCCATCCTACAGAGAAGGAGAAGAAAGAACTCGTGGATCCTCAGATCCAGTAATTCTTTATTTTCATGGCGAAGAGACAAATCACTCCAAATCCGCTACCATCAGATTGTGAAAGAATTGTGGAAAAGAAGCACTTAAGGCATGAATCTATTAGAAATTTCAAGGCAGGTCACGCATTAGAATGCCCAAAAGAAGACGTTGAAGCTCCCTTGGAACCACTCGCATATCAATATAAATTTGGATATCCATTGGTCGATCCAAACCAACTCTCCGACCTACAGACCTAGATGAGGAGATTACATCACTGGTACATGGAGGAGTCGCAAAAGGACAACAACCTTCTCGGTGCGTACTATACTAATGATGATTTCCACAACGGTGAAGGGGTGGCATGGGTGGGGTTCAGAAACCTATTCTAGTTTTATCAACAGGACGCCCTCGACATCAGTATAATGTAGCTCTGGATCTTGTAAGTATTATCATAGTCACGTAGAGAACGAAGTAATATGAATTTGTATTCAGTTTCCTTCGGTTGAATGAAAACCAAGAGCAACAGACTCCCAATTGGTTTTATCGATCCTTCATGTGTGAACAAAACGTATGTGGTCAACAATTTTGTGAATGTTGTGGACTACTTAGCAAGGACGTTGGCATTGCACAAGTCCAAATCTGACACAGTTCTCCTACCATATTGTGCCAAGTATGTGCCCCTATATCCATTTGGCGTCTTTACTATTCTTTCTATAAGTGAACTTCAGTCTAAATACCCATCTAATTAAGTACACACGTATGCAATTTTCGTTGGATACTCCTTGTCATCCATATACGTACTGACCACATCACTGTCATGGATTCCCGTCAGAAAGCACAACTAGAATTTTAGGGGGTCATTGATGCCCTGAATAAGGCATTAGGACACTACAACAGGTTAGGTAAAAATTAAGAATTTAGTGTTAGGGTTGGATTTCCTTGCCTCATACAACCATCAGGGAACAACCATTGTGGATTTTATGTGATGCGCTATATGATGTTATTTTCTGATGATATGTTATTTATGTATGAAGAAGAGGTATACATCTGCTATAGCCACACATATATTGTATAACTATATTAATAGCTTCAAAATTTTCTTCATATGCTAAATGTTTCGCATGTAAAGAGATCATGTAGATACAAGTGCCTTAACGAATCTTCAGATCTGGGGCCTTCAAGATGAACTTGCTGGCTTCATCGTTAGGGAAGTCATCAACCCAAAAGGCATACACAATTTGTCCAGGGACGGTTGTCCAGCGAGTGAACAAGGAGCACCACCACCATCTGAAGATATTGATTTATCGAGTCGTTCAGCAATAAAGTAATTTCGACTCATTGTAACTATAACATCAAAGACAATATGTAATGTTTATCCAATGTTTGAATAATGACTGCATGCAATGTATAATTAATTAGTGACCTAATAATAATGCTGTGTATAATTAATTTAATGACGTGTACTAACTTTGATACGTACAAAATGATCGACTACTACATGCATTTTTTTTGTTCTAGGTGAAACAAAAATTTAAATACTAATTGTATTTTTTTATTGGGACCATGCCATCAATGCCGGTTTGGACCAATAACCGGCACTGATGGCATAAGGTCATCAGTGCCGGGTAGTACTAGTACCCGGCACTGATAAGCTCCCGGGGGCAGCCTCCTTCGCCCTCGCGTGGCAATATCAGTGCCAGGTATTTACCCGGCACAGGGGCTCATCAGTACCAGGATTCCAGTGCTGGGCTTATACCCAGCACTGATGGCCGTTATGGCCTAGCACTGATGTGCTTTCCAGTGGTAGTGAGTACTATAAGGTTGTATAATTTAAGTCTAACCATTCACTAGTTTGTGAATTTTAGACTTTTACTCAATCAATAATAGGGGCATGTAACGTTGCGACCTTGCGGCCACTCCGGCTCCTTGCACAGGGCCACCGCCCCATCTGCCAGCGTTTCCGCGTGCAGAGGAACTCCTGGCAAATACGCCTGAACTTTTTGTCAATTTCCCAGTGGACGTCGTCGATGCTAGACTCCCATGCCTGATGGCTAGAGCTTCTCACTTGATGGCTGAACTTTTTCTGATTTTGTAATAATTCTAGGATGAATTCATGTTGCTATTTTCGTGCTGAACGATCACTTTAACTCGATGCAGGCTCTTCATCTCCTTGGGTAGTGCTGAAGTGCTTGACTCTTAATTCTGAATGAATTTAACCCATTGGATCAAGATGAGGTTTTTTAGATAAATGAAGTTTTATTAATCTTAGGCAATTACATCAAGATAATACAATTACTCTAAGAACACTCCCGACATCTGCATAACTCGATGCACACAATCAATGACTATTAAATTAGAAGAACAAAAACAAGGACATAGCAACAAATATCATGCCGTAGCAAACTACAACCACAATTGATTTTCATCCTAAAACTCCACAGAAGCAATACTTTGACTATGGAAAAGGCTTTACCAAAACAACTACTCCAAAAAGGGAACGACGCATGTACATGCCATCGTTGCCATGATCCAATTAGTAAAGATCAAACTATAGGTTTTCACCTAGAGAGAAAAACTTTGATTCCGTACAATGCCTTCAATAAGAAAGCAAAACACCACTGCCAGGTACAACCATCTATGTCACACCCATCTTGGCATCGCCATATAGACAGCACCAAGGAGGGTGCGCTGTAGAAAAATGGTGAACCGTATCGTACGGAACCGTGATATCGGCACAAGTCCCAGGATACAGATGCTGCATCACGCGGTAATAAGATAAATCATTGCAATGCTAATAATAAATTAATACCTTATGTTGCAACCTTGGGTACCTTGAGTAGCAACCTTCATCCAAAAGCAACAATAGTAGAGCATAGTGTAGCTAGAACACCAATCCACAAGCAATGATTTGGGGACGAAACCCTAATCTTCACCCTCTTCAAACTGAACTTAGAAAGAGGAGAAAAAAACAACAACATTAGAAAGGTGAGTACATTCATACTCTGCAAGCCACTGAGAAATATGAATCATGCAAGCTTTAAAAGAAGGTTGGGTTTATTTTGCAAACATTTTATTTCAAAATATTTTTCAAACATCCAAATGTGGGTTTTTACAATCCATTTGTAAAGAGGCTTACTGTCTCAATTCATCCGCGAGTCGCTTTGCAACAACTCAAGCAGATAAGCCAAGTTTTAGTTTTATTTTTTTTCTCCTCTTGTCATCTATTATTTTCAATCCATTTTCTCAAGTACGTTTATTAGTTATCTCAACTTCAGATCCTTCTGCTCATCACTTTCTATACGTTGGCTCCTTCGAGCCGTCCATATCCTATAGCACTCTGTTTCCACTCGGGAAGCCTACTCTATGATGCCATTTGATATCCTGGATCACACAGGCCCATTTCAAATCACTCAGGTCATTTGTCGATCACTCAGACCAACTCTGGCAACGGTTCCTATCCCACAAACCAGTTTCACAAAGCACAGACAAACAAATCGATGCTAAGAGAATCACCTCATGTGCACCCTTGACCATGGACACAGCTGTTTGAATAGATTAGCTAAACTCTGTAGAGGTTTCACTATTTACCCACAGACATGAAACTTACTCCAATGCCCACCGCCACTGGAAGTTCATGACAAGACATTTCCAAAGCTAATCCATGAAAACCCCATGTCACATAGTTGGTCGAGTTCATGACAAGTATCAGGCAAGACCAACCATCGTCTACCTAGGGTACACCCGGGGATACTTCTACAAATAGAATGCCACGTATAGAGGCTAGTGCCACGAAAGTCTGGTATCAGAACATGAAACTTTGTCTCCTCATCCTTGTTGCCCCACAACCACTGACATACAAGATAATCATAAGATAACAATTTACTCTTCCAAAGGTATCTCACAATACCCGTGTGGTCGTATCGCAAGATGCTTGGATGTAATTCTCCAATACATCAGTCCATATATGCGAATACGAAACCAAGCCACATAGGCAAGCCCCTGCATTGTGACTTTCGCAAAATATATTTCCTTGTTAAACCCTCCGATACCAAGTATCGGGTTTTTCAAACAGTTTCAAATCTATTTTCCCAAAGCCGTCATGTGATAGTGAAAGGTGCAGTTGACGGATACTTGCACGGAGGGCACAAACACCGAAGTATCTCATTGGTGGAGCGACAAAGATTAGAGTTCATGATATCCTATGGAAAGAAATGCAACAACTGGGTAGGTCCATTGGTTGCACGCAAACTGAGGCCGGTCAAATTAAAGTTTATACTAAACATGCAGTTTTGCAATCAACACATTTGTAAACTAGGAGCAATATGATTGAAGAGTGGCTTGCCTTGATCTTGATCTTCAAATATTTAGGATCCTCGCATCGGGTGATTTTCCAGAATGTCCACCACGTAATTAACAAGACCCTACAAATATAACAATATAATTATAAGCTAATAGTGCCATTGGATAGATCTGAATTTTAGGAAAAATTGGAAAGGTTAATGAGGTCAATCGGAGTTATGGATTTGGAGATATGAATTTATTTGAACCAAAAAATAATATCAAAGGAATATTCCTCAGGCTGACAAGTTGGACCTCCTATCATAGACATAGAGGAGCTCCTATGTCTTGGGCTCACAATGGACCTAGTCCACAGAGAGGAGGATAGTGAAATGGGCTTAGCCCATAGGAGCGGCCCAAAAGGGCAGGCGGCGCAGCCCATTGGCCGGTATTTCTTGATCGATGGCCAACTAAGGGTGGGGGGTTGTTAACACCAAAATTTGGTACGGTTCACTACCAGGTTCGGTTAAGGAAAGAAGCCATATCAGCCGATGGAAGCCAGTCCAAAAGGGCCCGAGCTTGGGAAGGAATCGTGAAGACCACGACCTGGCGTTCAATTACCTTATCTATTAATTAGGTAGTTTTAATACTTTTTTAGGAAACCTGATCTCGTGTCCGATCAAGACTTGTTAGTTTTCCTTTTATAGATAAGAAACTCCTGTTTCGTAGCCGATCAGGACTGTATCAACTCAGGGTATATACGTATGCCCGGGTACCATGTAATCTATCTCTACGATCAACAACAAAATTCGGCGCATCGCCACCCTCTTCAACGGGTTCTTGCTTCTCAAGCCGGGCTGCATCGGTTAGGTCCGAACTCCAGCGAGAGGGTAAGTCTCGTTACCCCGGCTACCAATCGGCTAGGACTTCCTCGATTAGGTCCAATATTCTAGTCGGTCTATGGTAGTCGGCTTACCACGATATATCTGCTCTGTCTATGGCTGCATCGGTTCGGTTCGACCTCTTAGGCCGGTCAGATATATCACATCACGCGTGCATAGTTTTCATCGGTTTACTGGGGATAGCTTATCGTCAGTTTGTGCTGCATCGGTTGGGTCCGACCTACTAAACTGAGCGATAAGTTGTTCCTGCTAGGCTGATGGTCTCTGTGCAAGCGTCTTATCGGAATGTATAGCCGGTAAGTTATCATATACATCACGATTGCATTAGATCTATCGGCTCATTGAGGTTCTTTTATCATTGTTAATCTGTGCTGCATCAGTTAAGTTTGAACTACTAGATTGCTAGTGATAGACTTACCCTTGCTGAGTCGATAGGTTTTATGTGATGTTCTATCGGAGTGCTTAGCCGATAGGTTATCTTTTACTATAAAGCCGACTGCATTGTTTATTATTATTCTGCTATCTACTCTATCATCGGCTTCTAGCCGATGTTCATGTGTTCTCTTGGCAGTCAGCTAGCTTACGGTTTACTTGTGCTATCTTATGGTTTGTTTATATCATCATCGGCTTCTAGCCGATGTATTAATGCACACGCTCTATCGGCAGTTGGGCAGCCGGCTGGTTTGTTATCTACTTATATTATCATCAAGCACAGGCTGACTTGGTTATCTATATCGTTATCGGCTTTTAGCCGATATATAAGCGCTGTTGGCAGTCGGGCAGTCGGCTGAAAGGACTCGGGCATGAGCACGAGCAAGAACCCGGGCGCGGGTACAGGCGAGGGCTCGGGCACGGACATTGCCTTCGGAACAAGAGCTAGCGGCGATCGGCTGGAAGGAATCCGTATCGGCTTGCTGGCCGATTGGATCGGTAATCTAATTTCTTTATCTCCTTGTCAATTGCTGGGTCAAATTGACTGGCACACCCGCGAACCTCAAAGATTTAGGACCTGCACTGGAGCTAAGCAGATCTCCCAGGCCTTCGCGTGTCTCCAGACGCCGAATCAGGTCATCGGCTCGTCCCCAGCGATTTTCGGCGTCAACAGGGGTTTGGGCTGGTGGGTCCCTCCTATTAGAGAGAAAAAAGGAGGGAGATTGGATTAAAAGGGGTGGGATTGAGATGGGACCATCTGTCAGTGTCTCACCCTCGTTTCTTTTGCCTTTTTTTTTCTCTTTCTCTCCTTTTCTTCTTTGTTCTTCTTCCTTCACTCGCGAGCTCAGCAGAGAAGAAATTGACGCTGTGATCCGAGGGCGAGGCTAGTGGATGCCGGTGGCGAGTACGGAGCCTAGGGAGGGGTTTGTAGAGGGGCCAATGACCAATGGTTTCTGGTGGTAGAGCAAGGCATGCCCATGCAGAAGCACAAAAGCCGGCGCAGCGTTTGTACTCCTCTGGATGGTGGAAGCAGCGAAGCCTCAATGGAGTTTCAAGGCGGGTGAGGGCGACAGGATTTCCGCCTTGTCTTGGGGAAGCTAGGTCCAGGATCTGTTGTTGAGTAATGGGTTTGGGTTTGCATGAACAGCGCGAGCAAAGCATTCTCGGCCTCCTGATCCCATTGAAAGATGTCGCTCTTCTTCAATAGCCTGAAGAAGGGCAACCCTTTTTCTCCCATCCAGGCCACAAACCTACTCAGAGCAGCCATGCATCCTGTCAGCTTATGCACCTCCTTGAGCCTTGTCAGTGACTTTGTTTTCAGGATTGGCTTCGATTCCTTGTCCGGAGACTAGGAATCCAAGTAGCTTTCCTTAGGGTACTCCAAACGTACACTTCTCTAGGTTCAACTTCATACGATGTCTCTGAAAGTTGTTGAACGTCTCCTGGAGGTCTTCGATCAGGTGATCTCGGGTTTTGGTCTTGACTACCACGTCATCCACATAAGCTTCTATGTTTGTTCTAATGTGGGATTGGAACGTACCTTGGACCCCTCTTTGATAAGTAGCCCTAGCATTTTTCAATCCGAATGGCATCTTAACATAGTGTAATGCCCCGCTTTCAGCGAAATGTTAAACTCTAATTTAATAAAAATCTATCCATGAAAAATCTCGCTTCTTTGTGTGCTGAGTCGTAAGTCGTGCCTGGATCTCAGTTTATCTTCTCTCGAAATCCAACCTCTCAAAAACCTATGTTCCAAAATAATCTGCGAGTTCGAATCACCATATTCGAACTTTACCCCTAAAAACCCTAATGGCCAAATCCCACAAATCCACTTTCCAAGTTTTTCAGCTTCGATATCCGCTCCAAAGATCCTAATCAAAACCCTAAAATATCCCTCTTTGAATCCCCTCCTTAAACCCATGTGGTTCCTCTCTCTATCCCTCTTTGAATCCCCTCGCAAATAACTCATTGAGGTCTCAATACAAAATTCAATTCCTTTCCCTCTGTGTCTCCTCCTTGATCCTTGAAGTCATTGGGAATTCAAATCTATATTTGAATTCAAATCCTAAATCGACTTGCATGTTATTCCTTGAAATCCCCTCTGATCCCTATCCCAACATCAGTTCACTTACCTCCACAAAGATCCCTAAAAGCATCCACAAATTCAAATTAAAAACTTAAATTTGAATTTGAACCCATTCCTCCATTGAATCTCCCTCAAATAATCCTTGAGGGCCAAAATACAAAATTAGTCCCAAAATATTCATTTCCTACTTGGGACACCCTTCCACTGATTTCCTTGATTTATCCTGAGTTCAAATATAAAATTTGAATTCAAATCCCCTTTGAAAATCCCCGAAACTCAGTCAAATAAAGCCCAGAGAAAATGAAAAGGATCACTATGCTGCCTGGGCTGAATCCCTTCTCTCTCCCGCACGGCCCAAGGCCTGCACGTGCACGCCCCCACCGAGCACCGTCAGATCATTGTTGCGTGGCTAGAGCTGCGCACGCGCCGTGCGCGCTAGCCGTCGATCTCCCCAAACCCAGAAAACCGCCGCGTGTCCCCTACACGTCGCGGACGACGCCCGATCCCCCTTAACCGCACACGCGCCACCCGCACACCCTGGATGGCTGCCTCGTGTCTCGAGGGGGCCACACCACCGCCCGATTTCCCCCTCTTTCCCTCTCCACCCCCCACGCGACTGCTATCCATCAAATCCATGCCACGTGCCCCCGAGCACCGCGCGACCGTTAATCCTCTCCCAACAGTTGTATTCTTCCTCTGTCACCGCCCCGTTTCTCCCTGACTGTGCCCAGAACCCGTTTAGAGAAATGCCACAAGCGGCCGAAGACCACGACGTCTCCACTGCGCGATGTCACGGCAGCCCCGCCCCAGTCCCACCGATGGATGCCACTAACTACCAAGGCATGGACGCCATGCTCCCCGCGCTCTGCGACCCTATTCCCACTTCTCTCTCTCCTTGTCTCAGCCTCTAACAAACCGATCAAAAGCGAGCCATGCCATCGCTGTCCCCACCACGGCCACTCGAGCCCGTGCTCACAATTCGAACATCGCCCTTCGATTGACCTCCTCCGCCCCATGCATCTCTACGATCGGCCAAAATTTCCGCCGCGCGAGAAAATCCCGCCGCGGCGCCCTACTTCTCCTTCTCTCCTCCATTATCAGCGACCTCTCCTCCTGAACCGACCCACCTCTATAAATACCTCCCCAAGGCTCCTCTCCCCCCCTTCCTGGCTCTCCTCCTTGGACGTCGTCTCCCAAAGCACGGTCGCCACCGCCGCTCGGCCGCCTCGGAAAATCCTCCTCCTCGTTGAGCCGGCCCGGCCCCGTGAACACCGCTCTCCTCCGATTCTTCCTCGCCCATCCTTGCTCGACCCGAGGACGTGATGCCCCCAAAATCCTCTGAGTCATCGCCACCACTCCCGACACCGTCATCCTGTGGATCCCCTCCGCCGATGAGCTTTTCCCCGCCGAACCCCCTTGGCGTGTACCATCCTTGTACGTCCCGGCGTCTCTCCCTCCTCCCTCAACTCCCCTAGATCCCTGGCTCGCCCTCGACACCGCCATGGCAGTTGTCCCCGGATTCCCACCTTTTCTCTCCCCGTCACCTCTGTCTCATCGTCGCCAACCGCCCTCCGCCCTTGGCAACGCAATTCGAGCCGCAAAATTGCTTCGCCTAGCTTCCCTCCTTCCACCGACGCTTTCGCTGGCACTAGAACGCCACCGCTCACCAAATCACCTTGTACCGCCATCGGCCGTTGATCACAACGGCCTCACCACTGCCCCAGCATGAGCCGAGTCACGCCCCTCACCACCCTGACTACCATGTGGTCCTGCACGCGCTGAGTCAGCAGTCCCTCCCTCCGCGCGTGTGTCTGATCCACGAGAACCCAAGCTGCTGGCTTGTGGGCCATACTCCCTCGGTCCACCATAGTCTGCGCCCATGAGCCCCTCGGTTCCTTTGACACCTGAGCCCTACCCCACTCACTTCCCCTACTGCCGCACGCCCAGTCCATGGACCGTCTGCCACTGAAGGGTGGGCCATATCCTCTCCGGTCCACGGTCGGCCAACACCGTGCACCCTCTCTGAGAGGCTGGCACCTGGGCCCCAGCCACCAGTGACATCCTCTCTTGAATCACCGACATGTGGGCCACCATACCCTGCCTCCTCGGCACACAACCCACTAACCCACATCCCTCTCCTTCCACTGAGAGCGGGCCCTGGTTGACAGTAGGCCCCTGCTATCAGCGACCCTGGGGAATATTCATGAGAATATTCTCCTCTGTAAAATCCAATAAACTCTTTTTCTTCAATCCCAAAATTCAAATAAACTTCGAAAATTCATATTTTTTAATCCGTAGATCCGACTAACTCCATTCCAACTCCAGTAATTTTCTAAAATTGAGATCTATCTAATGGCACTATTAGTAGCACTAAATAGGGACTTTTCTTGGTCTTTGTGTATATTCTTGTTTGTTCACGCATAGTAACCACCACCGGAATTCCATTTCAGAGCAAATTTCACGACGATTCTCGAAGAAGCATGAAGACCTAGAGCAAGGCAAGTCACCTTTGATCAATCGAGCCTACAATTGAAATTTAAATTATTTTATTTGTGAAATTGCATTGATAGGTGTGCACTGATCGACAGACCTTCCTAAACTTTACTACATTTAAATACTTCTTTGTCATTGGAAATACTCCGTTTCCTTGTAACCACCACTGTTGCGCCTCGGTATTTGCACATTCATGTGCGAGTACTAACAACCACCTTCCAAACTTAAAATTTGAGAACTTTGAATAAAACCTGAGCTTTACGAAATGTTTGGAAAACCCGACACATGGGTTGGTGCTTTGTGAAAGAAAAATGAGTTTTAAAAAATGGACTCTTGAGACAAGGCCGGTCCTGTGTGTGATGCCTATGTGGTCGCCTTAAGGACCGATTCCTTCAGAATTTTATCTGAACATATGACAGTACAACCACATGGGTGAAATGTTAAAGCCCCTGGCTGAGTAACTAGTCGCCTAGGGACTCCTTGTGTGTCATTGGACTGCGGATCGCTGGGAGGGCATCGGGAAAGGCCTCCTAGGTTCCTGGCACAGTATGGTCTGGGACCTACCCTGTTGTTGGTCGCGGACCCCTCCAGTTGACATGGGGTAACCTGGGTTGTATTGGGAAATGCATTATCACGAAAACCTCTAGGCCACCGATCGTGCCTGATCAACATGAGCTGGTGACTAGAGTGAGTCGCGTCGTGTGGGTAAAGTGTACCCCCTCTGTAGAGGTCAAAACTATTTCAACAGATGTGCCCACAGTCATGGGTAGATGTGAGGTGATTCCTTAGCGTAGCTTTATTTTACCTTGTTTGCAAAACGTGTGAGTGATTTGGGAATTATGAGAAGGATGTGCCGTCAAAGACGCGGGTCATCTAATGATGTTGGCTTGGCTGTCGAGGACAACGGGACTCGAGAAGTCCAGAGAAATGTTTTGGCTCTGGGAGTCGGTTTGATGTCACTCCGATCGGGCGAGACTCCACCTCACCCTGATTGTTGAGAAGCACACACTTAGCAGATTTAAAAAAATTTAAATAATACTTATTACAAAATATCCAGTCTCTTGTTGAAGCCGGCAACAACCACTTAAGTTCTCATGGCTTGCTGAGTACGTAAGTACTCACCCTTACTCTATACATATAGTTCTTCATTGGGAGCTAGAGCTGGAGTTGCACTAAAGTGCTGTTCCGTTGCTGCCGCTGCATCTGTGTTGTTCGTTGTTGTCTCCGACTTGCTCCAAAGCTGCAACGTAAGTTAAGGTATTAGTCTATTTAATTATTCATTTATTTAAGGTTGCAATGATGCATATCTGATTTCTGTGGATACCAGCGCTGTGTCCTAGGACTGGTATCGGTATCACGGTTCCGTGGGGAAGCAGTTCGCGCTGTTTTTCTGCGGCACGCCCTATTTGGTGCTGTTGTACGGCGGTGCCAGATCGGGGTGTGACATGTAGCAAAAGACACCGAAGGACATGACGAAGGACGTCTTCTCTTCATCTTCTCTGGCCGTGCTGATTTGGTGAGAGCCCGAGTACACGTCGAGAAAGCTTAACAACTCGCATCCGGCTGTGAAGTCGATCAGCTGGTCAATCCTTGGGAAGGGGAAGCTGGACATGCCTTGTTGAGGTTCATGAAATCAACACACATTCTCCACTTGTCATACATACCATTACTGGGTTTGTGAGCCACTCGGGGTGCAGGACTTCTCGGACGAAGCCGGACTTTTGGAGCTTATCGATCTCCTCCCGAATAGCCTCCTTGCAATCAGGCACAAACCTTCTCAACTTTTGCTTGACTGATCGAGCGTCCGGTGGCACCATGAGCTTATGCTCTATCACCTCCCTGGGGACCCCGGGCATATCAGACGGTTGCTAAGCGAACACGTCTGCATTTGCCTGGAGGAAGGTGATGGGCTCGTTTTACTATTTTTCATCGAGGTCTGCCCCAATCTTTACCATGCGGCTGGGGTCCGAGCATGTCAGTTGTACCATCTTGATGGCGCCATTGGGCTTCGTGGAGATCTTAGGTTGTTTCTGATCAAGTTCTTCTATCACAGGTGGGAATGGAGTCTGCTTAACCATATCAAGGCTCTTCTTATCGCACTAGACGGCTATTTTGGCATTGCCGGGAACAGTAATCACCCCTTTCGGCCCTGGCATCCTCACAACTTGGTAGGTGTAGTGGAATACTGCCACAAACTTTGCAAGTGCCGTCCTCCTAAGGATCTCTTTGTAGGTCGTGTCGAACTCGGCGATGTCGAACGTGATCTGTTCAGTCCTGAAGTTATTGGCTCGCTAAAAGTTACTGGCAGATTTATCTTTCCCAATGGTTTAGAGGATGACACCGGGGTGAATCTATGGAAGTGCTATTCTGAGGGCTTTAGTTCGCATCTCGGGATTCCTATTGCATCAAGATGCTGACGAAGAGTAGATTGATTGAGCTCCCGTCGTCAATCATGAAGCGGGCCACCATGATGTTCCTTATACTAGGCTCCATCACTATCGAGTATCTTCCAGGGGTAGTGTATACAACTGGGTGGTCGGCGTTCGAGAATGTTATTGGGACGTCAGACTAGGCCAGTTTTGTTATTATCCCCTAGGATGTAGCGCAAACTTGGCGTTCCACCTTCTTGTACTCCCTCTTGAAAATGTAGGAGGTAGAACTACCAAAGATGTGAGCCACCCTGTTGTCGGCATTAGTATAATCATCCTCGGTGTCCAAAGACTTGTGAGCATTGTTCTTCTTCTCGACCACGTGTACTCGCTGTTCTGAAGGCATTGGTAGGTGTTTTTCCATCGCCTTATGGAATACTTGACATCCCTCTAGGGAGTGCGAGCTCGCTTTGTGTATTGAGCACCACTTCATGCCGGGAGCCTCTCCTTGCGCTTCATACCTCCTTGGGGCTGGAGGGCCGCGATCGGTCACCATGACTTGCCTCTCAGTTTATTGCTGCTTGTTCTGCTTCTGAGTTGTTGGCTGCTCCGGCTGCTTCAAGGTGCTTGCTCCGTCCTTCCTTCTCAGTTTGACTTCTTTGACCATCTTTCCCTTCCTCCATTACGTCGAATAACTTCGTCAACCTGAGCACATCTTTTCACGATTCCGAACAGCTTCATGGCGGTTGTAATCCTTCTCATGGCCAGCTCCTGGATTGTGTAGCAATCTCGGACTCCCCACTTGAATGCCTTGACGACAAATGAGCCGGAGATCTCCAGGATTGTGTTGCGGCACTCATTGAACCATCGCACAAAGTCCCTTAGAGCTTCGCTGTTGTGCCGTATCATGGCATGTAGGTCGTCCTAAACTGCATGTCGCTTGTACATGCCTAGGAAATTAGCTGTGAACTGGTGGTAGAGGTCTTCCAAGGATGACATAGACTCAGGTGGCAGATGGATGAGCCATGATCGAGCAGATCCCTTCAACGCAGTCAACAGGTAGCTAGCTATGGCGTTCTCGTCTACTCCGACTGCGTGAAGAACCGTATAGTACACTTGTAGAAATTCTTTGGGGTCTGTACTGCTGTCGTACTTCTCGATCGCTCCTGATTGGAATCGAGCCTGCCACCTTACCTCCCGAAGGGCTGAGGTGAATGCTTCGCATCCCGTCCTGGGTAGGAAACCGGGTCGTCAGCTAGGGGACCTCCGACATCGTGGATGCTGATTGGACGAGAATGACGACGATGATGGATCACTTGGGGAACCAGCCCTGTATTGTCGTCAATCATTGCCACGTTGTCATCCCGGGCTTCTCGATCTCTTGTCATGGTGTCCTTGGTCATCTCGGTGCTCCTGCCTTCTGTTCGAGTTGTCACAAAGATCTTGATCTTGGCGGTCTTTCCGTGGCTGTCTATCTCTTCACGGGGGTGGATTTAGCTGCTGTCAGTCATGTGGCGATTTCCACCTGTCGCGTATTGGTAGTGCAACTCGTCATTGCGTGAAGGTTCACAGTGATCTGACAAGGCCCTATTTTTGCATGACCTTTCAGCCCCTCCCTGCTCGGCTCTTCTGAAGGCACTATCTAGATTGGTGATTGTGGCATGCATCCTCTCTATCCAATCTATGGTGGCGGGATTAGCTGTCAGATCAACTAGTGGTTGGCTCAGCAGCTGTTGAGCCCCAAGAATCTGCTAAACATGTGTCATCGGACCGTCTTGTCGGGGAGGCGTCCTCACAAGAGTTCAATTCCCCTAATCGCAAATCTCTCCCTCTTCGATGAAGTTAACTACACCTTGGACGGGAGACCTGTCGATGGCTCCGACATCATGGCCCGGCATGGAATCCGAGGACTCTTCTTCATCTAGTCCTTCTGTGTCGACAAATCCCATATTGGGTCCGAGAAGCTTGCTATGTCTACGTCATCCAACCTTGTTTTGTCAGATACAAGAGTGGGTCAAATAACTCTTCCTAGTATCTTCTTTGGGCTAGTGCATCAAGTTGTCAACCTCCTCCAAGAACACCTTGCACTCGGCTAGGGTATGAGAACTAGTCCTGTGAATCAGGCACCACTGTTTTTGCACTGAGATCCTCTTGTCAGATCTAGTAGTCTTTCTGATCTTGGGCTTCTGTATCAGCTTCGTGAGAAAATTTGGAATCTTCGGTGGTGCCGATGGTGCCGGGACGGTGATGGATCCGACATGAAGGAAAGTGATTGCCAACCTATTCTGATCTTTTGGACCAAAGCTATCATAAAATCCTTTGTTGAAAAACCCGCTCCTTGAAGACATCTTGACGAATCCTTCGAAATACCAGGCCCTCTACCTGGCACGTCAACTGTTGAGGGGTTAGATCCCGACTACAATATTTATGGATGTAGGAGTCGTCTAGTACCAAGATATTCGTCGTTATGCGAAAATAAAGCGAGACAAGGGATTACACTAGTTCAGGCCCCCGGGTTGGATAATAGCCCTTCTTCAGTTTATATGTATTGGATGAGATTTTCATCATGTACAAGGATCTGTATGAATTGTCTACCGAATCAACCAACTATGGACGATGGGATGCAGTAGTCGGTGACTTGGCTGAAAGGCTTCCCCTGCTTGGTGCTTTTGGACTTGTAGGCTTATGATTCGATGCCTTCCCCTCCTGCGAGGCATTGTACTTACACCGATAGGTGACCTTTTCTCCAAGTAGAACTCAGAGACACCCGAATAGGACATTGGCAGAGTAAACCTTGTTGTAACCGAGTCGGACTACAGAATCCTCCTCTATCTGGAGTACGTTTCCTTCTCTGTCCATGGCTTTATCCATATTTGGTCTTTACTTTCCGTATATTATTAGGTATGTAATATTCCCGATGAGGTTTGTCCATGTATACAGGGTATGCCATATCTACTACACTAGCAAGAGGTGAGGATGACAATGGCAGCCAGTAGTGGAGTTATGGTGGCAGGGACAGCGGCGTGTTTTGGTGACTGGCTTGGCGAGATGGAGAGGGGGTTGGCGGCGACGAAGAAGCTAGAGGCAGGCAGGACCTCGACGTGGCGGAAGGTGTTGGGCGATAGCGAGATAGAGCAGAGGGGGAAATAGGAAGGCAGCACTCTGGATTTTATAATCCTGGCAGGGAGAGGGCTTGGGCAGCATCGGACCGAGGGGTCAACGGAGGCGCTGCGAGGCGGCGGAGAGCAGACTAGCTGGCGGTCCAAAGGGCGTCGTTGTGCTCCTCGAACTAGTGGGCAAAGAGGCAGTTTGGCATGCGGCGCAAGGCAAGGAAAGTTGCGGCGTGCGGCAGCAGGTGGGATGTGATGGGTCACAACAGGGGATGACGCATACTATTGAGCGCTACTGCATGTGGAAGAGCAGGAGGAGCACTGTCACACCCTAATTCTAGCCACACTAAATAATACCTGAGAAAATACTCTAGAAAAATAATTTTTTTAAAAAGGCCAGAGGAATTAATTATATGTGTAAAATGAAAATTAATAAATTATTGTGGCCGGGAATATTTTTCTTATGTACCCCTTGCCAAAATATATTAACTGGATTTTTAGTGGAATTTTCAGAGCACAGGAACTATTTTTAATAAATCAAAAATGATTATTGGAATTAAATTAACTCTCGAAATTCTTTTCCTTCCTTTTCATTATTTTTCTTCCCTTTTCTCCTCCTGCTGGGCCACGGCCTAGCACTGTGCCAGCCTCCGCACACACGGCCCACGCGCGCCTACCTCCCCGCGGGCCCCATCTGTCGGCCACCGCTCCCGCTCGCTCTCTCTGCGTCGTGTTCCCAAACTGTCACCGCAAATCGCCATCTTTAGCCGCCCGCCGCCGTAGCTGCCACCAGACCACGAGATCGCCACCACCAGCTTCGCCGCACCCGTGCAAAGCCTGGCCACCGCGTCCGTGAGCCTCCACACCGCCGGGAGCCCGATCTCACCGTCGCGCCCTTCGGTAAGCCACTCCGCCGGCCTTCGGCCGCGCCTCCCCATCGATCCGTTTGGTCATTTTGGCCCTAATTGCTTCCCACATCTTCGCCAGGATCTCCTTAGCCCCGTTCACGTCTCCATCACCGGAAATTCCCACCGGAACGCTGACTCCGTCATCGTCCCGTACCTCCGCCGCCGCCTGTCTCCTCTGTCCACCACCGTTCACCGTCTTCCGGCCGTCAAAACCCCTCGGTGAGCTCTCCTTCGTCTTCCTCTCGTCCTCCCATAGCTTGCCGCCATCCTCCAGGGGCCGGATGGTCGCCGGCGGCGACCATCGGGCCAGTCGCCCCGCCGCGGTGCGGCTGCGCCAGCGGGGGTGAGCCCCGTTCGTCCTGGGCCGTCCGATCTGCCCGGGGGTAGATCTGGACCGGCCGCATGGCGTCCCCGCGCGGGCGTCGCTCCCCTGCACCGTCGGCGCCACTTGGGTGCCGCGTCGGCTTCTCGGCTGTCGTGGCTGCCACGTGGCAGCCACATGGCTACTCCCTCGCTGGGCCGTGGTGGACTTGGTCCACTGTGCGCCATCCTCCTGTGCGTCGTTGACCGGTGGGGCCCACCTTTCGGCGCCGGTTTCCAAGTCCAGTGACGCATTAAATCATTTAATAATTAAATTCATATTAGAAAACACAGTAAAACTTCAATAATTCATAACTAATTTATACGAACTCCGATTAAGTCCATTCAAATTTCATTAAGTCCAAAAAAAATGTCAAGAATGCATTAAAAATACTTTCAGCCCAAGTTTGATTGCCCACATGTACTGTTTTTAATTGTTTGTGCATTGTTTGTTATAGAATCCGACACCGGTGACTCTCCTGTGTATTACGAGGTCGTAGCAGAGTACGTCGAGCCGGAGCAAGGCAAGTCGCACTGTTATCTTGATCATTTTGCACGCGTTTTTCGCTAAATTGCTTTGTTTACTTAAATAAACTGCATTATTTCAATATTTCATGTGGATGGGTTATAACCTATATAATGATAGGACTGTGCCTTAGTTTTGAAACCTGAATCCTTCACCTGGGTAATAATATGATTAGACTACTATTCTTAGGGCGCTTAGCCATGCTTAGCAACATAGCTCACCTGGGAATTAAATATTATCTTTTTATTTGATTCGACTCAATGTCGGAAAAATGGAACTTTGGATAGGCTAATGTTAAATTATTAAAATTGGACCTAAATAGTGGGCTGTGGGTGTATGGTTCTGCTCGTCGCACCATGGCAATTAAGGACCGGTTCACGGAAACCACTTGGGCAATTACTCGTACTTTCTAGAAGCCAGTGTGGGCAACGGCTGGGCTTGTAGCGTTTCTTCTCCCTCTCCTAGGCATCGGAGATGAGGGTGGGCGTCATGGAGTTGGGTCGGCCCGGGGTAGGGTTGATCGGCTTCCGGATTCACCGTGGCATAAGGGGGGTAGCCTGGCCAATATGGTGTGCCCTGTCAGCAGGTGCAACCTCGGCGTGGTGTGGATGGTTAGGGAGAGGTTGCGTGAACGGTCCCGTCACAGCCTCTCACGGGGCATTGTGGTGATGCACTGGCACACGGGAACGTGTGTGGGGCTGTGTCTTGTGGATAAAGTTGTACACCTCTGATCAGAGTAAATCTATTCGAATAGCCGCGCCCGCGGTTATGGGCACATTGGTCAAGACTCACCGTGATTAGTCTCACACTTAGATATTTAATCTGGCTTTATGAAACTGGTGTGGATCGGGTGGAAGGTGTGGAGTCTGGTCATCGTGGTGTAACGTTGATCAGTGGAGGCCGGTTAATGTGGTGTAATGTTAATCGGTGGAGACTGGTGGACGTGGTGTAGCGTTCATCAGTGGTGCCTGGTGGACGTGGTGTAGCGTTCATCAGTGCGGTCTGGTCAACGTGGTGTAACGTTGATCAGGGCAGACTTGTTAACGTGGTGTAACATTAATCAATGGAGCCCGGTTAACGTGGTGTAACATTAACCAGAGGAGTCTGGTGAATGTGGTGTAGCGTTCATCAGTGGAGACTGGTCAA
The DNA here is from genome assembly GCA_003991445.1 of Oryza meyeriana var. granulata. Lineage (NCBI taxonomy): Eukaryota > Viridiplantae > Streptophyta > Magnoliopsida > Poales > Poaceae > Oryza > Oryza meyeriana. Next base: position 259,930 of record RYFJ01001625.1, read on the forward strand.
CGTGGTGTAACGTTGATCAGTTTAAGGGATGGTTGGGCCTGGTTAACATGGGGTAACGTTAATCGGTGGAGAATTAATATTGTTAAATTAATCAACTTTTTACTGTCTGTGAACTACTACCGTTTGCAACTGCTTTTACGCAAACAAACCCTAGCCGATCTTTGTTCCCCGTGCATATGCATAATTGTGGGTGTAATTTGTTGAGTACTGTGGGTGGTACTCAGTGTTGCTCCCTTTTCCCCTCTCAGTGTTGGAGAACATTTCTGACGAGGATTATCCCGAGGAATAGGCTGGCTCTGTCGTCAAGGTGCCTATGGAATGGGAGCTGCTGCTTGGCTGGATGTCTATAGACTATATTTAACTTTTCCGCTGCATTTTTGTAATATAATTTTACACTGTTTGTAAGACCCTGGCTTTCCTGGGCAGGGATTTATTACACATGAATATTCAGAATTTTGGTGGAGAATTCTGGGCGTTACAAGTTAGTATCAGAGCCGAGCTTGACCGTAGGACCAGCCAAATGGAAACCCTAAGAGCCCTCTGAAATTCTCACTTGCATATGCTTCTCACATTTGAAGTTATTTTGGGAAAAGTGGGAATTCGTTCTCGGATTGGGGTAAAATCTTGGCCGTTTATTTGATGGAAATTTTTGAGTCAAACCAAATCGGGAATGAAAATTTTATTCATGGGTTGACGCGGGTGTCCAAATTTTGGGAAAAACATTGATTAATCTAGGGGAAGGTATGATTTACGGCATGCATAAAATATCTCTATTTGCTTTGCAATTATTATGTGAATTTTATTCGGTATTATTTGGTTTCGCAGTGGTATTTTGTTGGTCTCAAGTTTGCTTACAAAATTATTTTCTGTATAAAAACGTTGTTATTTCCAAATTATTTATTGTTCACTTACTTGGATCTGAGCATACATTGATTCCCCCTCCTTGCCTTCTATAGATGGATAACCTACCCAACCAGCATGGCACAGACATGGGCGGTTTTGTGGAGGAGCTTCGGATGATGAGCTTCACTTTGGGGTACAGCCATGCCCCAGAGTACACTGCAGTGGAGCCCACGGAGGGTGAGCTCCCACATCAGGTTCGCTTAGAGCTGCCAAGCGAGATGTACCTCCTACTTGCTATGGAGGTCAAGGTTGGCGGGCGCACTTTCAACCACGCCTGCCAGGAGGCCGCTTTCCGCCTGACTGGAGAGCTACGACGGAAGCACCACGCTACCCTCCGCACCACTACCTACCGCTACCTCCCCTGTCGGGCGCACTACCAGACCTATAGCGCTTTCCAGCTGGCAGACAATGAGAATGACCACCATCGTCCACATGAGGCGGACGATGTTGGCCATGGACTTCATGCACGCCAATTGGGTGTGTGCAGCACATGACCGGAAGGACGCCAACAGGATGACCATCATTGGTCTCCAAAACCAGATCGACCACCTGAAGAAGGAGGTCGTGGACCTGAAGGGACAGCCGCCACCTTGTGGGGCCAAGATCCGTTTGACCTCGAGGAAGAGGACCCTTCCTCCAGTGCGTGTTCAGTTGGCCCCCAGGAACGGGCCGCACGCACCACCACTGGCACCAGCGCTAGCACCAACTCTAGCTCCAGTACCAGCACCAACGAGTGGTTGGATCAGCGCATCGTCGAGTCACAGCAGCTCTCAGGGAGGCACCAGCATCCACGGAGGCTTCATTTCCACTGACGACAGCAGCTCCTTCAGTGAGTCCCGCACCCGCAGCGAGGCTAGTTCCCTGGCTCACAGAAGTGTGGACTAGGTGGGTGGATCCAGGAGGCGCACCGGCGACGAGGTGGGTGACGAGCAAGAGCCGGAGTACAACTCAGACGACCGCAGGGGCCGCTCAGAGCACTAGACACACCACCCTTAGTTTTGTCGTTTTCCTTAGTTTGATTTCCTGTTTAGTTGTAATGTTAGTAATGTTTGCTTTGCTTGAGGTTAGTGGGTGGCATACCGTCTATTGTGGTATGTCCACCGTAATTAGAGTTGAACTGATTTTCCCCATGTTTCCAACTAAAAATTTCAATTAATTTTTTTCAGCCACTTAATTATCACTCCTGTTTTGAGCCACCTATTTTTCTCCTTCCCTTCCACTGCTTCCCCCTTCAAATGGTGAACACAAGGAGTGGTACCCGTGTTGCTAGCGATGCCAGTGCTACCAACCAGGGGAAGGAGCACCTCAAAACCATGGAGCACCCAATCACGTGCCACCACCGCTACCGGAGAACCCTACGTTGGCACAGGTTCTGGCCAACCAGAACCAGATGATGGCTATGATGATGCAACAGATGCAGCAGAACAATCTGCAACAGCAACACTAGCAACCACATAACCCGGTCGTTGCCCCTCAATCAAAGTTGCCTGAATTCCTGAGGGTCAGGCCGCCAACCTTCTTCGGCACCACCAACCCCATAAATGCCAACGACTGGCTATTGGCAATTGAGAAGAAACTCAACCTCCTTCAGTGCAACGATCAGGAGAAGGTCGCTTTCGCTACACACCAGCTCCAAGGTCCCGCATCAGCTTGGTGGGACAACTTCCTGGTGACCCGCACCGCTACCACAGAAGTCACTTGGGTAGAATTCTGCCACAATTTCTGGAAGTCTCAAATTTTGGCAGGAATTGTGGCACAGAAGAAAAGGGAGTTTAGAGATTTGGTCCAAGGAAACAAGACGGTCACGAAATACCTCCACGACTTAAACCGTCTGGCGCGCTAGGCACCCGAGGATGTCCGCACTGATGCGGAAAGACAAGAAAGGTTCCTGGACGGACTGGACGATGATATGACCAATCAGCTCCTCTCAAGCGATTATCCAGACTTCGAGAAGCTGGTGGATAAAGCGATCCGCCAGGAAAGTCAGCGTAACAAGGTGGACCGCAAGAGAAAGGCTGCTCAGTTCCGGACTCACCAGGGGCAACACCAGAGGCCACAGATGAATTTGGGCCATTAGGGTGGACCGTCCACCATGATCGCCCGCCAACAGCGCCTGTTCCACCTGGGGCACTTCGGAGGCAGCAGCAACAACAGCGGTAGCACAACCGTCAATCCGCTCCACGCCCACCAATGGCGCTAGTGCAGCAGGGTCAGTCACGGAAAGACGGCGGGGGCAAGACCTACGTCTGCTTCAACTGCAATGAACCGGGTCACTTTGCTGACAAATGTCCGAAGCCGAGGCGAATGGGATCTTGGCCTGCATCTCCCCAGCACCCCAATGCCAATTAGCAGGTGATAAAGGGGTGTGTCAATCATGTCTCCGCGGAAGAGGCGCAGACTGCATCAGAAGTAGTATTGGGTACGTTTCTTGTGAACTCAATACCTGCAACCGTACTTTTTGATTCTGGTGCAACACATTCTTTCATATCCAAGAAATTTGTGGGGACACATGGAATAAAAGTAGTGGAACTTAAAATCCCCATGAGGGTTCATACACCTGGGAACCGCATGATAACCGCTCACTATAGCCCTTCGGTGAGCCTAGAAATCCAGGGATCACCTTTTCTAGCCAATCTCATCCTCTTGGAATCCAAAGACCTAGATGTCATCCTAGGAATGGATTGGTTGACCCGACACAAAGGGGTGATCAACTACGCAGACCGTACCATAATAGTGACCAGTTCAAAAGGAAAGGTGGTTATCTTCAAGTCACCTGTGCCGCTGCATCAAGAAGTAAGCATGTCAGAAGGTGAGACGAAGCCAGAAAAGAAAATAGAGGACATTTCAATAGTAAAGGAATACCTGGATGTGTCCCCGGAAGACCTACCAGGGATGCCACCAGGAAGGGAAATTGAGTTCAGGATTGATTTGGCACCTGGAACAGCACCAATATACAAGAGGCCGTATAGAATGGCACCAAATGAGATGGTAGAGGTCAAGAAGCAAGTCGACAATCTGCTACGGAAGGGTACATCCGACCAAGTACGTCCCCTTGGGGAGCACCAGTCATCTTCGTGGAAAATAAAGACAAAACAAAACGGATGTGCGTGGACTATCGCGCACTAAATGATGTCATCATCAAGAACAAGTACCCCTTACCGAGGATTGATGATCTTTTCGACCAATTGGAGGGTGCCACCGTTTTCTCTAAGATAGACCTGCGATCAGGCTATCATCAGCTGAGAATCCAAGAAGAGGATATACCGAAGACAGCCTTCACCACTCGGTATGGGTTGTATGAGTGCACTGTTATGTCCTTCGGACTGACGAATGCACCTGCCTTTTTCATGAATTTGATGAACAAGGTGTTCATGGAGTTTCTGAACACGTTTTGGTAGTTTTCATCGACGACATCCTGATCTACTCGAAGTCAACGGAAGAGCATGAGCAACATCTTCGTTTGGTTCCCGAGAAGTTGAGAGAGCATCAGTTGTACGCCAAGTTCAGCAAGTGCGACTTCTGGCTGAGGGAAGTGCAGTTCCTTGGACACATCATCACTGCCTAGGGAGTTGCCGTGGACCCCATGAACGTGGAATCCGTCACCAATTGGAAACTGCCTAAGACAGTGACACAAGTGCGGAGTTTTCTTGGACTTGCGGGGTACTACCGCCGGTTTATCGAGAACTTCTCGAAGATTGCCAGACCTATGACACAATTACTGAAGAAGGATGTCAAGTTTGTCTGGACATCCGAGTGCAATCACAGCTTTGAAGAACTTAAAAAGAAGTTGGTTTCGGCACCGGTCCTGATCTTGCCGGATCCTGAGAAAGACTTCCAGGTGTACTGTGATGCATCCCGCCAAGGGCTAGGGTGCGTGTTGATGCAAGAAGGTAGAGTGGTAGCCTACGCATCACGTCAGTTACGCCCCCATTAGGACAACTACCCGACACACGACTTGGAATTGGCCGCAGTGGTCCATGCTTTGAAGATTTGGCGGCATTACCTCATCGGTAACCGCAGTGAGATTTACATGGACCACAAGAGCTTGAAATACATATTCACCCAGCCTGATCTGAACCTCCACCAAAGAAGGTGGCTGGAGTTGATTAAGGACTATGATGTGGGAATACATTACCACCCAGGGAAAGCCAATGTCGTGGCAGACGCCTTGAGCAAGAAAAGTTACTGCAATACCGCTCGAGCAGAGGCATTGTGCAAGGAAATGCAGTAGGAATTTGAACACTTGAATCTAAGTATTGTCGAACATGGATTCATGGTAGCCCTAGAGGCTTAGCCCACGCTCTTTGATCAAGTTCGCGAGGCACAGGCAAATGATCCAGAGATTAAAGAACTCAAGAGGAACATGAGGGTCGAAAAAGCCCAGGGTTTTACGGAGGATGAAAACAGGACCGTCTAGATGGGAGAACGTTTGTGCGTTCCAGAGAATAAAGAACTCAAAGACCTAATACTCCAGGAAGCCCATGAAACGTAGTACTCCATTCATCCCGGAAGCACAAAGATGTACCAAGATCTTAAAACAAAGTTTTGGTGGGCCAGCATGAGAAGGGAAATCGCAGAATTCGTGGCACTTTGTGATGTGTGCCAGCGAGTCAAAGCAAAACACCAACGGCCTGCTGGACTATTACATCCGCTCAAAGTCCCAGAGTGGAAGTGGGAAGAGATCGGGATGGACTTCATCACCGGTTTACCCCGCACATCTTCGGGGTATGACTCAATCTGGGTGATCGTTGACCGACTCACCAAAGTTGCACATTTCATCCCGGTGCATACAACATATTCGGAGAAAAAACTGGCAGAACTATATATGGCTCGCATAATGTGCTTACATGGAGTACCCAAGAGGATCGTCTCCGACCGTGGTAGCCAGTTCACTTCCAAGTTTTGGCAGAAGTTACAAGCAAAACTGGAAACCCAATTGAACTTCAGCACCGCATATCATCCACAAACCGATGGTCAGACTGAGAGAGTCAATCAGATATTGGAGGATATGCTAAGGGCTTGTGCGCTGGACTTCGGAGGAACATGGGATAAGAGCTTACCCTACGCGGAGTTCTCGTATAACAACAGTTACCAAGCCAGCTTGCAGATGGCACCGTTAGAAGCTCTGTATGGCAGGAAGTGTCGTACACCCCTTTTCTGGGATCAGGAGGGTGAACGCTAGGTTTTCGGAACCGACGCACTCAAAGAGGCAGAAGAGAAGGTGGCCATAATACGGGAGCGCTTAAAGACAGCTCAATCTAGGCAGAAGAGTTATGCCGACAACCGTCGCCGAGACCTAAGCCTCGAGGAAGGAGACTATGTGTATCTCCGTATCACACTACTCCGCGGAGTACATAGGTTTCAAACCAAAGGGAAGTTAGCACCTCGTTTCGTGGGACCCTACTAAGTGCTAGCCCGTAAAGACGAAGTGGCATATCAGTTGAGCCTCCCAGCTTCGATGAACGGAATACACAACGTGTTCCACATGTCACAACTGAAGAAGTGTCTGAGGATACCAGCAGAACAGGCAGATTCGGAACAGATTGAGATCCAGGAAGACCTCACCTATGTGGAGAAGCCAATTCGGATCTTGGAGATCAGTGAGAGAAACACCAGAAGCCGGGTGATTAGATTCTGCAAGGTACAGTGGAGCCACCATTCAGAAGAAGAAGCCACCTGGGAGCGAGAGGATGAACTGAAGTCCGCCTATCCCCACCCCTTCGCCAGCACGTCTGAATCTCGGGGACGAGATTCCGTTTAAGGGGGTAAGGTTTATCACACCCTAATTTTAGCCACACTAAATAATACTTGAGAAAATACTCTAGAAAAATAATTTTTGAAAAAAGGCCAGAGGAATTAATTATATGTGTAAAATGCAAATTAATAAATTATTGTGGCCGGGAATATTTTAATTATGTTCCCCTTGCCAAAATATATTAACTGGATTTTTAGTGGAATTTTCAGAGCACAGGAACTATTTTTAATAAATCAAAAACGATTATCGAAATTAAATTAACTCTGGAAATTCTTTTCCTTCCTTTTCTTTCTTCTTCTTCCTTTTTCTCCTCCAGCTGGGCCACGGCCCAGCACTGTGACGGCCTCCGTGCGCAGCCCGCGCATGCTTGCCTCCCTGCGGGCCCCATCTGTTGGCCACCGCTCCCGCTCGCTCTCTCTGCGCTGTGGGCCCCGCTCGTCAACTCTGCTCGCCCGCACGCCCGCGCGTCTCCCCGCTGACAGGCCGAGCCTACCTGTCAGCCCTTTCTTTCTCCTCCGTCCGAATCGGGCGAAGGGGAAAAATCCCCTCCGCCGTTCGATCGGCGCCAGCGCCCGCCTCCTCCCGTGCCCGCCTCGCGTTCAAACTCTGTGGACGAGGTCGCCCTGCCGTTTCCCCACGTCCCCCGCCCTTCTCGCGCACGATCCCGTGCAGATTTCGCATGCCCCGCCATTGCCGCCGTTCCCTCAACTCGCAAAATCCGGCCACTACGGCCATGATCTCGCCCTCTCCACATCTACTTAAATCACCACCGCACTCCTCCGCTCCTTTTCCCCCAGACACCGAAGCTCCCCATGCACCCGAACCATCTCCGCGCCGTGTTCCCGAACTGTCGCCGCAAATCACCGTCTTCAGCCTCCCGCCGCCGCCGCCGCCGCTGTAGCCGCCACCAAACCACGAGATCACCACCACCAGCTTCGCCGCACCGTGCAAAGCCCGGCCACCACGTCCGCGAGCCTCTACGCCGTTGGGAGCCCGATCTTGTTGTTGCGCCCTTCAGTAAGCTGCTTCGCCGGCCTTCGGCCGTGCCTCCCCGTTGATCCGTTCGGTCATTTTGGCCCTAATTGCTTCCCACATCTTCACTAGGATCTCCTTAGCCCCGTCCACGTCTCCGTCGCAGGAAATTCCCACCGGAACACCAACTCCGTCGTCGTCCCGTACCTCCGCCGCCACCTGTTTCCTCTGTTCGCCACCGTTCACCGTCTTCCGACCATCAAAACCCCTCGGTGAGCTCTCCTTCGTCCTCCTCTTGTCCTCCTGTAGCTCGCCGCCATCCTCCGGGGGCCAGATGGTCGCCGGCGGCGACCATTGGGCCGCTCGCCCCGCTGCGGCGCGGCTGTGCCAGCGGGGGTGAGCCCTATTTGTCCTGGGCCGTCCGATCTGCCCGGGGGCAGATTGGACCGGCCGTGTGGCGTCCCCGCATGGGCGCCGCTCCCCTGCACCGTCGGCGCCACTCAGGCACCGCGTCGGCTTCTTGGCCGCCGTGGCAGCCACGTGGCTACTCCCTCGCTGGGCCGCGGTGGACTTGGTCCACTGTGTGCCATCCTCCTGTGCGCCGTTGACCGTGGGGCCCGCCTGTCGACGCCGGTTTCCCAGTCCAGGGACGCAATAAACCGATTAATTGCGCAATAAATCATTTAATAATTAAATTAATATTAGAAAACATAGTAAAACTTCAACAATTCATAACTAATTTATACGAACTCCGATTAAGTCCATTCAAATTTCATTAAATCAAGAAAAAATGCCAAGAATGCATTAAAAATATTTTCTGCCTATGTTTGATTGCCCACATGTACTGTTTTTAATTGTTTGTTATAAAATCCGACACCGGTGACTCTCCCGTGTATTACGAGGTCATAGCAGAGTACGTCGAGCCGGAGCAAGGCAAGTCGCACTATTATCTCGATCATTTTGTACCTGTTTTTCACTAAATTTCTTTGTTTACTTAAATAAACTGCGTTATTTAACTATTTCATGTGGATGGGTTATAACCTATATAATGATAGGACTGTGCCTTAGTTTTGAAACCTGAATCCTTCACCTGGGTAATAATATGATTAGACTACTATTCTTAGGTTGCTTAGCCATGCTTAGCAACATAGCTCACCTTGGGATTAAATATTATCTTTTTATTTGATTCGACTCAATGTCGGAAAAATGGAACTTTGGATAGGCTAATGTTAAATTATTAAAATTGGACCTAAATGGTGGGCTATGGGTGTATGGTTCTGCTTGTCGCACCCATGACAATTAAGGACCGGTTCGCGGAAACCACTTGGGCAATTACTCATACTTTCCACAAGCCAATGTGGGCAACGGCTGTGCTTGTAGCGTTTATTCTCCCTCTCCTAGGCACCGGAGATGAGGGTGGGCGTGATGGAGTTGGGTCCGCCCGGGGTAGGGTTAATCGGCTTCCGGATTCACCGTGGCGCAAGGGGGGTAGCCTGGCCAATATGGTCTGCCCTATTGGCAGGTGCAATCTCAACGTGGTGTGGATGGTTAGGGAGAGGTTGCGTGAACGGTCCCGTCACAGCCTCTCACGGGGCATCGTGGTGACGCACTGGCACACGGGAACGTGTGTGGGGCTGTGTCTTATGGGTAAAGTTGTACACCTCTGATCAGAGTAAATCTATTCGAATAGCCGCGCCCGCGGTTATGGGCACGTTGGTCAAGACTCACCGTGATTATCCTCACACTTAGATATCTAATCTGGCTTTATGAAACTGGTGTGGATCGGGTGGAAGGTGTGGAGTCCAGTCAACGTGGTGTAACGTTGATCGGTGGAGGCCGGTTAACGTGGTGTAACATTAATCGGTGGAGAATGGTGGACGTGGTGTAGTGTTTATCAGTGGCGCCTAGTGGACGTGGTGTAGCGTTCATCAGTGCGGCCTGGTTAACGTGGTGTAACGTTGATTAGGGCAGACTGGTTAACGTGGTGTAACGTTAATCAGTGGAGTCCGGTTAACGTGGTGTAATGTTAAACGGAGGAGTCTGGTGAACGTGGTGTAGCGTTCATCAGTGGAGACTGGTCAACGTGGTGTAACGTTGATCAGTTTAAGGGATGGTTGGGCCTGGTTAACATGGGATAACGTTAATCGGTGGAGAATTAATATTGTTAAATTAATCAACTTTTTACTGTCTGTGAACTACTACCATTTGCAACTGCTTTTACGCAAACAAACACCAGCCGATCTTTATTCCCCGTGCATATGCATAATTGTGGGTGTGATTTGTTGAGTACTGTGGGTGGTACTCAGCCTTGCTCCCTTTTCTCCCTCTCAGTATAGGCTGGCTCCGCTGTCAAGGTGCTTGTGGAATGGGAGCTGCTGCTTGGCCAGATGTCTATAGACTATATTTACCTTTTCTGCTGTATTTTTGTAATATAATTGTACTCTGTTTGTAAGACACTCTGTATGGCAACTTGGATTTGTGTATCCTGACTTTTCTGGGCAGGGATTTATTACACATAAATGTTCAGAATTTCGGTGGCGAATTTCTGGGTGTTACAAGCACTGTGGTAGGTGTGTCAACGTGGCGAGCGGCGAGGACAGCAACCGGCTAGATTCACTGGTACGGTAGGGTGAGGAGGTCGTCATTGAGGCTGACGCGGTGTGGTACGGCACATAGGGTGGGATGGTTGCTGGTGCCCGTGCTACTACATATGTGACAGAGCAAGGCCGGAGTAGGCGGGGCCATGCGTCACCAGCAGCGGTGATGCATCGGCATGGTTCATGGGTACGATGAGCAAGGAAGTCGTGGCTGCGTGGCCCGCATGGCCGGTGAGATTCATGGCGTGAGCTTGTGATTGGGCATGAGGCGACGGAGATGGCATTTTGTCGAACGGCTGTCCTGCGCGTGGTGAACATGGGAGAGGAAGGTGAGCATGCGGACGAGGTGGAACGGACGACCGTCCAATTGACACAGGTGTGGGTTCTAGCAACAGCGAGAGGAGGCAAGGGGCAAACGCCCACTCGGGAAGGAAACGGCAGACGACACGCTTTCCTCGGGTGGCCATGGGCCACTGTGATGGCAGGGGCGTTGCTGGGCCGGCCAAAGAGAAGGAGGAGGACATGGGCCGGCCGTCCTGTGGGGAGGAAGAGGAGGCGTCGGTGGCACTGCTGGGTTGGTGGGGTGGTCTCAGCCTAGGAAAGAGAGAGAGGGGAGGGAAGGGGAAAGGCAGCTAGGCTGTGTAGCATGTTGAGCCGACAGGGCCAAGGCCCATGCGGAGGGAAGAAGGAAAGGAAAGTGTATTGGGCTGTGGGCTACTGAACCTTTGTTGAGAGACAGGTCGGCCTACCAATAGGAAGAGGGAGGGGAAGATCGCGGGCTACTGCTACGACTGGCCCGACAAGGCCATGGCCTAGAAGGGAAGAGAGGAGGGAAAAGGAGAGAAGCGGTTGGGCTGGGCATGGAGAAAGAGGAGATTGCCCGCCTGATTTGCATAGTAGAGTTTAATAATTTTCCTTAAATTTATTTGAATGACAATTTTATTGTTTGATTGGATATTTCAATCCAAATTTGGTAATTCGATTATGAAGGATACTTAGAATTTCAAGGAAGAGCATATTTGTCATGCCCAGAAAATACCCAAGATACTTAAATCCTCATCCCAGGAGGCGAGGTACACAAGACAGAATTGATAAATAACATAGTTTACAATAGCGGAAGCATAAATGAGTATTTTATTACATGGGTGACCAAAGGCCCAACACTTTAAAGAGAAACAAATAAAAGGCAACTAAATGGGCTGGGGACCAAGCCCACAATATTGACCTTGACTTTTGACACTTGAATTGAGACTTGAATTTTGAATGAGCTTTGGAGGAGTTTCAAGGAGCATGAGGGTTCAAATTTGGCACTCGAATTCATATGAACTTCATGAGTTTGATATAGAGTTGTTTTTCATGAAATTTTAATATATTTTAATGAGTTGAATTTGGATAGATTTTGAGTGGGTTTTAAAAGGAGGTAGAAGGAGAGAGGAATTTGAAGGATTTCAAGGAAGCTATGAATTTATAGAAATTCGAGTAACTCAAGGGGTTGACATTTGACTTAGATTTTGACATGTGATGTGATGTTTTGGATCTTTGAGTAGATTTGAATAATTTTGAATGGAGGGGGATTTGAAAGGAGAACTTGATTTCCAAATTTAGTTTCTGAGAGTTCGCTTGGGAACGGATTTTTCTTGGCTCGGATTTTTTTAATTGAGATCTTTGGTACTAGATCCTTAATAAAAAAAACCAAACTTTTTAACATACATTTTTATTAAAATACTTTTTCAGGGTGTTACAATCTAAGGCTAGAACTAGGGATTTAACCTCGGAATCGAAGAAACGGAATGAAAGAGTACCACCTAATTGAAGTCCGCAGCATTGCTGCCCCCTTATTCCGAGCCGGAGCCTCCACCAATCCCAGTTTTAGCCCAATTGCAAACTGCCATAAACACTACAGCTGCAACCATCTTTAGATGTGCTACCCTGCGATGATTATGATGCGAACAAGCCAATGGGCACACGCTCACAATCCAGAGGGTCACACGTTCATAATCCATAGAGTCCATCTGATGAACGGATTAGCTGTTGGTATAAAGGAATCTGAGAATGGAAGCAAAGATGACTCAAGTCTAAAGCTTAGTGCGAAAAGCCAGACTGATAATGAACCTACCATCACGAGGAGTAGTTGCTAGTCGATGGCGGTCCGATCTTAAGGGAAAAAGAACTCCGCCACACCATTGACGCCACCGCCATTGCCGCTTTGCTGCCGATCCATCTCGCCGCAGACATAGCTAGCCGCATCGTGGGCACAGCAACCACAATCCCTCATCTCCGGCGAGCAGCGACTGCACCATGGAAACTGCAGCGTCCCGTACATCGCCGCATCTGCCGGAGCCGCCGGATCTGATCTACGGAGACCGCGGCCTCTTGCCATGCATCCATATCGTGGTAGTCTAGCAAGGACGCCGGCAGTGAAAATCTTCGCCGTGCTGGCTCGTGTGACTCGGCCCCGAGCCATGCATGCATTTCACGCCGTCGTCGGCGTGGCTGCACAGCCTCACCAATGTAAACGACCTGGTGATCAACCACCACACATGCACGGGACGCGTCACAGCAGGCAGCGTCGTCGACACATGCACATCGATCCGGATTGACGTCAACACGCGGTGTGGCGAAGACGGCCTCCAGCCCGCCGTGGACGGAGGGACGACGCATCCGCCAGAGAGGCGCCGCCGCCGCCTTCCTCGCTAGGCGTGCCACACCCTAAAATTCACCTTAAGTTTAAATCGTGTTTTAATGCATGTCTACAAATTTTAAGAGCCAAAAAGAGCCTCCAACAACTAAAAATCATCAAGAATGAGCTCAAATTGTCTTGTGGTATTTTTAATAAATTCCTCGTACTTCAGAACGCCTAACCAATTTTTACTGAAATTTCATAGCACTATAAATAATTTTAATGCAACTATAACCAATTTCAGAGTTTTATAAAAAGAAAAGCTAAAAGAAAACCCGCTCCCTCTCTTAGGGTCTTTTTGGCCCACTCCCTCTAATATATATGAGGTTTTCGGTCTTCCACTACCAGAAAACGGAGTTTTCATGATGGTGTGAATTTTCGTCAGAGTATTAGACACACTCTCACGAAAATCGCAATTTTCGTGACGGTGAAGCAAAGTCCGCCACGAAAACAGATTTTCATGACGGTGCATCAAAAACCGCCACGAAAAATGATTTTTCCCTCACGTAATAATGTACAATGCCATCGCCCCTCTACTCGGACAAGAAAGAACTAGACCAACCGGTAGCGTGAGTATTTCAGATATGATTATACCAGCATCGAAGCACCAGAACTTAAGCGTACTTAGGCGAGAGGATGGGTGACCTCCTGGGAAGTCTCTTTTTCGTGACAGTGAGCACCCACCGTCATGAAATACAGACCGGGTGGTCTCGTAATTTTCGTGACGGTGAGCACCGTCACAAAAATAATTCGTGACGGTTAACCCTCACGAAAATGATATTTTCCTGGCTTCTGATTCGTGAGGGATTTTTCGTGCGGGTGGACCGTCACGAAAAAAATTTTCATGACGGTATTCTTATTTTCGTGATGGTATTTTAACCCTTACGAAAACAGAGTTTTCTGGTAGTGTAATTCTAAGCTAAGGGCCGACAGTTTAAGATACTTACAGGGAAATACTTGTACTCTTCATGCCCTCTTGTCATATAAAATTAATCAATAATTGTCCTACACTTGGCAATTTATAAGGCTATGTACAAAAGGAACATAGTTCTATGGTAAGTGCTTGTAGTGTCATATATAGAATGGGTAGTCCAACCTAAGTATTAGTGTTGGTTCCGCTAGAACCGGCCGTGATACAATATATATTGCTGCCAGTTCACTCGGGTTGCCAACTGATAGTGAACCAGAAGTAGTAGGGTATTACTATCAGTTCAAAACTAGAACCGGCGGTGATATATATTGTTTCTAACTTGCACAAAGAACGTGTACATGGGCCACTGAAGATTCCTATCAAGATTTCAACTGTACAGGAAGATGAAGAGGCAATTCCACAGTAAAAAGGAGAATGACCTTGCTCCAAGGTATATTACTAGCAAAGAAGTCCATGGTATAGTCAAGGATATATGCTGTGTTTGGAAAGGAAGAAAGGCCAAGATTGGTCACCAAAGAAGCATCAGGAAGAACGGATCAATCTTTTAGGCCATGGTGTCAGGCGAACTCCATAGCCCTACATAAAGTTTTTCTCATTACTTCGTCCTTTTTCATATGATTTACAAAACAATAATCATTTATAAACAACACTGAAGTTCAGGGAAACTATGGGCGTACTCATTTGCAGGATTTTATGCTTCACTACTCTTGAAGGATCAATGTTCAATTTTCTTAAACATGGCACTACATATTTGGATAGCCCTGTTTAATTTGCTTCTGGACGGAGTATAATTAACATATTCATGTGAGAAACTTGAGATATTCATAATGCATTTTAAAGAAACCATTTTCTAATAAATGAAGAACTACCAATGTTATAACAACCTTTTAAGTACAACATATGCTCCTTTCACTGAGCTTTTTACAATGATTTGCAAATTTTGAATATTAAGCCCGTAACAACGCGTGGGGCATCAACTTGAAGTATAGTGACGGCCCCAACTTGAAGTATAAACAAAACTTCCCTCAGTCTTCTATTCATTGTGCATGGGGCAAAATCGTTATCACTAACCTTGGTCCGCATCACTTCTTCCGCACGCATTTTCTGCAACAGTTTGGCGGAGCTCTCGCTATGGCGACCTCTGGCGCGCGCCATACCTCGATTGGGCCGCGAGTCGGACCCTGTTGCTCCGCCCCCAGGCGGCCAACGCCAATCCCCGCCGTGGATTCGCGAGGTTGCCTGCTGCCGAGCTATGAGATTCGTGTTGCTGTTGGGCCAGCAGCACATCTCTTCCTCCTCATCAGAAAGTGAAAGAAGTACAAATTGGTTGGTCACATATTCATGAATATCGGAGGATCAAATGGAGGATGAATACTATGGGTACAAGGAAGACGAGGAACAGCATGAGGACTTAGGGGCTGAACAGGTCGCCTAAACAGGTTGCCCATTAAAATGTATATAGATGCTATGGCCGGGAGCTATATGCCCTTATATTTCTTTGCGAGTGTACTACAGTGTCAGCCCTTTAAATACTAACCGAGTTAACCAAAGGAGCCTGGCAGCCGTGTTGTATGTTTCATCTTTATTCTTCAACTAGTGAAAGGTGAAAAAGTATATCGGAATATATAAATGGGAAGAAGGAGAAAAGGAAAAAGGAATCCTCACCAGCACACTCCGTGGACGACTCATCCACATCCGATCGATCCACCTGCGATTAATCTTGCTTCATATGTCCATATGTTACTGTCCAAAGCCGCCACAGGCACCGGTTTCACCTCCTCCGTCTACACCACCTCTTCTACCGCGTCGTCACCGCCGCAACCGCCTCGCCCTCCGCCTCCAGCGCCGCATCGGTGCTTCCTCAGCTCCCACGCCTCATCCCACCCATCAGATCAAACAGCCATATGAAATCTGCCGTTGGATCATGCATGCAGCAGTCAAAGGAATAACACTACAGTCAAAAAAGAAAGGTGGACTCTTTGGAATGGTTCTTATGGAAGGTTCCAAACTGTCAAATTTCATAGGTACATAATAAATATCAGACAGCTAGAGAGGAGAGAACTAGCGTAATAATAAGGCGCAACTACAATAAAATATAGGACTTGTCACCTCATATTTGGAATGAGTTGGAGGAGATAGGAGAGGGTTGCATATTTATAGCCAGCTGTAGCATGGGCTCCAAAAAGATTTGTGAGGGAATAAGGTGGACCAGGTATTAATTCTGTAGTATGTATTTTTGACTAACTATTATATGAGTGGGTTATTATGTTAGTTATAGATTATATGGCATAAAATAGAGCCAGTAGTTGGCTATACTATTAGCCTTACTCTAAGAGCAAGTTCAATAATGTGTATAAAGTCCCGGTTTTTGGGTCATTAAAAACTGTTTTAATAAAAATTATATTTTCAAAAAATTTTGATTCTTTGCGTCTAATTAAGGACCTAAGTGCCAATTGACAATAAAAAATTTGGTTGTCAACACAGCCAAAGATCTCAATCAATCCCTCACCTTGAACATCAAATATCTCGCATCAAATCCGGTCTAGTCTCGGGGCTTGAATTTTGAAATTCGAATGGCTCTCTAAAACTATCCAAAATTCCACTTCTTTGGTTCCACCCTTTGAAAAGTAAAAACCTAAATCCCCTCGTATGCTTCCAAATAAAACCAAAATTTTCCTTCCTAACTCCGGGGTTCAAATTTTAAACTTTGAATTCAGGGCCCCATTGGAATTCCTCCCCTTTTGCCATCTTAATCTTTCCCCATATTTTCCTTCAGAAATTCAAATCTATCTCAAAAATTTCCAAGTTCTACTCATGAAGCCCCTGAATAGAATCCTGGAATTTTATTGAGCTCAAATATCAATTTTTAATTCAAATACCTTTTAAATAAAAATCCTTGGAAATTACCAAGGATTACTATTCACGTGGGCCGTCTTCTCTTTCTCTGCCTCGGCCTGCTCGGCATCCTCCTGCTCCGCCTGCTTGCTACCTTCCTCCTCCCGTCTGCAGCCGCGCCGGCCCATGGCATAGTCGTGCGCTCTCCCGCACTCGGCTGCCTGCGCCAAATTCTCTCGCGCGCGCCCGCTCTGTTTCCCCCTCCACCGACAGCCCGGGCCCACACGACGGCGACGCGGTGGACACCCGCCCGACCAGCCCACGTGCGGCCATCATCTCCCCCACGTCTCTCTCTCACACGCGCAACGTGTTCGGCCGAAGGGTCACGTGGGCGTGCCGGCCTCCGCCGCCATAAGCGTGCACGGGTCTGCCCCTGCGCTGGCATCACCAGCTGCTGCGCTGCCTTCACCACCCCTGCATGTGTTTTTGTCACCTTGGGAGCGCTGCCTCTGCGCGCCGAGCTGCGAGAGCGTGCAGCTGCGTCGTCCCATCACGTCACTGGCCAGCCAGCCCGCGAGGCTTCCTTGCTCCGTCCCTTCGACAACACCATGCCCGCCTCCTCCTTCTTACCCCTCTCCGGCCAGCACCATCATGGCCACGGCGCCCTCGCCCCTATCCTGATGCCTCGTCTAGTGGTGCAGCGCCACCTCACTTGCCGCGCCACCACAGTCGTCCAGCAACGACCCACACCTATCAATAGGCCGGGGAGCTTCCCCCAACCAGCCACACCGAAGCCAGCCATGCTCGCTACCGCTCCACTGCCGCTGTCTGCCATCGCCATCGCTTGGGATCTCGCCACCGGTATAGGTAGAGCTCGCGCCCTCCCTCCTTTCTCTAATTCCCAAACCGTTGCATCCAACCACCAGCAACCCAAGACTCTTTGCCGCTCAAATGGTTGCCGCCGGCGACCCAAACCCTGGCGTCCACCGAACGCCTCCACCGCTCGCTGCCGGCCACTTCCAGTGACCCAAAACCCCATCCGAACCATCCACCTCACTCACCGTCCTCTCCTCTATCCGCCACCGTGCCCCGCTTCTCCTGACTCAACGTCGTTTGCCAGAAGTACCTCGGTTGTTATAGGCAGTCAATCCTCTCCAGGGCTAATACCCCGGGTTAAGCCGACATGGCGCCACGTATCTGCCACGTCGACCCCCCACAGACCACCCTATGCCACCAAGCATCGGTCACCCATAGGCCTGGTCTTGGTAGTTGGGCCGGCTAGGTGGCTCGCAAGGCCCAAGAGGCCTCGGTCCACCGGCCTCTCTCCCCATCTCTCCACTCTTGGGCCGAAGTCCATGGACCGGCCAACAAAATGTTGTCCCTCTCCCACTCACTAACAAGTGGCCCCACCTATCAGCAGTGAATATTCTTGAGAATATTCCTTTTCTGATTTAGTTAAATCCCTTTTGCTTTTTTAGAAATTTTTTTTAAAATTCAAAATTTTATATCTCCCTATCCATAACTCCTATTGACCCCATTGAAACCACTAAATTTTTTTAAAATTGAGATCTACCTAATGGCACTATTAGTCATTAATAACGGTACTTTATTTTTAGGATTTTGTGTGGTTTTCTTGCTATTCATGCGTAGTCAATGCTACAGAAATTATTAGTCAATGCCTCTAGTCATATTATTACCCAGCTACAAAGGTATATAGGAGGAATCAAGTCATAATAATTAAAATTGCATTTATATAGGTCAACCTTCCCACATAAAATAATGAAACAATGCATGTTTAATAATTTAAAACAAATATTTTGCAAATAATGGGTATGATATGATCGAGGAAACGATGTAACTTGCCTTCCTCTAGCTCGGCGAACTCTACAACAACTTCGTAATAAACTAGAGCGTCGATTGCGTCGGTTTCTATAGCAAACAAAGCACAAACAATTAAAAACAGTACATGTGAGCACAGAAATAGGAGCTGAAAGTATTTTTTATGGATTCCTGGCATTCTTCTGGATTTAATAAAATTTGAATGGAATTAATCGGAGCTCGTATGAATTAGTTAAGGATTTTAGAAGTTTTACTGTGATTTTGCTATACAAACTAATCATTAATTGATTTATTGCGCAATTAAACGGATTAATGTGTCAGCAGACCATAGGCGACCGGCGCCGATAGGCGGGGCCCACAGGTCAGTGGCGTGGGGAGGACAGCGCACATGGACCCAATCCATGCACGCAGACGCGGCGCAGGCGCACACGAACGGTCGCGATCTGTCGAGGCAGATCGGATGGCTCCGGAGCCGAGGCCGAGCCCCATCGGTGCATGCAGCCGACGACAGAACGCACGGCCCAATGGTCACCACCGGCGACCATCCGGCGCGGTAGAGGGCAGCGGTGAGCGGTGAAGGAGGCGAGGAAGACGGTGGGGTGCTCAACGAGGTGCGGTGACGGACGGAAAGCGGTGAACGACAGCGTGCAGAGGGGAGTGGCGGCAGCAAGGTTTGGGAAGACGTCGGCAATGGCGTTTCGGCGGCGCAAGGCGACGACGGAGGCGTGGACGAGGGGAGGCGTGGACGAGGTGCGGGAGGACCTAGGAATGGTGTAGAGCGGGTTAGGGAGAGGAATGGCCAAACGGGCCGACGGGAAAACGTGGCCGAAGGCCGGCGGAGAGGCTCACTGAAGAGGACGACGGAGAGGGCGGGGTCCCTATGGGAATCCGAGGTGGCCGGCAGCGGAACAGGATGTAGCGGGGTGCGGCAAAGCTAGCAAGCGCGAGCGCGGTGGCCGGTGACGACTGTAGAGATGGCGACGTGCGACTAGAGTCTGCGGAGCGCAGCGGTGGCTCAGGTTTACGACGCGCGAGGGGCTAAGGGGCATGGAGAGCTTGAGCGTTTGAGGGAAAAGAGAGAGGAGGGGACGGGGAACGTTTAAATGGGCTTGGATTGGAGAGATTGTGGCTGAGGCGGTGCAATTTCACGGGATTGAGGGCGGCGGCCAGGGTGGGCGTGATTCTTGTGCGGGAGTGGGTGAAAGGAGCGAGGAACGTGGGGGAAACAGGTGGCAACCCAGTTCGTGGAGTTTGAACGTGGGGCGAGCACGCGAGAAGGGGGGCGGAGGCAGAAATTGGACGGCGGTGGGGATTTTTCCCCTCCGCCCGATCCAAACGGAGGTAGAAGACGAGCCCCGACATGTGGGCCCTGGTCCCATATGTCGGCGAGAGGGAGAGGGGTGCGGGCGAGCGGACGCTGGCGAGGGAGAGAAGAGGCCCGCGGCACGGCGGCCTGTAGGTGGGACCTAGTAGGGAGGCGCACGCGCGGGGGCCGCGGCAAGCCAAGAAACAATACTGGGCCAGCGGCCCGACGGGAAGAAAAGGAAAAGAAAAGGAGAAAAGTGAAAGAAAAGAAAGGAAAAAGGGATTTCTAGAAGGAATTTAATTCTGATAATTTGTTTTGAATTATTAAAATTACTTTCAGTGCTCTAAAAATTCCAATAAAAATCCTGTTAGTGTATTTTGGCAAGGGGGATATAGGAAAAATATTCCCAACCATAATAAATTATTATTTTGCATTTCTCTCATTTAATTAATTCACTTGGCCTTTTAATTTTATTTTCTTGGGGCTATTTCTTTAATATATTTTGTGTGGCTCTATTTAAGGGGAAAACCAGGGTGTGACGGTTGCTAAAGGTTATAGCCAGATTCCAGGTATTGATTTCAATGATGTTTTTTCTCCAGTTGTGAAGCATAGTTCAATTCGCACTTTACTCAGTATTGTTGTAATGCATGATTATGAATTAGAGCAATTAGATGTTAAAACTATATTTTTACATAGGGAGTTAGAAGAGGACATCTATATGGAGCAACCTGAAGGTTTTGTTATTCCTGGAAAAGAAAACCTAGTATATAAGTTGAAGAAGTCTCTTTATAGATTGAAACAGTCACCTAGACAGTGGTATAAGAGATTTGACTCTTTCATGCTCTCTCGAAATTTTAGAAGATCAAATTTTGATAGTTGTGTTTATCTAAAAACTGTTAATGGTTCAGCTATATATTTTCTTCTTTATATCGATGATATATTGATAGCTGCAAAAGACAAATCAAAGATAGTAAAATGAAGGCACAGTTGAGTAGTGAGTTTGAGATGAAGGATTTGGGTGCAGCAAAGAAAATTCTCGGTATGGAAATTACTAGAAAAAAGACAGTCTGGAAGTTATACCTTAGTCAGAAAGGTTACATTGAAAAGGTACTTCGTCGATTTCATATGCATGATGCAAAACCAGTGAGTACCCGTTTAGCTGCATATTTTAGACTATCTTTAGATTTATGTCCACAGTTAGAATATGATGTTGAGTACATGTCTAGAGTTCTATATTCAAGTGCAATTGGTTTAGCTATGATATGTTCTCATCCTGACTTATCATATATATTGAGTGTTGTCAGTAGATACATGGCTAATCCTGACAAACAGCATTGGAAAGCAGTTCAGTGGATTTTCAGATATTTACGTGGTACTTCTAATGCTTGTTTGCAGTTTGGAAGTTCTAGAGATGGACTTGTTGGTTATGTGGATTCAGATTTTGCTGGAGATTTGGATAAAAGAAGAACACTCACAGGTTATGTTTTCACTGTTAGAGATTATGCTGTTAGTTGGAAGGCAAGTTTATAAGCAACTGTTACCTTATTTACTACTGAAGCAGAGTATATGGTTATTTCTGAAACTTGTAAGGAAGCTATTTAGCTTAGAGATTTGTATACTAAGTTTTATGGAGATACATCTTGCATTAATATATTTTGTGATGGTCAAAGTACAATATGCCTAACAAAGAATCAGATGTTCCATAAGAGAACAAAACGCATTGATGTGAGATATCATTTTATTCGAGGTGTTATTACTGAAGGTGATGTCAAAGTATGCAAGATAAGTACTCATGATAACTCAGCTGATATGATGACAAAGCCAGTTCCTGCTACTAAGTTTGAGCTTTGCTCAAGCTTCGTTAGTGTTACAGTATAGTCCTAAAGTCTATTTGGTGCCCGGTTATTTTACCTACTTGAGATGCTGTTTGATGATGGATGATTTATATGCTATAAGGGAAATTCGTCTCAAGGTGAAGATTGTTAAATACATGAATTTATTCCTACTAGGACTTCTAGATTTATTCCCCTATATATATTCCTTATAAGTTGCATGGGAAGGTATGACGTTCCATTGTTATTCCCCTGCGTTTGTAATCAATTTCTCAATAGTGATCATTGTCAGTCGGCACCTATGGTTTTTTTCCGCAAGGGTTTTTCACGTAAAAATTCGTGTCTCTATTTGTATCTATTTTTCTAACAAGTGGCAGCGGGACTTGCGAAGGCGACTTAGGTCCAAACGTCTGCGGCGATTGGAAAAAGTGGCGGCGGCGGCGGCTCTGCTTGCGGCAGCGAGAGGCGGCGTGTCTAGGGTTCAGGAAAGAGAAACAGAAAGAGAGAGCAGCGGGGCAGGGAAATTTATAGGGGAGAAAGAGATAGGGTTGGCGGCAGATTTGAAAGGCAGCAGCTCCGGTTTTGGCGGTGGATCTGCGGGAGTCCAGCGGCAGCATGGCTCAAGGGTGGTGACGCACAGGCTGGGCTAGGCTGCGGTGGAGGGAGACGTGGGCCAGCGATGGTTGGGCTCTAGCTTTGGCCGGGCTTGCACAGAGAAGGAGGCAGCGTCGGGACTCCGGTTTCCATCAGAGAAGGAAGAAGAAAGAAGGAAGGAGGAAAAATAAAAAGAAAGGAAGAGGAGGAAAAAAAAGAAAAAGGGAAAAGGAGAAAAGCAGGGGGTTTTTTGGAAAATCTCCAAATTTAGAAGATTTGGAATTTTAGGAAATTTAGGAATTTAGGAATATTTCATGGAAATTGGAATTTTGGAAATTTGAATAGGAGTTTGTGCTCTACTTCAAAAATAATCAAATTAAATCTAGAAAAACTCCAATTAAATTCCAACTAACGAGCGACCGGATCAAATAGCGGCGTAGTTAGATTATTTAGCCAATTTAAATCCCTCTTTACCTACGAAATTTTCATTCAGCTATTTTAGGTGAATAAACTCAGCATGAATTTTCACAATTAAAAAAACCGAAAAAGGGACGAGACAGATCGCCCAATTTTTTTTTCATGGATCGGGCTTCCGATCGGTAGTTATCTCCCTTTTGTTCGTGCCTTTGGCAGAACCCACCAACAAGCTAGAACAGGCGGGCTGGTATTAGCATTGTGTAGCTGGCCTGGCCGTCAAGAGCCCATAGCTCGATCTCCTCTTCGCCGATCAATCGGGCTAGCGTAGCCACATTCCCGGTTGCTGTGGACGGAGGACCTGTGCTGCTCGCTCCGTGGCTGCTACAAACTACAGCATCAGACAATGATCAGAGAGATGTGTCCGCAAGACCGCAAAGGGTGAAGACATGCCGTCCATACGCAGCCGTACGGCTATTAACCCTAATCACTTTCCTAATTATTACTTAATAATTTGTAATTATAAAATAATACATAAATAAGCAAAGCTAAAAGTTTTAGATTTCAGTTGAAAGTTTCGAAAATCTAATTAAAAGTTTCAAATTTTGGGTTCAAAATTTCAAAATTTGGGTAGATTTTTTAAATTCGTAGTTGATAGTTTTTAAATTTGAGTTGAAAGTTTCAAAAATTGAATTGAAAATTTTAAATTAGTGGCATAAAATTTACTCAATTTTTTAATATTTTATTTTTTACTATGCACATGGGGCAGTCGCCATGTACGTAGGGTAGCTTGGGCGTGCGTGCCCGCGCGCACCTAGGAGCTTTCGCGCACCGCAACAGCAGCGCCACGCGACGATGAGGCTATTCTCAGTGGTATGTTTCACTTCACTATTTCCAATACCACCACATAGGATGAAACTATGAATGAAACAATCTCTCTCAATAAAGAGTTTCATTTCACCGTTTCCAAAGATACCATAGCATTTAATTACTGTATGAAACTCTCATGAAACATCCATTGAGAATACTCCTTGAGTTTCATCCCAACGATGATGAAACAAAAGTTGTCTCAGTGGGGGTTTCACACAGTTTTCAAGGTCTTGGAAATGGGTTGGACTAGTTTCATCCCCATGAAACTTTGTTAATCTCTTTCATCATAAATACCCTGTCATGTCATTAGAATTGCTGATGTGGCACGTTATTTATTGCCATGAAACTCCTCATGAAACCCCTACTGAGAATAGCCTGACGCCGCACGACGATGACAAATGCAGCTCTTCAAAAGAAGAAAAGAAAGTCAGAAATAAAGACAAAACCTGCGTGGCGCTCCCGATACAATGTAAAAAATCGGTCGATGCATCATGCTCCCTCCCCGCTGCTCTCTATTTCTATTTATTCTCTCATATACAAACTTTAAATTATTATTTCTCCTAAATTACTTGTCTGATCTAATCCAATTACACCGTTATATTTATTACAATTAAATCTATACAATAAGGTCTCACATAATTATATTTTTTATGAAAAAAATATACTTATTTTTCTAATGAAATATTTTTTATCATACATGAAACATGGTTGAACCATCACAAAATATTTACTGAAACATCAAAAAATACCACGTGTAATATTTGCAGATTAACTAATTGAACATCAAAAAATACTTATTGAAACATCCAAATAACACCATATGTAAAATTAAAAAGATTTATTGCAGCACAAAAGCTTAAAATGTGCAACAGAGTTGACTTCCAATTGAAACATTCGCTTCCCACACATGAAACATCGAATTTCAATAGTTAAAACATTTATCTTTTTGTCAGAAATATAATTATGTGAAATCTTGTTATACAGATTTAATTACAATGGATACAATGGTTCAATCACATCATAAATAGCATAAGTAATTTAGGAGAAAAATTATCTTGAAACTTTCTAAGACCTTGCATGCATGCGTGCGTGCACAAAGAGAGCACCTCAATAAACCTTTTCTAAGAAAGTTCTAATTCTTCCATAAATTCATATGAATTTATCACTAATGCAATTTCTTCCATAAGTCTAACTGTTTTTGTTATATTAATAGCATATATCTTTTATGGACCCACTTACTCTTTTTTTTCAGAATTTGGATTTAATAAATTCCTTTGTGAAAGGGAGGCTGAAAAAGTATTTTTCCATTAACTTAGAAAAAGATATATAGTTGGTCATATTATCATGGTTATATAGATATTTTCTATACTAGAACCTATACCTTTGGTATAAAAGAATTAACCGAACTAACGTAGTTTTTCGACAAGGGTATCATCGATGGAATTACCAATGGAGTAGCTAGGTTGCTAGTTTTTATATAGGAGAAGAAATTAAATATGTAGGTGTAATGATCGCATTTTTTCCCTTTGTGCAAAGCTAATTTAATAAAAAGATAAATTCAAAAATTTGGCTCTTTATTCAATTGTTGGATTTTTGTGCCATGTGTGATCTCAAGAAAATCCTCAAAAATATTCAAAACAACCCTAGAGCCTCTGTAGAAGCCATCTAAATTTTTGCAAAATTTTTGAACCCTTTTAAGACCAATTTCAAAAAAATCAAAACCTTCAAAACCCATTCAATTTAATCCCTGGAAAAAGGATAAACCTTACTGTGCACAACGGGCCATCTCCTTCGTTTCCTCGGCCCGCTCCTGTTTTCTCCCCTGCCAGCCTACTCGGCCTGCTGGCGCGCATGGGATTTAATCCCCGCGGGCCCCGCTTGTCAGCCACCGCCATCTCCGCCCCGTTCTCGCCCGACCGATGCAACCACATGGACGGCCCAGATTAACGCTGCCGCTCGACCCCGCCTGTCAGTCCCGTCTTCTTCCTCCTCCAACCGCTCGCGCCTTCTCTCTCTTCTCTGGAATCCTCCCGAACTCGCTCCCTGTGCTCTCTCTGTTCCGCGCCTTATCGTCCAGTCGGCCTCTTAAAACGGCGCGGACATCATCATCCACCCCGCCGCCCACCGCTCAGCGCGAAACACGCCCCGCCGTCGCCTCTGTGAGCTCGTGGTCAAAAAGGCTAGCCACCGCAGCTATCTCTCTCCCTCTCTCTCGGCGCCGAACCTCGGAGACGATGCGCACGCACGGGCGCCTCTTCCTATCGCTTCACCATCATTTCCCCCATCCCATTTTTGCCTCCGCCACCCATGACGCGAGCCATAGTGGCCGGCGCCATTGATGCGCCTCGCCAATCGAGCTCGAGCTTATCCCTTCCCTGCCTCCTCCCTCTGTTCGCTAGCGCCGGAGCTCTCCTATAAATGGAGCAGCCCTCCCCTTCTTTCGGACACCAAGCAACAAGCCCAAGCAAGCCAATCACCGAGAACCTCTCTCCGCCATTGCCATTAGGGCACTAACCGAGCTCCCACCGCCGCTACTGGCCACCGCTGACCAATCCGCTACCACCACCGAGCTCCCCAAGACACCAGGAAGCTCCACCGCCACTCCCCTCCATCGATTAGCCCCTAAAATCAAAACGCCCAATTTTCTCTCACCGCCATCGCCGCCGCCCTGTTCCCCGCCGTAGACAAAGGTAAAACCAAATTAACTACCTCCTAGCTCTTCCTCAAGTAATGCCGAGCTCAAACCAACCTTGTCCGGACTGTTCCGCCGTTTAAATGGTCGCCAGTGACGACCTCCTCTCTCCGCCGCTGCCGCCGCCGGTTCTGTGTCATCGTTGCCGACCATGTTCCGCCACCCAGTGGGCCAATCCGAGCCGTCCAGATGATTCCCCATCCCCTCCGCTCTCTGCCCATGTCAGCTGCTCGCCGAGATCCATCGCCGCCGGCGAGATTGCTCCAACGATCGCCGGCCGTCGATCCCTCTGCCGGCCGCCACTGTACCCCGTCCGGCACCCCTCTCGGTCGCTGCATGTAGGCCCCAGACGCCAACCTCTCTGACCTGTGGGTCCGCTCAAACATATGACATGTGGACCCCATACCAAATAAGTGCATAGTAAATATTACCCCTCCTTTCACTGACAAATAGGTCCCCCGCACAGTGACTCCCTCCTCTCTCTCCTCGGTCCCACCGGACAGTCTCTGTTCTCCCTCATTCACTGTAGCAACTGGACCCCACATGTCAGCCTCAGTACTGCTCTTTCTCTCACTGACCTGAGGACCCCACCTGTCAGCCTCTGAGACTATTCCCTTTTATTTCTTTTCTTTCCGAAAATAATTTTTAATCTTTTTTATTTTTAGAAAATAGTTTAAACTTTAAAAATCCATAACTTTTAAACCGTAACTCCGTTTGAGCCCATTCAACTCTCAAATTTTTTCTAAAATTAAGATCTACGCATTGGTACTATTAGTTGTATAAGATAGGTCCTGATTCTTGGTGTTTTTACGTGTTTTCTTTTGCGATGCTTAGAGGCCGTTCCCGAGGAGTCGCCGGAAGAAGACTTTGTCGAAGACCCGCAGGACCTCGCGCAAGGCAAGTCACCCTTGACCAGGTTGGACCCATGATTTAAAATTTATTTTATTTCAAAAACTTGCATAAATAGGAACACGATTATTTTCGGCCACAGTTCGTAACCGAACCTGTTCGGCCTGACCTATTTGCTGCATTTTTAACCGCCTTGGATAAATTGATGCCCTGTCCTTTGTAACCCTGTCATCTTGATGTTCGTACTTGAGTATGAATATCGATGACCCCCTTTTTACCCAAAATAAAATACTACGATGGGAAAAACTAGGGTTTTAATATAATGGTTTACAAATCCTCGACACCCTTGGTCGAGAGAGGTTGCGAAATAAAATAGTTTTATAAAACTTGGTCATGGGTCGTCGCTGCCTGTGTGGCTCCGACTTCTCCGAACTTTTAAGGACCGTTTCCTTGAGGAATTGCACTGAGCATGTTACAGTGCGACCACATGGGTGAAATGGGACACCCCTGGCTTAGTAACTAGTGTTCCCAGAATGGTTTTCGGTTGCTCATAAATGTGGGACTGGCTGGGTGCCAAGAGGGCGATATACCCCCGTCCCTGAGTACAGGAAATGAGTTCCTGGTACTTGGTTGAGTCTAAGCACCCATTTATAGGACAGCGTGCTATCCTGGGAAGGCTTTGGAAAGGCCATGTCGCAAACCTTCCCCACTGACGAGTGTGGGAAGTAGGCTCGCGTCGTGTGGGTAAAGAGTGAAATCTTTGCAAAGATCAAATGAACTGTTCGAACAGCCGCGCCCACGGTTATGGGCAATGTGAAGTGATTCCTCTAGCGTAGACTTTATTTTATAAATATCTGTGCAATTGTTTTGCGGGTTGGGAATCGTGACCAGAATCGGTCTGTGACTGATGGATGGCCTGTGTAGCCTGAAATGGGTCTGTGTGACCCAGGGTGTCGGATGACACCGAAGTTGAGTGGTTTGAGTTAAATGACAAGTTTCTTAAAGAGAATCCACCTAAATGGAGGTACCAGAGGAGGGTATGCTCCGAATCGGAAATTTGTGACAAGTCTCTGACTTGTGGAATGGATCGAGCCGTGAGTCTCTTCCCGACTAACTTAATGGTGGTGAGTTGTTGAAAAGCAACTCACGGAATGGATTGAAGCGTGAGCTTCTTTCCGACAACTTAAAGAGCACACTTAGAGTTTTAAAACCTCAAACCCTTTGAAAATCACTTTGCGAAAATAACCCTACCCTTTCCTGCTAAGTCTTGCATGCCACAATATTTCCATGACTTGCTGAGTACCTCGTGTACTCACTCTTGCTTATCTACTCTCAGAAGCCTACGAAGATGAAGACCCTACCCTCAGTCAGTTCTACCAGGATCAAGTCGAGCACGAGGAGTTTTAGGGTTTCGTTCTAGGTCTCCAAGCCGTTGCTTGTGGGTATAGGGCTACCCGTGTATCTTCCGCTGTATACTTTTGTAATGTATCGTTGCATGTCTCGGGTTCTGTCCGAGGCTGCAACTTATGTAAAGACTATGTATAATAAATGAAGCAGGTTTGGCTGTGATCCACCGATGTCCTGTATGTACCAGCTAGTCTCCTGGGACTGGTACAGGTATTACAAGTAATGATGTTCCTTCTCTGCTGACCTATACGGGTTAGCGGGAAAGGGGCGTTACAGTAGGGGAGGGTGAATTTCGTCTTAAGGGTGTTGACTCTAAAACGTGTCATGCCACACAGGAGCATCTTGTGTGCAACCCGTAGCGACATCTGGAGACGCGTCGCCACAGGAGATAGATGCTACCGAATGATCGCTCAGGAGGGACCCTATCAAGGTGAACACGCGTCGGTTTCTCTTAGACTTGGCAGGCCAGTTAGGACGTCTTTTAATGCCGTAGAGACAAGACATGATGAAAATCAGGGGGTTTGAGCATGAATAGATATGGGATACAGAAAGAAACAATGAGTGAGATATAGAAGATAAATCTAGGGATAGTATATTGATTTTACCGATTGATCGGTTGTTTTTTAATTGATTTTGGCCCCTATATTTATAGAAGAGGTAGTCTTACGTCTATATTCTCCATGTCCAGTTAGGCTTAGAAAAGTATTAGGAGTCGGGAAACCCTAGCTTTCGAGCAACGAAACTCAAAAATAGCCAAATTGAACTCAAAGTGAGAGTCTGTCGGTCAGACTGTCGGGACAACCCCGATCAGACCGTCATGGGGTCTCTGGTCAGACCAGCCTGCATAGCTCGGTCAAACCATGAGTTGAATATCAGTCGGACTAGCCTTTGTGAGAAGGCTCATCTGCTTTTAAACTTAGCCTAAATTTAGTCTAATCTTAAATTTAGCTTTCAACAAAAAGGCGGCATGCAGAATGAGCGCTCACGGAGGAGGCAGCGGGTGTGGGCATCCAATGTTTCGGTCAGCGTCGGCCGTCTGATGTGTGGCATTTTCTGAGTAAGAAAAACGATAGTAAACAAACATATATGTAGGGTGTTGAGATTTGTGCCGATCCCAAAAAAACCGGTCTATGCTGTCTGACCGGTTTTCGGCATATGGGACGGTGTTCAGAAAACACAACTTTCGGTTTTTGGTTTGTTTGGTATAAAAACGGGGGAAAATCGGTTTTTCCGAAAAAAAAACACAACTGTGCGTGATCTCCAACAACTGTACAGTAGGTGCGATAAGCTCATATGCCCAGCTTGGTTTTCTTTCTTTGAGTTGTTCCTGGAGGTCTTTATACTAATTGTTTAGTCCTACGGTTTTCAATAGATAAACATGTTAACTTTTAACATATATTTTATCATTCATTTATTTAAAATTTTATGTAAATATAAAAAATATATATCATGCTTAAAGAACTTCTAATGATAAAACAAGCCACAACAAAATAAATAACAATTACATAATTTTTTTAATAAAATAAATAGTCAAAGATACATCAAAAGGTAACGGGTACTGGTTCTCTGGAGAAATGTACTCACTATCTTAAAAATATGAAGGTACTGATCAGATATGGTGCAGCTTATTGACATTTGCTTGCTTGCTTGTTTTGTTAATTATGACATTGAGAACTGAACAGAGATAAATCCTATTGATTAATGTTTAACTTTCGTATATTAGGGATTTAATGTCAAATAAAAGATAACTGTGAGTTACGATGCACCAAATAGTCAATATTCTATTTTTCATTCGCGTCAACTTTGGTAAATATGGTAGTAGTTACCAACCCGAAATGAAACAATTCGGTATTTATCTATCGGACCATATTTTTAAAAAAGAGTAAAGTGCATAAACGGCCCTTAAAATTATTCTCCTGTATTATCGAGGTCCCTATACTCCCAAAATACAGATTTAGGAACTTGTTCAAGTGTGTCATTCTAATCCAAAACTGCTACGTGCCATCCATGATCCTACGTGACGCCATCCTGACTACCACCTCGCTTCTTCTTTTCCCCCTCTCTCAACCAAGTGGGGCTTCCCCTTCTTCATCCCTCCTATCTCTCGAGGCACCACCTGCAACGATGGCCAACGAGAGACCATCACCACCAGCAGCAATGACTATGCATCTACGTTTACCAGCAGAGCTCGTCATTTGCTTGGGGCCAAAGTAGGCGGCTTTCCGCTCGGTGCGGGGATTGACGGCTGCAGTGCAAGGCTCGCCTCCCGTGTTGAAAATATAAGCACATGTAGATTTAATTTATTTTATAAATAAATCATGATATTAATAGTATAAGTAAATAGAATCATGTAATCTGATCTAAACATGTATATGACAGCAATTAACATGAATAGATCAAAAACATTAGAGAAATACTCTCCACCACGATCTGACCTAATCCTTTTTATCTTTCTGTCAAGTTGGTTTTCAACTTCTGTCTTATAAATTTTAAAGTAGTCTAGAGCCTCATCTTTTGTTTACAATAAATACACACAACAAAATCTAGTTGCATCATCAATCAAAGTCATGAAATATCGTTTTTCACCCTTCGTCAACACCCCATTCATTTCATAAAGATCTGAATGTAGGAGTTCTAGTGGTGCCAAGTTTCTCTCCTCGGCAACCTTGTGGGACTTGCGAGGTTGTTTTGATTGCACACAACTATGGCACTTAGAACCTTTGACAATAGAAAAACTTGGAATTAAATTCAAACTGGAAAGCTGAGACATCAAACCAAAATTAACATGACATAAACGTGAATGCCAGATACTGGCCTCATTATCCACACTGCCACAAATATGGTTCACAGACTTATTACAAAAATCAGAAAAGGAAAAACGGAACAAGCCTTAGCACTCATAGCCTTTACCAATAAAATATCCATGTTTAGACACGACTACTTTATTAGACTCAAATGCCAACTTAAACCCGTCTCTACATAGACGGAAACCACTAACGAGATTCTTGTCGATAGTGGGGACATGCTGCATGTTCTTCAGCTGCACGATCTTTCCCGAAGTAAAGTTCAGATCTACCGTGCCAACACCATGAACAGAAGCATGCGACCCATTCCCCATTAGGACGGAGGAATCCCGGCTGACCTGATAAGAGGAAAACAAAGATATGTCAGCACAAACATGAACATTGGCCCCCGTATCAACCCACTAATTAGTAGACTGATTAACTGAGAGAACAGTAGGTGAATTACCATACCCGGTTCTATCTTCAGTATTACCAATGGTCACATTGACAGACTTAGAGGTCTGTCCTGTAGGTGCCTTCATGCCCTTACATTGTGGACACTTCCTGACGAGATGACTAGGCAAGCCACACACAAAGCAAGTTCTGACATCTTCCTCGTTGTTGTTCCTCCTTTTCTTGAAGTTGGTGTTTTGTTGGGCTTTGATAAATTTCCCTTTATTGTTCTTGTTAGCAGTCTTTTGTACCACATTGGCACTAGACTGCCCACCATCGCCTTTTGACACAGCGTCTTTTGCCCGAGCTTTCTCCTCAACGTCAAGAGACGCAATTAACCCCTCAACGGAGTACTCCTGTCTCTTGTGTTTGAGTGCAGTACCAAAACTTCTCCATGAAGAAGGTAGTTTTGCAATAATGCATGCAGCCACAAATTTGTTGAGAAGGGCACACTTAAGGAGTTCAAGTTCCTTAGCAATGGTTTGTAGTTCATGAACCTGTTTGACCACAGAACGGTTGTCAACCATGCTGAAATCGTGAAACTGCTCCATGACATACAAATCGTTGCTAGCATCAGTAGCACCGAATTTGGTATTTAGTGCATCCCATAACTCCTTAGCGTCGGTCATATGCATGTACACCTCGACCAGACGATCACCAAGAACGCTAAGAATGCATCCCACAAAGAGAGTAGTGGCTTTCTCAAATTCTTTCTATTGTTCAGCAGAGAGAACTCCTTCAGATTTGCCAGTACTCACCCAGAATCACTTCATAGCTGTCAGCCATAGAGTGACTCTAATCTGCCATCTCTTAAAGTGCACGCGATAAATTTATCCGGCCTCAGTGCATCGGCAAAACCAGCCATCGTAAAACTACAGTGCCTATAATAAGGTTTTTGGATTATTGAAAATATAGGCACATGTAGATTTAATTTATTCCATAAATAAATCATGACATTAATAGCATAAGTAAACAGAATCATGTAATCTGATCTAAACATGTATATAACAGCAATTAACATGAATAGATCAAACATAGGAGACATAGTGTACGCGTACCTACAGCCATGTTGTGGGGGCTGTTCTGGAGCAGACACGGGCGCAGCGCGTACTGCACGAACGATGCGCGGCACCGGGTGATGACGATGACGCGCAGCGCCCGAACGTGAAGGAAGACGAGCCGTGATGGGCGCATAGCAAGCAGTCGCGCGTAGCGCTTCCCAAAAACCTTATTCGCCCTTTCCCAGTGTAGGACGTCGAAGGCGAGGGTTCCGGAGACCTGCTCTCCCAGTCCGCCGGTGCACGCCGAAGATCGGGACGGAGTAGACGACGAACGACGGTTCAGAACAGAAGAGATAGCAAACCCTAGGCTGTTTTCGCATATGTTGCGTGGAGACAGCATCTCGGTATTTATAGAGATATTAGGACGCGTGATCAGGACGCTCGCACAATCTCTATCTTGTAACCGAACCGGATAGGCTGCGCGTATCCTATCCGGACTCTAAACTTGCAGCAAAATAAAAACTGCAAAAAGAAGCTGCATCTGCGCAAGCATGAGAAGCCAATTTTGGCGGACCATTCACGCGCATGTCGCGTACGTGCACCGCCTGGCCTAGCCTGGCGAGCGAGCGCGCGTGTGTATTCCTCCACTTCTCTCCACTATGCATGTCTCAAGTGGCTAGGAGAGAGCTCACCCTTATAAGGAGGTCTCCCTCTCCTAGAACTAGTAAGGTGCTACTAAAACTCCCCATGCCACTCCCCATGAGGTGGGCCTTTGAGATTTTTCTAGAAATTATTCTCCACATGGGTCTTAGCCTATTTAGCAATTCCAACATCCCGCACATCATTGATGAGGGGCGCCAGCCTCCTTTTCTCGCCGGCGGTGCTCTCCTCAACAGCCGTTCTTTCCTCCTCTCCTCTCCTCTCCTCGCTGTATCTAGGTGGGCCAGATCTAACCGCCACGTGCAGTGGCGGCGAGCAATGCAGCATGATGAGCAGTCATCCTCAGTGCATCTTGCCTGACTCCCATGTCAACGTCAGGGAGATGCAAGGAGGGACACCGCAGCGATGACAGCAGAGAGAAGGCAGGCAGCAACGGCCATGGCGTTGAGGAAAGGAAGGGAGAGAGAGAGGAGAGAGAAGAGAGGAAAGAAAGGGGAGAGAGGAGAGAGAAGAGGGCAGGTGGCGACCATATCGGTGCCACATAGGATACATAGGGGTCATGGTAATTCTGAATTGAAATTACACACTTAAACAAGTTTGGGCATTTAGATCTATATTTTAAGAGAATAGGGACCTGGATGATACAAATGAACAAATTTAGAGACCAACTGTGTACTTTACTCTTTTAAAAACACCATATTTTACTAAACTAATAATACCGTATTTACATCACCATAAAGAAAAATGAACGAACTGTCCTACCTAACATGTGTATGACCGCCTTCTAGGTGTACTTTATTACTAAATTTTACTTATTTGCTAGTGAAAAATAAAAAATTGTTATTCTCACAGTGCTATTGCAAAACCTATTTTTCAATTAGCTCCATCAATTAGGCACAGCAGTGACAGCAGTCCATACACATCTGAAACATTTCTGACTTCTATTTTACAAAATCCATCTTACTCTCCCAAATCTAATGGCCCACGTTTTATATATGTCCATCCATATCCCATATCCTCGACAGTTACTACCCATGCTTCAGTGGCTGTACACTTGCACTCTCCATCGGTCCTCCTTTCTCACTTCTCACAACTACTATACATACACCCGGCATATCAGCACTAGTCTCCGTTATCGTCTCCCAAAATCTAACCCCTCTTTAGCTAGGTGTGCCTCCTTTTTTTCCTTTTAAGCTCCCAACCTCTCTTTCACAGGTGTTGATTGTCCATATTATTTCTATTGACCTTGCTCCAATCACAAGGCTACTATTATAGAATTGCAGAAGACAGGGCCACAGATAGTGAAGGTACATGGGCTCAAAAATGGCCTTGACATATCAATGACAAATCAATAGAGGCAGTAGAGAATAAGGATTCTATATATACCCTTTTGCAATTTTGCAGCCCCGGTTCTTAACCTGAAGTTAAGAAAACAACATAGACTAATAAATAACATGCAGGGGCTAAGGAAGAGTCTTACAGTAGCAATGGCACTAAAACTAAACAAAAATTTCGAGTGGTAGACTGGAGAAAAATGAAACATTAATTCAATGACACGTACATGGAGAGTGGAGCTGAAAATTAAAGCTCTCATTGGGTGTTGTTCAGTCGTGCTAGGAGCCGCAGATCGCCTTTGCAATGGGAATAAGGGCCAAAATTATCTTTAATTTCCTGTGGGCGTGTGGCACTTAACTGTGTTAGGTGACGGAAAAATGGGCACACCAGGTATAGAAAGCAATACACTCTTGGTTATACAGAGAATTAAGAAAAACCTCTGGGGCATATGGAAGGAATATGATGAAATTCTATTATGCAGACACATAGGGAATTTTTATATATTTAAATTGATTGCGAGGGAGAAGAATGACTTGTTTCTACATATGCTCTATATAAAATACTAATTTATTTATTTATTTCTCGGATGGTGCCATGTACACAAATGGCTCCACAATGCCATCATCCATAGCCAGCAATGGCTCCAAGGCCTCCACAACTGCGGACATCCGGGGTCGAGACTTAGGGCTAACACTCAAGCACTGATACGCTATGGCTGCAGCCTTTTGTGCAGCTCGAGTTGAGTACTGCCCGTTCAAGCTTTTGTCGATGACACGGTCGAGCCGGCGAGAGTCGTGAAGGCATGGCCGTGCCCATTCCACTAGGTTTTGCTCTCGTGGCGGTCTCTTCTTGTCCACGGCTTTTCGCCCCGTTAGTAGCTCTAGCAGCACTACACCATAGCTATACACATCACTCTTTGTCGTTAGATGACCTACGATACCAAGAAATAATAATGATTAATCAGTCGAGATATGAAAATTATTTTAAACTTTTTTTTACGAAAACAGCAGGAGAGGCTCCTACTACAACATATTAATAATATAATATTTTAAACTTCACCACTTCTACTTTTACTTGTTATTTATAAAACTAGTTTTGGGGGAGAATATATGTGAGAATTAGTACCGGTCATGATGTACTCTGGTGCTGCGTAGCCTTGCGTGCCCATGACTCTGGTGGAAACATGTGTCTCGTCTTCTTGAGGCCCATCTTTGGCCAATCCGAAATCCGACAGCTTTGCTTCGTAATCCTACCAAGAATTAAACAATTTGGGTCACAAGATGCAGAAAAACTGCTGTTGCGCATGCGCATGGCGCTCGCACATGTACATAAAAAATAATTAACAAATAATAATATTAAAAAATAAGTAAACTTTATACTAATAATTTGAAACTTTCATCTCTAATTTTAAAATTTTAATTCAATTTTTGAAACTTTCAACTCAAATTTAAAAACTATCAACTAAGAATTTAAAAAATCTACTTAAATTTTGAAAATTTCAACCCAAAATTTAAAACTTTTAATTAGATTTTCAAAACTTTCATCTAAAATCTAAAACTTTTAACTCTGCTTATTTATGTTTTTTTATATTAAAAATTATTAAGCACTAATAATGGTAATTAGAGAGGACGATTAGTGCTTAATGAGGAGTTTTAGGCGTACGGACATACGGCTTAGTGCGCGCGTGGGTTAGCTTACCCCACCCCCCCCCCCCCCCCCGCGTGCAGTAGCCAACCCCCACAAAATGTTACATGACAATCAATATGGGTAAAATGTTTTTATAAGTGTTAACAAAGTGTATTTAACAGAAGGTTAATTGTATGATAAAAGGAAAGAAAAACACATTTGAGATGGTGCTTCCTATCGGAAAATCTGCTACGCGCGCACGTGCTTAGTGGTTAAAAAAATAAAAATATTAAAAAAATTGAGTAAACTTTATACTAATAATTTGAAACTTTCATCTCTAATTTTGAAACTTTCAATTCAATTTTCGAAACCTTCAACTCAAATTTAAAAACTATCAACTAAGAATTTAAAAAAATCTACTCAAAATTTGAAATTTTTAATTAGATTTTTGAAACTTTTAACTGAAATATAAAACTTTTAACTCTGCTTATTTATATATTATTTTATAATTAAGAATCATTAAACACTAATAATAATAATAATAATTAAAAATTATTAAATACTAATGATGGTGGTTAGTGCTTAATAGAAAGTACGGCGGGTACGGCTGCCACACGCTCACACGAGCTAACCTCACCCGTTTCGTATAGCTTATATTTGTCGATGGCAATTTGCAGAACTAATCACTTGTCAATGAATTAGAATTTCTTTGAATTTTAGGGGTGGACATATGTTTACATAAGCATATACAGATAGATATGTACCGAGTTGAGTAGGATGTTGGAGGTCTTGAAGTCACGATAGATGACGGGCTTGGCAGCTTCATGGAGGAAGGCCAAACCTCTGGCCGCTCCAATGGCGATCTTCAAGCGTGTTGACCACGGCAGCGACGCAGAGTACTCTGAAGTTTTAGTTTGCACGATCAGTTCATGCATTATTTCGTCAACAATTATGATCCATCACAAATCAGATGATGAAAGCAAAAGGTGGCAATGCCAATTGTTAGGAGCAGCCAATTAAGTAACAAGTATGTGCATCTCCACTGAAATTTCAATGCAAGCTTTGAATTTTTTGTTATCTTAATACGAACAAAGTAGATGTTGCTAGCTACTTGTAATTGCGAGTATAAATTGTCCTCTATTCAATCTTGTGAAGTTGACAACATCGATCACCAAGTTACAACGATAAGCACCGCATCTAACAACAAAATTTAGATGCACATATTTTTCTGATTACACAGAAGATACATAAACACATGCAAACACACCCATAAATACTGCCCTTTAACACATGCGTCAGAGAAATATATATCAGGGGTATTCGTGTATATTATTATATATGACCACCAAAATTTAAATTCTAGTTGATGGAGTTATGCACTCATAAATCCATCACCACGCCAATGCCGCTTTCCATATATGGGTGTTTATATTTGTTATGATGAGATGCACATTTTGTTTGTCACATGATTAGCTACTTTTGACTTGTGGGCTAGATAAGTGCCTTATCCAAATTACATGACTTGTCATCATTGCGGCCTACATGGCTTCTCCAATTTGATCAGCTACCAAAGCAATTAGAAATCTATATATGGTGCAGGCTTATTTTGCCACGCTTCAATTCGACCCCTTCATTAACTAACCATGAAAATATAATGGTGTTGTCTCCTTTGCGTTGATACGAATTTTAAGGGGCACACACCAAAACGATAAGAAAGAAAATAAATTATATCATGCTTGCATCACATAAAAGAGGTTGTCATTTGTCAATTGGAAATAATTAATGACCAGGCCACGATGTTATTTTACGATGTGTACATGCTAGTGAGAACGTTGACGTAAACATGTAACAGACTGGACACCAACAAGTGTAAAAACCTCTCAAAAGTAGTATGAACTATCTGGGAAAAAAATCGGAGCCAACGGTGGAAAGCAAAAAACGGTGACTTCTCTTAATAAGTTGTGCACAGATGGACTGAGATGCTATTTTTTTCAGGTCTAAGTTGGAATATACTTTGATGTCAACCATACTAGCCAAGCACAATGTAAACGGAAATGGTCAAACAATATTGCTTACTTCAACTACTGGCGAATTACTAATATAACGTGGAAAGGATTTTTAGGGTTAATTACCTACGGTCTGATTGTGATCTGGTAGTACCTTGGAGTCCACCCAATATATATACCAATATTTTTATGCTTTAGTACCAAAAGTTTGATTCCTGTAAAAAAAATGCTTGTGTATTTTGTTTTGTGTTGTTGTATGCATGTTCTCTTGTGCTAATTTTACTAGCTCCATTAACCAATTCATATTTATC
This sequence comes from Oryza meyeriana var. granulata, assembly GCA_003991445.1. Lineage (NCBI taxonomy): Eukaryota > Viridiplantae > Streptophyta > Magnoliopsida > Poales > Poaceae > Oryza > Oryza meyeriana. Next base: position 298,581 of record RYFJ01001625.1, read on the forward strand.
AAAACAATAAAAGATATCTACAAGAATAATTAGTTTCTGGCACTATCATCAGAGATGTGGCTAGTATTAATTTTGGCCTAAGTAATGCTTACAAAGTAAAAGTGTTTGTAAATTAAAATGCTGCATTATTTCAGATATTTTGGTTTAATAAATATGGAAGTTTGATATGGAATTTGCCATACTTTTGAAGAGATGCTTCTCCAAGCTGCCCCTAGCCATGAACTCGTACACGAGAAGCCTGTGCTCATCCTCGTAGCAATACCCAATCAACTTGACGAGGTGAGGATGTCTCAATTGCCCAAGAAATATGACTTCGGCCTGCCCAAATTTTCCATCCGTTAATTAGGTCAACACGTGCCCATATGTCATCAGTGTAGGTTATGGCAGAGTTTGACTAATCTGTGCCACTCATAAAAATACTATTCCTTCCGTTCCAAAATATAACAACTTTTACCAGTTAAAATTTGTCCCAAAATATAATAACTTCTACACCTATATTCTCTTTTTAAACCATCACAAACTTACACTACTAAATTTTTCTACCAACTTTCTCTTCTCAACCAATTACAACTATTCTCTATTTAATTCCATCATCTTTCTTAATATCTATCTCTAAAACTTTTTATATTTTAGAAAAGAGAGAGTAATTATTTGACCAAAGAAATAACATAATGCAGTATATTAGCTAGTTAGGTGGCTGATCGACATTATCCATGCTTCCGGGTACTAGAGGATTTTAATAGGAGATGAACTAATGATCATGAGAATACGTGGCGACTTTCTAAAGGGATCACAGCTAATTAAGTAGCTGGCATGCACTATTTATTTTTTTGCTTTGGAGTAGGGTTTACCATAGGACTGACAGGATTGGTATGTAATTGGATCTAGATCTTAGTTGTCAAATGAAGTATTAAAATGGACGGTTCAACAGTGTGTATGCTCATTTGAACTGAAATTATCCATAAAATTTGAAGACGAATTAAATTTATCATGCAATTTTATAAAAAGCCGAGCTAGTGGCAGTCTCTCTTAAAGCGGTCAGAGGGTGACCGTATCAGACCAATAACAATTATTGACAATTAATATATACTACTTTTATTGTTTCTCTTAACATTCTAGTAGGAGCCAGCCTAGCTATACTAAAAGTATACAACATTTTTAGATAGAAAATTAAATTGTATAACTATATGAATCATCATACCTAAACGTGCTGTCTAAACTGTGTAATAATACGAAAGAGATTGAGTGCTTTGGAATTTTGCAGTTCGATTTTTTCTAATGCAGTTTCATGAAGTTAAATTAAGATATGATTGTGAATTGATGTAGCTCAATTGGTTAGACTTCTTATGGTATAACATGCATATCCAGGTTTAAGTACTAGACTTAAAAATGAATACTCATATTTACGACTAATTGTTGATCCAGCCTTCATAAATGCTCATAAAGATAAGGTCAGCATATTCGGAGGTGCTTATAAAGATAAGATGTGTGCGTTTATAGAGATGGGTAAGTATGTTTATATATGATTGTCTGTGTTTATACTGTGTCTGAAAAAAAATTAAGATATGCTTAAATTTAAAGTCAGTGTTAATAGAACGCGGTCAATATCACGACCCTGGAAATCTGGTTTAAGAGAAACAGAAATGTGAAACTTGTACGGTATGCACAGCCATAGTACAGCCGTGATAAGTACCAACTAATTAATTATCACAAACAGTACCTCAATTAGTTCGGGTGAAACATTAACTGCTAACAAATCGAGCTACATATATATGCTAACTCAAAAACTGCATGTTGATTAGTAAGCCATCTTTACCAAGTCATCATTCAAAGGCAAAAGGCATATATCTATGGACAATTCAAAATTAAGAAATTTTGTAGAAAAAAGTGCAATTCCTAGAAAATTCTCCTTCCAACCATAGAATTCCGTATTGAATGGGCACACAATTAATCAAAATGATATGAAATTATTTTACTTACGAAATAGTCGCAGATAAAACATATATACTAATCGATTGAATTTAATTTTTGTCGTGCATCAGCCATTATCTCACTTCAGTTATTCTGTTATCTCACTAACAAGATTTTGCTTTAAAATTAGTGCTAATAGAAGCACATACACCTCTCTAAAAGACAACCCCCATTCATCGCTATTTCTCTTTCGACTACACAACACACGCAAGAGGAAATTGTTGTTTATCTTCATCCCAAGTAGTGTTATTAATCTTAGCTTTAGCGTGGCTACTAAGTACTATTACCACCACCCACAATAATTAATTAACTTAATTAAACTCTTAGGTGTGATAAGTATAGTAATTAATTTTCATTAATTACTGGGTAACTTGATGAGATGATCTCGGTGAGACTTAATTAATTACCAGCCATTCCTTGTGGCCCTGCGAGCCCTCGAGGTCGAGCAGCTTGACGGCGACAGCCTGCGCGCGGACGCCGGGCTTGAGCCGCTCGTCGACGTACCCCTTGTACACCGGCCCGAACCCGCCCTCGCCGACGAAGTTGCTCACCGAGAAGTCCCTCGTCGCCGTCCGGAGCTCCTCCACCGTGAACGCCTCCACCCCCGACCCCGCCAGCGACAGCGACAGGTCCTCCGGCGACGGCATCATCACGCCCCCGTCGCTGTTGCACGACGGCCGTCCCGGCAGCGGCGCCGGCGCCGGGTTATTGGCGGTGCCGTCGTGGTGGTGGTGGGAGGAGGCCGTGAAGCAGCCGAGGCCGAACAGTGAGCTCCACGACGACGTCGTCTTCTTCCCCATGCGGCCGCGCGTGCGGTGGTGGTGATAGATGATGATGCGAGGTGTGGAATGGTTGGGAGGAGGAGGGAGTTTATAGTGCGTGGCGCGGCGGAGCGGAGCACGTCGATGGTCGCGGTGTTGGGATGATATGTAAGGCGTTTGTGGATGGGTGGGATCGGTTTTATTTGTAGGAGTGGTTGTTGTCATTGTCTATCAATGGTTTGGTCTAGTTTGGTTTGGTTGGGAAGAATGGAGTATAGTACTAGTAGAGTAGGGTAGAGTAAGGTGGCCTTTTGACTCATGGAGAATGCTTGGGCTTAATTAGTTTTTGGTTGCGGTGATGTGTTTTATTTAGTCCAGTATAAGATATGTTCTTAATTTATTGAGAATATTGTATATTGTGGCAAACCCATCAAATTATTTTAAGGATTTCTATCAGTTATTTTATATCAACATATATTGTGATTACACAGCGACCAATAATTAAATAAACCCAACACGATAAATTAGACTTTAAAGAAATACCATGGAGGTCTTGATATAAATAAATAGTTCAACCGCTCAATTCACAGAGCACATTTCAATGGTATTGGCCACTACTCCGCTGCATACATAGCAATTAGCTGCTAGCCAGTGCAATGATATAGTACTAAACTAGTATTAGCATGGTAGGCTATATGTTATCCACGGAACCATAATATTGACAGTATTATTAAAATGAATATGGTGATTAACAATAAGATTATGTATGGGAAAGTGCAAAAAAAAATTTGAGAATGTGCAAAGTTTATCAAGACGCTAGCTTTTTAGATATGACCTTCGACCCAACCAGAGCAACAGTTCATCCACTGCCACAAAGCGAAAGCTTCTCATGCATGAGAATTCACACTGAAGTACTTCTTAACACCCTTAATTAGAATAAATGGTTGGTTGGTTTATTATATATAGAGTAAATTTGGCAAAATATCATAATATTTGGTTCAAATTGTATAAAACCACATGAGTTTTGACGTGTTGTACAAGTTTTATGGTTCTATAGTTTCACAAAACTACACCGCTAACTAATTTTTCTTTGATCTACTATACATATGAATTCTAAACTTATATACTAAATATATGAGTTCGTTTAATTCATCATCTAAATATTATAACCATCTAAGTTAATTTTTTTTATTGTGCTAAGTATTAAGTTAAATTAATTAACGGCATGATTTTGTGAGCCTTAAGATCATAATACTTGAGGTTATGTGACATATGACAAAATTATTGTGATTTTATGCAACTCGAAGTATAATATTCGGGGTTCTATAAAATTTAGTCTATCTTTCATAGAAAAAATTGATTCCTAAATCCCCATGTAAGTTTAGTACAAACCGAAAAAGACCAAAATACCCTTATCAACTAGTACATCCACACATTAGCACTGTAAAAAAGCAGTTTTTTATTAGATTCTCTGCCCCCAATAACAAGAACCGATAACAGAGAGGTTGTTTGCCTTCACCAAGGTGGCAGTGATGTGTGAGTATTATCCACGGGATTTTTTATTTTTTAAACTTTTTATTTTTTAATTTTAAAATAAACCATCTCAAAACTTATTTTTAAATCTAAACCTAGCAGCGTTATTTTGCCAAGTTAAAATAACACTGTCACGTCAACTTCTCCTGACGTGGCATATTGCCACACAATGCCACGCCGGCGGAATGACGTGGCAAAAAGATTCAGATTTAAAAATAAGTTTAAGGAGAATCTATTTTTAAAATTAAAAAACAAAAAGGTTTAAAAAATAAAAAAATTCTATCCACGGTGACCTGCAAGAAGTCATCACCAAAGGCCAAAAACAACCGACCATCTCAGTGTTGGGAGACCCACAGACGCTGCCTTCACCGCTGGCTCGTGCATCACATCCGCCGCATTCATCCACCGTCGCAAGCTCGTGCATCGGGCTCCTGCATCAGATCTGCCACAAACCACAGGCCTGCAAGTCAGGGCCGGTCCTGACATTTCTGAGGCCCAGGGCGAAATTAAAAATAGAGGCCCTAGGAACAACGAGCAGTATATAAATTTATTTATTCATTGCAATTGCATATCAAATTTTCGTGCACCGTACAAACATAAAATAATTGTTTGCCCACACAGAAATTATATTAGTTAGATTGGGTAAGTTTTTCATGCTCATACGGTCATACCATTATTACAATCTAGAATGTAATTAATATGCTCGTCAATTGCAAAAGGCCGTGAAGACCTCAAGCTTTGGCATGTGCTAATATTCACGAAAATAGTTAAACAGATGACATATATCTGCAGAACTTTTGTGTTGACCGTTGAAAAGCTCGTTTCATATCTAGTATAGCAAATCTTACTATAACGCAGTCTGCAAGATCTTTAGAATAGACAAAACAAACCTCTGAAACCTTATCTCGTAATGTTAACGACACAATCAAAGAAGAAAGAAATTTAAAATACTACCATAGATTCAACAGCTATATGAGGGTTATTTCAAATAAAACTGTTGTGTATTGAAGCAACTAAAAGTGGAACGATTGGAAATCACTAAAACTAGGCTCTCCACCACTGATCGATGTCAAGTGACATGAAGAGGTAGACTAACAGTCTCGGTGATATGGGAACCAGGGTTTCCCGCGTTGCGGGCGTGGGACAACCGGGCACCACGTCACCTGTTCCCCCAAGTACGGGGAATGGCATGAATCTATCTAGAGAGCCGTGCAACCCTTGTGATCGGGAAGAAGCTAAAGAGTGAGAAGAGCATGGAGCTGCAACGACGCCTGAGTGGGTTGCTCCCGAGCTTGAGCCAGCCCTTGTCCGGGACCACTCCTGACGGGTGGCCCCCGAGGAGGACGCCCCCGAGCACCTGCGACCCGCACAAGTCTACATGGGGCTGCTTGGGGGCCAAATGGCGCTCCTGAGCACCCGCGACCCACGTGGGCCTATAGGGTAGTGCTTGGGGGCTGAGTGGTGCCCCCAAGCACCCGCGCCCCATGTGGGCTGGCAGGGTAGTGCTCAGGGGCCGAACGGTTACTAGTGCATTTAATGCGCCGAGGCGAGGCGTGCAACTACGTCTTGTCCAACCCGCGCCTCTCCAAAGAGAGGCGATGTGACAGATATCTACCTGCTAAGACGTGCAGCATGGTAGATAGATCAAGCCATACCGCCTGTCGCCTATCAATCGAAGCCTTGTGCAAGCTGTCAGGAGGCGTGGGCTGTCAGGCGGCCTGCTTGACTCCTGACGGCCTGCCAACACTCTCCACTTTCTGCCTACTCCGCCTAAGCGCCGATAAGTGGGGCTGTGGAACAACAATGATGACCAAGGCTTTCTCCGACAGAGCGTCCTCACAAGAGAATGGGTGGTGTTATGGGCACATGGCAGGCGGCCACGGCCTCCCCCTGGATCTGTTTCGCAGGGGCCCAGCTTGGAAGAACTCAAGGCTCGTTGAAGGGGACGACCGGCATTGTGCAGCATGCCCGGTAGGGTGTGCCTATCTTATACCCTATCATAACCTAGTTGTAACTTGATAATTTTAAGGCATGGGTTTTCGCACCCATCCCTTCGGTTTGGTCACTGCGATATCACCCGTGTTCTATAAGGGTAGGTCCAAGACCATGAGGAGAAGAGGGAAAACTCTGATTCATTCAGAGCCAAGACACTAAGCATAGCACATAACACATAGGGAAGGGATAGGGTATTACGTCATTGTACGGCCCGAACCTGTCTAAGTCCCCTGTGTCCATCTTTTTCCACTTTCTGAGCAGGCCAAGGAACTGCACCCCTAAGCCGAACCTCAAGGGGGTCTGTTAGTATCCCTGCTTTCGGTTTCCATCCACCGACAAACAGGATCGACACCATTCGTCTCAAGAGAATATCGATTAGAGAGGGAGGGACAGAAGGGGAAAGAGATGAGTAGAGAACCAAGGTTGCGCTGGAATCAATGAGATGCAGGTGTGTGGCTAGAGCAACCAGTGACTTCTTGGCAATTTGCATACTTCTTGGCAATATGCATGGCCCGATGGCTTTATTTTCCTTAAGTACTATACAGAGACGTATACATACCTGATATGTACAGTAGGGCCCCTGATGAGGTGGGGGCCAGGACGGTCGTCCTGACCGCCCGACCGTCCTGCCCCAGGACCGGCCCTGCTGCAAGTATCCGCCATTGCCGGTGGCACCACAACCGAGTAGCATCTACCTGCTGCCTTCGCCTCCTCTTGTGTTAGCATGCCCCACTGCCTCTCTGTCGCTATCGTCGCCAGCACCGCATCTGAGCCGTCTCCATCCGCCGCTGCCTCTGCCCAATCTGACCTGCCACATCCACGATGCCGCTGAAGGTTGCGGGGAGTAGGGGTGAAAACGGAATGGATAATATCTGATCTGATCCGCTTCGTATCCATCCGAAGTGAGGATATGGTAAGAGTACCTAGATATCCGACGGATATGGATTCGGATGCGGATAGTAGAATGCGGATTCGGAGCCAGATATGGTATTGACAATATCCGACGGATGCGGATTATTCGAAATTTCAAGCGGATTATCCGGTAGAAGGTTTGGCGGATAATCCGAAATTTTCAGCCCATGTGACCACTCCATTTGGCCCATTTAACTTGAGCTAGCCCATCCATCCATCCATCTAGGCAATACAGCGGTCTAGACCGGCAGACTATATCTATATGGATAATTGGATGTCATTTGTGGATTTGCTATTTATATGATATTGTGATGTGTGATGTCCTTTGTTGGTTAAGTGCTTGTTTTGGACAGTGGACAAGTTAATTAGTTAATGTGATATTGCAATGTGTGTTTTTATGTGCATGTGTCATGTCTCATGTAATATAGTTATTAAGTGCTTGTGATATTGTTACAATATTGTTGCCAATTATATTGAAGACTTAATGTTATATCGATTGTATATACACGTCACGTCTGATGATTTTTATCCGTTTCCGACCCGAGTCCAAACCAGCTCCGCACCGCATCCGCCATCCGAAACAATCCGCTCCGCATCCGCATCCGCATACTATCTGCACCCGCTCCGAATCCGCTTAAAAATTATGGTTTAGGATATGGTATGACCACTATCCGTCCGAATCTGATTTGTTTTCACCCCTAGCGGGGAGGGAGGGAGAGAGAGGGGTGGAGTGTGGAGGGAAGGGGAGACAGGTGGAGCGGTGCATCCCCGTCGTGGGGATGGTTGGTGGCCGCGACAAGAGGGGAGGGGATGAGGCAGTCGGTTTCCTTTTTTTTTTTTATCAATGCGGTCATCCGGTGGTTTGACGAGCTAGAGGGCAAAGGATAGGATCTGTTTAATGTTCCTTGATTTCTGGAGTAGGAACGGTTTTTTTGGACAATGTCTCACCTCTAGAAATCGGTTTTTTCTAGGATGGAAGGAGTACTCTTATATAAAGATAATTGTAATTAGCTATGTTGCTAATGTATTTGTAAGGTATTTAGAAAGGCTTTGCCAAATGGAGGACAATGACAAAGGGCAGTACAAGAAAATTAAATATCTTGGTTAAAAAAATTTAAATAATTGAGAACAACTAACATAAGATAGGTAGAAGCCAGAACGCAGTAACCAACTAAGCGTTTCAAAATGGAATATCTGGTGTCTAATAAGGTTGCATCTGATCCATTTACTAGTCTTTATCTCTGACCAATCATAGTGAACACTAGAGCGACTTTGTTCAGCGTTGTTTGATTGCTCATTTGTCAGTTTGTGGACAAATTAGACATCGATCGATGTGAAGTGCCCTCGCAGCCTTGTAACTGCTATCGAAGAATGCTGGAGTATGACCTTATTACCTTGTTCTAATGTGGGTTTTGGTCTAAAAGTTAATTTTATGTTTCAACTATTCAAGCTCGGATGTTAAAAGTACAAAATGACTTTTCACTTCATGCTCATCTGTTTATGCTTATGTAAACAGAGTGGTGTATGAAACTCAATATCAAGATATACTTTTGTTGACCAATGTTTTCTGGGCATCTCATATTGTGAATTCCCATGATGCCACTGTGTCAATTGTTTAGACGAAACATCAGGGTCAAAATGATTTGCAGGATAAAATGTTTGTTTGGATCTACAGTAGTCAATCCAGAGGGTTTTTATCCAACTCGTGCACGTGTGACCCACCTCAACGCGTTTACGTTGCCGTTTTTTGTGACCTTCCCAAGTTTCTCCGAGACATCTCATAAAACAGTAGTTTCTCTGACACAATTTGCGCTTAAGGCCTGACTATCATCATCCGTAATTTCGTCATTTTTCTCTAGTCTAAAGTTTGAATCTTTGTCAGATCTACGAAACGTATGTGATGTCCATGTCAAGGATAAAGTGCAGAATTGGAAAGCAGCAGGTAACCAAGTCAATTGCACTGTTTTGGTATCATGCTTTGTGAGAGGCAGACAAAAAAAACATTACCAAAACGCTCCATTCCTACTGGACTTGGGATGAAGACAGGTCAACGTCTCAACGAGTCATCAGAGCCGATAAAGTCTTGAGTTTACAAATTAGTCCTTGATGGCAGAAACTAAACAATAACTAAACACTTAAAATAATGAGTTGTTAGGAACTAGAAAAATTAAGGAGAGCTAAACCTTAGCCTTAGTAGGAAAAATATCACCATGTTGAAGAATTTACATATTTACCCTTAGCTTCTGCAATGTTAGGTGTGTGCTAGGGATCACAAGCGGCACCATTTAGGAGGTAATTCGGAAAATGAAATAGTTCAGAACTTGTTTGACATAGTGACATGTGAAGCTGTGATCATATAACAAATGAAAGTGATATCATAAAAAAGAATGGTAATCAATTGGATCACCGAGTCACACTGAGAAAAACAAAACCATGTGGTAATTACTGACTTAATATTCCTGTAAGTAAGCTATTGGATCATCATCCTTATCGCCTCTCGGTTGACGCCTACGTAAATTCATCTTAACGAGCACGGAGTCTGAAGGTGCTGCATCAAGAACTGAGCAAAGTGTACGTGACGAAGTGATGGGGGCATCTCGATGTTTGACATGTCTATGTCCGGTACTTCCTCTGCTATCTCCTCTGTCGTGAAAGGAATGCTGCAAATTGCAGAGGTTACAAAGGATGATGAATGTAAAGGTATGTAATCAAAGCTCATGAATCTTTTGGAGGCACTAACCTCAAGTCGTCATCCAAAAGAAATGAATTTGACACTGGATTTTGTGCATCGCTGCTCACCATGTCCTTCATTTTGGCAACTACCTGCAAAGAAATACACAAGTTAGCCGAGAGCAAGAACACGGCCGTAGATCACAGCCAGCTCAAGAGAAGATGAGAACATGCCTCAGCTGATACGCTGTGGGTGCCGTATTTGTCATCCCAGTACATGGTGCATAGACGATATATCTGCCTCATGCTTAACGCCTAACAGATACCAGTTAAACAAAATAAGTGTGCCATGTGGGGAAGATAATTCTATGTGAAGTATAAATTGTATCACAGAGAAGTACTGCTATTAAAAGTTGTCTATACCGGGCAAATATTTTTCTTAATCTGCTCAAGAGTCCTTTTGCTTTTCTGTGGAATAATCTGCAATTTCCAGTACGTGTTATTAGCAGAAGGCATGATAATAATGGCAACATCTAGCTACGACACGATATGTACTGTATTTTACCAAAAATTCAACCGCCTGTCTGATGTACTTTAGCTCATCCCAAGCTGCACCTGCATGCTACAAAGTAGAAAACATTAGATGCTATATTCATCATTATTAAAGAAACAAGAGCTACAGCTGCTACAAACCTCTTCTGTAGCATCCAGAATCCATTTCTCCAGTACACAAAGCCCAGTTTTCACGTATTCTCCATTTGAAAATGTGCAACACTCCCGTCGTAGGAGCAAGCTGGGACATTAAGAAGAGAAAAGTAAATCAATAGCTTGTAGACCCGCAGCCTTTCCGAAATATAGCATGCAGGAATCAGACTGACCTATTAAACAATTGTACATTTATGAAGGAGAAAACTTGAGTTACTAGCTTGCGAATGAAAAAAGAAGGCACCTGAACAAACGAACATTGATTTATAAGATTGGTAAGGGCTCTAAGATCATGAAGACAAACAACTACCGGATAAGGACTCCTCCAAAAATTAAAAACTGGGAACAATAGACAAAAGCAAAATAAGCCATATATTTACTTCAAGGTAATCCATCTTTCAGAAATTTCAGAACCCACTGAGATTCAAATTTTAATTTAAACAAAACTTAAAAGGCAAAAGAAAGCCTTTTAAATAGGACGATGTAGTGTTAGTTGATGAAAGCCGAGCGGGAGTAAATAGGAAACTAGAGTTGTGGCGGCAGACTCTAGAGTCCAAAGGTTTTAGGCTCAACTTGCTTGGGATTGAAAGGCTTTGTTGTTGTTGTTGTTGTTGTTAAAAGGCAAAAGAAAACAGAAGAAAAAAGTCATCAAGCTTAAAACTTGTGACCCCTGTCACAGCTGCAGTTTGATGCATACTACCACATGTCAAACGACAAACATCCTCTGAACTTCAAAAAGATTTCTCTTGTTTTAATGACTTAGTGAGAACCCCTAAAAACAATCAAGAAGACTCAGAAAACAGTGTTAATCATCCATTAAATCTTTCCCTACATGTAGCAATTTTTGAGAGCAAATCTCTCTACATATCATATACCATATAAACAATAATCCCTCGGACTAAGAGTTTGCTATATGCTGTCCTGTTCCCTATGTAGGTGTTCTTCTTGCATGCCTACTAGGCTGCTACCGTAACAGTGAATAGCATAACATGCTGAACTACGCAACAACATGATTCCAAAAAACTGAATGGTCTGATAGTATAAAAAAACATAGATGGCTTGATTATCATTCACCTAAAACTAGTCATCAAATATTAGGGTAAAGTCCTACAGAAAGGATAAAAGAAAGTTCAGAGGTACATCTGCATGACTTTTCTGTGCATAAAATGCTAGTTAATCCAAATAGAATTTGAATAGCAGCATATTTGGTGTAAGAATAGCAAACAGTGCATAAAAAACTCACAAAATTTTTATGTAGCCTGTCCATCAATGAATCCAAAAATTTTACAATCCGATCCCAGTGAGCACTTATTGGTTGCTGCAAGGTCACATCAGGCGATCTGGACCTCCTTCCACCACTTCCTCGAGCAAGTTTTGGTGCCTTTTTTTTTTATCAGTGTCATACAAAGTAGAAGTTGTTGGTTTTAAATATGAATAGGTTGAATGTACATCTGCTGTCAATGACTTCACTAAAGAAAAGATAAGCTAATACAATGCTTACTTGAATACAAAGGCTTAAAAGAGGTGATATCTCTTTCTTAAGATTGTCGCGTATTAAGCCAAATATCTTCTCCAAGGAAGCAGTTAGTTGTTGCTTAAACAACATAGCTGGGTATCGAGCATCTATATGTGACATGCTATTACGTTGTCCAAAAACTTTCAATGGTGGTCTGAAGGTCTGTAAAAAAGTTTAGAAATCATAAGAAATAATTTCAGATATATAATATGGGTAGCAGTTCATCTGGTGAATTATTTTTCCTTGTTGAAATATCAGTCCCAGCTTGTGTATATCTGAAACCAGCTGGTTGCAGCTATCTTCTCTTTACATTTTTCTTCCATAAAATGCATTTGTATTTCCTTTATTTTATAACTTTTATATATGCTTTTATATAATAGTGATACTGGTCAGAATTAATTTAACTGGTAAACAGCTACCTGCTAGCAACTCATTGAACCCTGATAGGAAACAATGCAATTGTTAAAGTTTCGTTTTAGATAATGAAAATCTTATCGTGAACAAAGGAAAAGATGTAAACTGAAAGCTGATAAGGTTGAGGGTTAGAACTGACATCATTTGCCTTTCCACATAAGTGAGTATCTGAAGAAGATCTGGAAGGCGCCGCAATGAATCCTTTTGACCGTAAGTTTATTTGTAACACACATAAAAGGGCAGATGCATTGGCTAGCCAGTAAGGCAGAATATCATTCTCATTTTCTGTCTGAAGAACAAAACGTTAAGGCAGTAAACTGGTCGCATAAGCTGTTAAGGGTATAAAATAGGACACTAACCTTCAGAACTGTATTGATGTTTTGAATTATGAAGTCAAAAATAGTTGTTCTTTCAGCCTCAAATACTCCCCAATGGAGAAGACATTTGTAAATGACACATGCAGCAACTGGTTTTCCGTTCTTGAATCCCATATCATCTTTTATGCACCGCTGTAGCAGTTCATGGTACTCCTGAAAAGAAACCACTCAACCTGATAATGGACTTGGTACAAAAACAATCCATTGCAGAAGCTAGACAGAAAGTGTATACAAATTTTCTAATAAGAACACATGCTGTCAGTTTTCTTTTAGAGAGAGAGAGAGAGAGAAAGAGATTCTACCTCGTGTCTTTCTGAGTTCATTCTTGATCTTCTTAACTCTGTCAGGTTGTGTGGGAGAGGCGTGAGTTTTACAGGTGAAGATTCCTGAAAGGAGATTTATATAAGAGTAACTGAGATGACGCTACATCTAAAATGAAAGTTAGGTTTTGGGTATCTTACAAACAATGACTTTGGGCTGCACGGGGAAGACCCAATAGGATGGCTCTACCAACAAAAACAAATGCCTTCATTAATACTTTGTGGTTTTTGACTGAGAATCTAGTATATCTCAATCGAACAGAGTATAAGCTCCATGTACCATGGTGCGGCTGTGCCTAGGAGATAAGCTTAAGGCCTTCTGCCTCAATAAATGGTTCTCATCTTCTAAATTTGAGATCTTATCCTCCAAGCTATCACAATAAGATCCGAATTATTTAATTAATCAGAGTTGTGCATGACACTATGGTCAAAATAAGATGAATTTCCATTTTGTTTACTTCTTGAGGAAAAACATTTAACTGACTATAAAAAAATAACACAACTTTTTGCAAAATACCCGCATAACACTGAAGCCTAGGATATATATATACTGCTGTAAGAGGGAAATTTACTTTTTCAAGTTGTCCCGAAGATGCAGATAATTTCTTTCCACACCATGCAGCTTGTCCATATTATCGTGGCTGCATTTTTGGGCTTTGAAGAGCTCTTGTTCCATTGCTGCGTTCTTTGCCTGCATAAAAGGTATGATTTAACACCATTAAAACTATCAGATTTTAGTCAACATATGAAAGGGAGAAACAATAGGCACTAGAATTGTATATAGGAATGCTTATGTCACATCATTGTTCAGCCAGTATGTTATGGGCAGAAGTCTAGATTGGATTAGGTAAGTTTGTTAGCTGGTTGTTAGCAGAGTTGTTAGGTGCCTGGCTCTATATATGGGAGCACAGTCATTTCCTCAGGGATCAATCAAGAAAGAAGTGAAAACCAATCTCTAGTCTCCCCTTTTCTCTGTTCCTCACCACCCAGGCTCCGGGGAGGCGAGGCTGCAGGCCTCGCCCTCCCGTCGAGCACCAACGCATCCATGCACATAACATCTGGTATTTGACGACCACGATCCTACCACCTACTACGCCACACTATTCGCCATGGTTGCCATCGATGACCTCCACGACCTGCGTCAATCATCCATTGCCACTCAGAACACCATCATGAAGATCAAGGCTGGGCTCGACAAGGTAACCGAATTGGTTTTGGTGCTCCGCGTGGGGTTTGAGGCAAAGAAGGCAGCAGTGGCAATGACGACGATGCCTTCCCCGCTGCCACCACCGCAACCGAAGCCTGCGCCTGAGAGTGCAGGGGTGCTTGTTGCAGCGCCACCTGGTCAGTCGTTGCCGTTGGATGCTAGCCAAGTTCGCCGCACATCAGGAGTCAACGACCAAGACCGCGCCAGCCACCTCCCTGCCAACCATGTCCGCGTTTCCGCCCGCCTTTTCTCTTCCCTACGTCCACGGCATCGAGCCATCTTCAAAAGCCGCCACATTCATGCCGAGGCGATATGGATGTCAAATTCACGGCGGAATGGGCTAATTCCTGTGGGTCCTGGCAGCGGCGACGATTTTGGCTAACAGAAGATGCGCCGAGGATTCCACAGCTCTTGCGTATTATACAGCTTCGCCCCCCCCCTCCCCCCCCTTTTCTCTGATTGCCCTCCTGTCGAGCACCAACGCATCCATGCACATAACACAGTAGATGCAGAAGACGCATTGAACTATATATATATATATACATACATATAAAATATGTAATAGACCCAAAAATTGTATAACCTTAAAACTCATGATATAAGTTGTGTATGGTTCCCCTCTGTGTTTTGAACTTATTTTGCATGTTTATGGATTTTTGCGTGCATTCATAATTGCATCCATATGCATTAAAATGGCTTGTAAAAATTTTAATAATTTTTCTGTGTATGCAAAAATTCTAGAAAAATTCACAAAATTTCTAAACATCATGCGTGACCCTTAGTTAAATTGGCATCAAATTATCACCTCATTTGGTATCTCAAATGAACTAGTCAAACTACTCCAAATCTGGAATAAATCCTTATCATTTAGCCCTCTTATGATTTTTACCCAGTAAGACTGTAGCTCATCTAAGTGTGAAACTTTGCCAGAATGGTCATCATAACTTCGGCTACTCACAGTAATTTTCCCCAAATTTTTACCTCGCTATAACTTATTAACATCGTGCAGTCAAAAGAGCCAAATGATTCAAAATCGGGACTTAACCTTTAAATTCGTGTTCACCACTACAACCTTACCCTTCTCACTTCCAGTGGGCCTAGCCACCTAGCAGCCCGAGCCAACCGCTTCTTCCTCTCTCCTTTCGGGCATTTCATCCAGCACATGGTGTGCGACATCTTGCCGAGAGAAAACGAGCGCCCCTAGATTCTCCCAGCCCCAACCCGCCTTCCAACATGTGTTCCCAACAGCGTAGAACACCCACGCCATGTTGTACCACCCCTTGGCTGCCAAAACACCGGGAACGCCACTTGGACGCTACCTGTTGCAGGTAAGTCGAGCCTCTTGTGGGCAAAGCGCGCCCGACCAAATCTCTCACATGGATACCCTCTCTGGCACCTCCCTCACACCGCAACACCGTCCCCCATCCTATTCCATCGCCCACTTCTCGAAAACGCCGAGACAGTGCACACAGCCACGGGCGGATCCATGTTGTGCTGACTGGGTGCGGCCGCACCCACACCGAAATACGAAATACTTTATAGTATACAAGTTTTTTCTGTATTCACACCCCCCTAGCCCAAATACCTGCACCCACAGCCCAACTGGAAAGAGCCCACAGCTGCTTGCAACTTCCGATAGGCAGCCCAGCTGCAGCAGCCAGCAGCATCAACGCACGCACCCTGGCTGGCCGCCCAATCGCACGCAGTAGGCTTCGCGGACGCTTCGACTGCACGCTTCGCCCGTCGCTTCGACTGCACGCCTCTCCTCCCGCGGCCTTCTCTGTCATTTGTCGCTCCGCCTTCTCGGCTTCTCCGAATCTCCGTCAAGGCGGGCTGACGACCGTGGCTGGCTGTCGCAAGCAGGGGCTGCAGGGCGCACCGCGGCACCGGTGACCGGCAGCGCCCAGGCAGCCACCAGGAGCGCAGCAAGGCAGCAAGCAGCAGCGTACTCAGCACGCCTCTCTCCACAAACAAAGTAAGCAACTTCAAATATTCTTCATTCTTTCAGAGTTTCAGTTTCCATCCATTTGACCATCCAATGATTTTAATTTTGTAATTCCTGTCTTTTCTCTTGGTACTTTGTACAGATTCTAGGGTTATGATTTTTTTGTTCTTTCTATGATATTTATAAAAGCATTCAAGGTAACTAAAATTTAAATATTCTTGTGGATGCTAGAAAAAACATGGAAAGGTTTTTGAAAAGAAAAGCACCAGATATTAATTGGGAAGAGGAGATCAAATATGACCCAGGCTTAAGAAAGGAAATTGATTCTTACCATCCAAATCATAGAGAGAAGGTGAGGAGGAAATATTTGGAGAATGGACCATGCCAACCTCGCACGTGCATTTTTCCCTCTACACAGATTGGGGAAAAAGACAATCCAAGAAGGTTTCAACCGGAATGGTTTGATGAATTTGGAGGTTGGCTTGAATACAGTGAATCAAAAGATAGAGCATATTGTTTCTGTTGTTTCTTGTTCAGAGAAAAGAAGGATGCAGGATATAAAGCATTTGTTGTTGAGGGTTGGAATGGTTATCACAGGAAAGAGCGGCTAAAGATGCATGTTGGCAATGTTGGTGGAGCACATTATATTGCTATGAAGAAGTGTGATGATTTGTTACAAAGAAATCAGCACATAGATGTTGTTTTGCATAAGAAAAGTGAAGCATCTAAGAGGGTTTATTTTACCAGATTGAATGGATCCATTGATACTGCTAGGCTTCTATTGAAGCAAGGCTTGCCTTTTCGTGGCCATGATGAGTCAAAGGAGTCTTTGAATAAAGGGAATTTCTTGGAGGTTTTTGATCGCTTAGCTGATCATGATCCAGATTTGGGGAAGGCAGTGGGTCTTGCAGGTAATAGTTGTATGGTGGCTCATGAAATTCAGACAGACATTGTTGAGTGTTTTGCAAATGAAATTCTACGATCTATTCTTGAAGAACTTGGTGATGATGTGTTTTGCTTGCTAGTTGATGAGTCAAGAGATGTCTCTTGTAAAGAACAAATGGTTGTGGTCTTGAGGTATGTTGACAAATGTGGAATTGTGAAAGAGAGGTTTGTTGGCCTTATGCATGTGACTGAAACTTCTTCTTCCTGTCTCAAGTCATCTATTGATTCTCTACTTGCAAAATTTAAGCTCAGCTTAAAGCAAGTTAGAGGCCAAGGATATGATGGTGCTAGCAACATGCGAGGTGAGTTCAATGGGCTACAATCATTAATTATGAGAGAAAGTAGATCAGCATATTATGTTCATTGTTGTGCTCACCAACTTCAGTTAGCTATTGTGGCTGTTGTGAGAAAACATAAGGGTATTAGCAATTTCTTAACCATGATTCATAGCTTATTAAATGTGGTGGGTGGATCAGCCAAGAGAAGGGACATGATTAGGGATATCAATCATGAAAAAGTGACAAAGGCCTTAGGTTGTGGGCAGCTAGAAACTGGGAGAGGATTAAATCAAGAGCAATGTCTTCAAAGACCTGGAGATACTCGTTGGAGTTCCCATTATAAAACTCTAAAAAGTCTTGTTGACATGTTTTCTACAATTGTTGAAGTGCTACAGTTTGTGGAAAAGGATGATAGAGATTGGAAAAATAGAGACCAAGCATCAAATCTTCTAATCTACTTCCAATCTTTTGACTTTGTTTTTTACCTGCATCTCTTATTGACCACATTAACCATCACAAACACTTTGTCATTAGCATTGCAACGCAAGGATCAAGACATTGTGAATGCTATGAAGTGTTTGCAATCAACTAGATTACATTTGCGTAACCTTAGAAGAGATGGGTGGGGCAAATTATTAGATGAAGTAAATGAGTTTTGTGAGATGCATGATATTACAAGGTTAGAAATGGAAGATGCATATATTTATCCCAAAAAGTCTAGAAAGGCATCTGGAATTACAAACAAGCATCACTATGAAGTGGATTGTTTTAATGAGGTTATAGACTGGCTAGTTCAAGAGCTTAATAGCCGCTTTAGTGAGACAAGCTCTCAATTGCTTGTTTGTTCAGCTGCTTTCAATCCAAGAGATTCATTTCATGATTTTAATGTGGAGAATTTGATAAACCTAGCAAAATTATATCCTGATGATTTTAGCTCTAGAGATTTGAGGGATCTTAGCCACCACCTTGGCCTCTACATTGCTGATGTGAGAGAAGACAATCAATTCCACAACATAAATACTATCAGTGAGCTTTCACAAAGAATGGTGGAGACAAGAAAAAATCTTTGTTATCCATTAGTTTATCGACTTTTGAAACTTGTGCTGGTATTGCCGATTGCTACCGCAACGGAGAGAATATTTTCGGGGATGAAGATTGTGAAAACAACTCTTAGTAACCGCATGGGTGATAGACACTTGAGTAATAGACTTATTTGCTATGTGGAGAAAGAAGAATTAAAGAAAGTTACAAATGATGCTGTGGTTCATCGCTTCATGAACATGGAAGGAAAAGGGCGTAGATTTGATCTATAAAAGGTAATGCACCTCTTTTCAATTTTTCAACGATACATTATATAAATTGTTTGCTTACCATGAATGGTTTATTTCTTTTTCAGTGAAGATTTCGTGGTTAAGGATTGTATTTTGCCGATGCCGACAATCTTTTGTTGTTATAATTGTGGGATTCACTTACTGTATTTTGATAAATGGTAAGCACGAATATACTATTACCGCAACTTCATTGTTGATGTACATAAATATTGCTTGTTTTAAACTATTCATGCTAAAATTATGGCTATGGTGCTATTAAGTTGCATTATTGTTCTGTTAGACCACAAGCCGCACCCCCCTCCATAATTCTCTAGCTCCGCCCCTGCACGCAGCCGTAGACCGAGTTCATGAGCACCCTATCCAACCTCCGCCTTTAACCCTGTCGTTGCACCACTAGTCTCCCCTAGCTCGCCACATTACGTCCCAAGCAAGTTCGGGGAGAAAACTCCCCTAGGCCACCGGGAACGCGAGCGTTGATCTCAATGCCGGTGAGCACACGAGCAAGCCATAGCAGCACCGGTGAGCTATCTCCTCGAAACAAGCATGTCATCTTCTTCCTCGTCCTCCACTGACTCTATTCTGCCCATTCCGCAGCCCTAGATTCCACTGTGCGCCGTCACCGCTCGTTTGCGCCGACCAAGACGACTGTCAACGCCGGACCTCTCCAAGCAGCCTCCGCCTTGACCGAGCTTAGGGTGAGCTTCCTCGACCCCTATAGGTTCCATTCAGAGGCTCGGATTAGGCTGTGATCGCTATAGACGCACCGTCGCCGCCGTCCTGATCTACCAGTCTGTAGCTTGCCATTGCACTACTAGCCGTTGTGTGCAGCGCCGTAGCCTACGAGAATGGTTGCAGGGACCTCCCCTTGCTGCTAGGAAGCCTGCCTAAGTGAGCCATGCCGTCCCACGCTGCCGCCGAGCTCAGCCTGTAGCAGCCGAGTTCTCCTGCATGTATGTAATGGTTGTAGGTTGAAGACAAGGGCTAAACCGCAATTTCCAGAAGTCCTTGGGTTGAATAGCAAAAGTACCTCTCAGAGTCAAATAGGCCTAAGGACCTCTACGTAATTTTTGGAAAGATTTAAGGCTCTACGAGTGATTATAGTGCTTGGGAGGACCTATTTGTAATTAGTTCTAGTGCTTAGAGGGACTTCCCTAAAATTTAGTGCTCGGGAGGACCTATTTGTAATTAGTTTTAGTGCTCGGAGGGACTTCCTTGTAATTTAGTGCTCGGGAGGACCTATTTGTAATTAGTTTTAGTGCTCAGAGGGAACTCCCTGTAAAAGAAAATAATAAATCGAGAAAATGATTTATACTTGGTGGTGGAATGAGGGCGTCCAAAAGGCTATTAAGGAGAAGAAAGAATGCTATAGGCGTTTATACCATGATAGGAGTGTGGACAATATAGAGAAGTATAAGGTGGCAAAGAAGGCAGCAAAGCGTGCTGTGAGTGAGGCAAAAGGGCGGGCTTACGAAGGTCTATACCAACGATTGGGTACAAAGGCAGGAGAGAAGGACATCTATAGGATGGCTAGGGTTCGCGAAAGGAAGACGAGGGACCTCAACCAAGTTAAGTGCATTAAGGACGAGAGGGAGCAGCTTTTGGTAAAGGAGGATGAGATCAAACACAGATGGCAAGAGTATTTTGACAAGTTGTTCAATGGTGAGAACGGGAACACAACCGTTCAGTTAGATGACTCTTTGGATGACACCAATAGGCGCTTTGTGCGGAGGATCCAAGAATCAGAAGTCAGAGAGGCGTTGAAAAGGATGAAAGGGGGTAAGGCAATGGGTCCTGATGGTATCCCAATCGAGGTGTGGAGATGCCTAGGGGATATAGCTATAGTATGGCTAACCGAGTTGTTCAACAATATTTTTCGGTCAAACAAGATGCCTGATGACTGGAGGAGGAGTATATTGGTACCGATCTATAAGAATAAGGGAGACATTCAAAGTTGCACTAATTATCGAGGAATTAAGTTGATGAGCCATACGATGAAGCTATGGGAGTGAGTAATCGAACATCGCCTAAGAGGAGGGACGCGGGTCTCTATGAACCAATTTGGTTTCATGCCCGGAAGGTCAACCATAGAAGCAAATTTCCTATTAAGACAAGTTATGGAGCGGTATAGGGAGCAGAAGAAGGACCTACACATGGTTTTTATTGATTTGGAGAAGGCCTACGATAAGATACCAAGGAATGTTATGTGGTGGGCATTGGACAAACATAAAGTTCCAACAAAGTACGTTTCCCTCATTAAGGACATGTACAACAATGTTGTGACTAGTGTTCGAACAAGTGATGGTGACACATGTGACTTCCCGATCAAGATAGGACTACATCAAGGGTCAGCTTTGAGCCCTTATCTATTTGCCTTGGTGATGGATGAAGTCACAAGGGACATACAAGGGAAGGTCCCTTGGTGTATGCTTTTCGCGGATGATGTAATTTTAGTTGATGAAAGCCGAGCGGGAGTAAATAGGAAACTAGAGTTGTGGAGGCAGACTCTAGAGTCCAAAGGTTTTAGACTCAGCAGAACTAAAACCGAATATATAGCATGTGACTTCGGCACTGCTAGACATGAGGAGAGGGATGTTAGTTTGGATGGTCAAATAGTACCCAAGAAGGATACCTTTCGATATTTGGGATCAATGCTACAGAGAGATGGAGATATCGATGAAGATGTTAACCATAGAATCAAAGCGGGGTGGATGAAGTGGCGTCAAGCATCGGGTATTCTCTGTGACAAGAGGGTACCACAGAAGCTAAAAGGCAAGTTCTATAGAACGGCGATTAGACCGGCAATGTTGTATGGTGCAGAATGCTAGCCTACAAAAAGACATGTTCAGCAGTTGAGTGTTGCGGAAATGCGTATGCTACGTTGGTTTTGTGGTCATACAAGAATGGATCGAGTCCGGAACGATGATATACGTGATAGGCTAGGGGTAGCACCAATTGAAGAGAAACTTGTTCAACACCGGTTGAGATGGTTTGGACATGTCCAGCGGAGACCTCCAGAGGCACCAGTGCATAGTGGAATCTTAAGGCGCGACAGTGATGTTAGGAGAGGCAGGGGAAGACCAAAATTGACATGGGAGGAGGCAATAAAAAGGGACTTGAAAGGATGGAATATACCCAAGGATTTGTCTTTGAATAGGTCTGCTTGGAAAGCAGCCATTTACGTGCCTGAACCTTGTTTTGCGGCTCCTGTTGGGTTTCAACTCTAGCCTACCCCAATTTGCTTGGGACTGAAAGGCTTTGTTGTTGTTGTTGTTGTATTCTTACACTGAAAATTGTTGACACTTTGAAAAATCGTAGAAAGCTCATTTTAACTCCAAATCAGTCGGGCCGAATTTCTATGGGTCCATAGGAATTTTCTCTTTAATATGGTTAAGTCGGATTTTGCAAAAATTTTATGGAAATGTACAGCTAAATACTAAAATATAAACAATGAGTAGTAGGTTTTGCATTTTTCAGGATTTTAAACTTTGGAAGCTTATAACTCGAGCAGACGAAGTCGGATTCGAGTGATTCATTCACCTAAATTCATTTAAAATCAACCTCCACCCACTATGTAAGTCTCATGCTTGTTGCATCATATTTAATTTTTTATGTTTATTTGGAGTTTATTCGATTTTCGTTTAAATTTGAATAGACAACGAAGTTGCAGCAGTAGAGGAGTGTGAGCAGGTTCAGGAGTACTTTGAGGAGACCACTGAGCAAGGAAAGTCCTATTCATTCCTCCTTCGATCATGTTGGATCCTATATTTTCGCAAATTGCTTTACTACTTATAAATTGCATGCAAGGTTGAAAAGTTTGGGATATTGGTAGAACAACTCCTATTTGCTGCATTATCCACATTGATTATTGTTCACGCTACTGTTGATATACCCGAGTGCCAAATTGGGTATATTCGAGCTACTAGTACTAGCTATTCCTTAGCCATGCTTAGAAATTTAGTCCACAAATTAGCCTCCTTTGATCTCAGCTTGCAAGTACATATAGGCTTCCCAAGGCTTGGGTAGGGCTTGCCAATACATATGTATTGACCCACCTCTTGTTTTTTTTCTTGAACACACAAGAGAACTGCGTATCATTTCATTAAGAAGAGAAAGCAGGGGACTGGAAGGATGGCAAAGCCCACCCTCACCAAGACCCCGCAGGCCTAGGCCTTTACAAACTCAAAAAAACTGAAAAAAGGACCTCATCCAGGCAGAGCTAGCGACCTCTCAAGGAACTCCTTAAGCCTATTAGCTCCTGCCATGGACCAAAGGATACATTCATTAGCCATTGCCTAGAGGACAGTGGTCACATAGGGATTGACACCATTAAAAACACAAACATTTCTATGCTTCCAAATTTCCCATACCACCAACACTATGAGAGAATTCAGCCCCTTCTTAGTGTCCTTGTCCCTGCCTCTTATCGCCCTTGACCACCATTTCAAGAAATTGGTTGAAGCTTGTCTTGGAGCTATGTCACCCATCCCCAGCCTTTGCAAGATTAAAAACCATAGTTGCCAAGAGAAGACACTCAACCAGCAAGTGATGGATAGTTTCCTCCTCTTGATCACAAAGCGGACAAGCAGTGGGGTGTGGCAGCCCTTTCTTAGCCAGGCAATCTGCTGTCCAGCAGCGGTTATTGCTCACAAGCCATAGGAAAAACTTGCACTTCAAAGGCGCCCAATTCTTCCAGATTCTTCTCCAAGGGGCAAAAATCTGACTGTGCCCATAAAGAAGCATTCATAAGCTAATTTGCAAGTATAAACACTCGTCTTATCGAGTTTCCACCGGAAATGGTCAGGGATGCCGTCCCGCAGCTCTACCTCAGCCACCAAGACCCACAACTGCAAATATTCAACAATAACTTGGACGGAAAGAACTCCTTTGATATCTGTAGCCCATCTATGATTCTCCAAAGCTTGTGCCACAGTACGATTTGGCTGATGGAGACCATATTTGGGAGCAACAGGGCTAGTCGGTTTGCCATTAGCTTGGCTACCATCTTAGCGAAACTATGGATCAGACTTATGGGGCGAAAGTCCTTCACCTAAGCGGCATCCACCTTTGGCAAGAGGGTAATAAAGGTTGTATTAAGCAACTTAAACTTCGCGACATGCCCCTATTGGATTGCTGCCAGGGCTAGAAGCACATCCTCCTTAATGATCCCCCAACACGACTTATAGAAATGACCTGTAAACCCGTCCGGTCTTGGTGCTTTGTCTGACAGCATCTCCTTGATAGTCGCCCAAACTTCATCTTTAGTAAAAGGATCATCCAAAGTGGTTAAGTCAAAGTGCAAGTCATGGAAAATTGGAAGATCCAAAGAGAACGTCCTGTCATGAGCAGAGCCTAAAATGTTCTCATAGAAGTCAAAGATTGCCTCTTGTGTATCAGCTTGACTAGTAATGACCTGATCCCCCACCACCAACTTAGCAATAAAATTCTTCTTCTTGTGATAGCGAGACTGTTGATGGAAGAAGGCAGTGTTAGCATCACCATCTCTGAGATAAGCAACACGGGACCGCAATCGCACAATGGTTCGCTCCAAGGATGCCAAACCGAGACAATGAAGTTTGAACTTCATCGTCGACCAGTTCTCGCCACTAGAGAGAGCCCGTAGGTCTCTAGCAATCTCTATCTGATGAAGTATCTCTTCAGCCATGGCGAGCTACACCTTGATGTTGCCAACCTTCCTTTGACTCCACCCCTGCAACCCTCTACTCAATCTTTGAAGCTTAAGAAAGAGTGACTTGACCGGGCAATGAGACGCCACGGGAGCCACCCAATTTTGCTGCACCGCTTCATAGAAGCCCTGCACCTTAGGCTAGAAACTTTCAAAATGAAACTGCCTTTTAGGACGCACATTAATCTTAAGACCCAGGATGAGAGGACAATGATCAGAGACAATAGAGGCCGAGCTTTGCAGAAGTGAGTTAGGAAAAATCTCCTCCCAATCAGAGCAACAAAAGACTCTATCAAGTCTGACCAGAGTTGGCGCTGCTCTCTCATTAGACCATGTAAACTTTCGACCATGGAGAGGTATTTCCTTCAGACTAGCATCATCCAAAAAACGCCTAAAGCGCCCCATCATTGCTCTGTTGAGGTTGCAATTATTTTTGTCTGCCACTTGGTAAATAAGATTAAAATCACCTGTGACCATCCAAGGACCAGCACAGGTAGCCCTAATATCCTGCAGTTCCTGAAGGAACAAAATCTTGTCAGCGTCCTCCTGCGGACCATAAACCCTTGTGAACCACCAATTGCAACCTTCCGGTTCTATGAAATGAACTAAAACTGAGTATGTCTATCCTGCTGCCCAAAATTGACATACAGAACCTTTCCAAGCCACCACAACACCCCCCCGGTTCCAATAGCCGGCAATACCACATGGTTATCAAAAGAACCAAACACTGATAAGAAGAGATTTCTTGATAGATTTGCGACCATAGTGTCTTGCAAACAAACTATATCTACATTGGAAGAGAGAATTACATCACGAATTGAATTGTGCCGATCCTAACTGTTGAGACCACGCGCATTCCAAATTAAAACCGAAGATGGATTTATTGAGAAAGCTGTAGAAAATCGACTAAAAAACCAAAGACACTCAGTAATTCCCTGTCAGAACCTCAGCTAACCGGGCCTGGCTAGCCCCATCCACTTCCCAACCAGAAATCACCGCCCATGCCGAAAGGTGAACATTAGACAGAGGCCTATCAAACAACTTACTGTACTGATCTTGTGCTTGCCGAGAGATCCTCTCCCCTTAGCCGCGAACCCGAGTTTCCGAATAATGCGCCGCTGTGCATCAATTGTAGCCAGCTCCGGTGAGCAGGGATTTGCCCCTGCAAGGCGTCAGCTTCGGCGGGGCAAGGAGCCAGCGGGAGGCGCCATGCTTCTCCTCTTCCTGATAGCCGGTTGCGGAAGCAGTTGGTTTACTTTCTTGATTACTCCCTTCGTGAATGGATGCAAAACCTCATTCTGCAAGGCCGTCGACTGCCCCACAGCTCGGAGTTGGGGGGGTGGGGTCACCATTGGGGATAGAGGAGAGGACGCCACATTCCTACGCCTCTGCTGCTGAGAGAAGACCAGCAGTGGACGTTGACTTGCCGGCGAGCTCTACATAGCTAGCAAGCCTTGCATGGGCAGCCACGAAGCGACGCCGCCGTCTTCTGGGACTCTCTCCTGGGCTCCCTTCTCAACGGACTCCCCTGAGCCCAGGGGGAGCTCCACTTCGCCACCCATCGCGGCCGGGTGGAGAGATGCAGGTTGGCGGACCGGACCCAATGCCACTCAAAGTGGGGTCCACAGCAACATCCACCAGGACGCCACCGATGGTGCGAATTTTTTTGATTTTTAGATTTATTTATTAAAAGATTTGCAAAAATAGATTTTCGTTTCAAAAAAATTGCAAAAATAGACTCCCGCCGCCCTCTGGGAGGGCGATTTTTAAAAATCGCCCTCCCAGGGGGCGATTTTATGACGTGGCTGACGGCCGTTGGCCCCCCCGCCGACGGCCGTCAGCCATTTTGCAGGCGGCCCCCCGGTCTCCCAAAAACCGCCCACTCAGAGGGCGGCAAGGGGGCCGCCTGCAAAATGTGCCCAAAAACCGCCCATTCAGAGGGCGGCAAGGGGGCCGCCTGCAAAATGTGCCCAAAAACCGCCCATTCAGAGGGCGGCAAGGGGGCCGCCTGCAAAATGTGCCCAAAAACCGCCCACTGAAAGGGCGGTTTTTGGCTCCCGGGGGGCCGCCTGCAAAAGTCGCCCATTTGCAGGGTGGTTTTTTGCAGGCGGCCCCCTTGCCGCCCTATGGGAGGGCGGTTTTTATCCCCGGTTATAAAAACCCCCCTCCCAGACTCAAAAAAGTCATAAAATTCACTCAAATTAGAAAAAAAAAACAGGAGAGAGCTGACGAGGGCGAAAGCAGCGAAGCTCTACCGTTTGCTGATTTGCCAGCAGGTAAAATCCATTGTTCCTTTGCAATTTCTATTTGTATGTAAGAATTAATGTAGTAATGTACTAGTTACGTGTATAGTACTATATAGATCTGTAGTTTTTAGTTAATCTGTTAGATGACTTATTTTTTGTACAGATGTTACTTGTAAAATCTGGAATACACGGTTTTAGATGTTAGGAGGATGTTGGTACCTAGTTTAACTATATTTTTCATCAACAGATATGTCAAATAAGGTGATATTTCAGTTATTTCACGGGCAAGGGAATGTGAGATATGGTCCAGACGGTGTAGATCTGTCGGAGTTTAGTTCAACGGCTAAGGGTATTGATAGGCCAGCTGAGAGAAGTTTTGGATCAGTATACAACTGGCTGATGCGAGGGTTTCGACTGGACCCTCAGCTCAGCGGAATAACCTTATATGTAGTAGTCAGTCGTGTAGTTGAAGGTTTTTTTTGGGAACTGATACCAGTGGATTGCACTGCCACTTGGAGATGGTATGTGGAGAATGCATTTCAACGTGGCTGGCCACTGGGCATACTTGTGTCCATATATGAGAAAGATAACAACGCTGGTGCAATGCCCGTACAAGATGATGAGGGTCCAAGTACGGCGGGAGGTGATAGTGAAACAATAGAAGAAAATGAAGGAGGGAATGAAGGAGGGAATGAAGGAGGGAATGAAGGAGGGAATGAAGAAGATAGACAGGCAACAGGTGTGGCAGATGAGGGAGAACATATTGACACGATCGTCCAAGAAATGGCTAGAGAAGATTCTGAAAATGAGCATGCAGAGTATGATGACTCGTCTGATGAGGACAACGTGATGCCTGCAGAATGGAGCAACGAGGACTTCTCTACGCTTACTATCTCCGAGCGGCATCATGTGCCGTGGGAGTACAAGCAGAATGAGGTCATTCAGGGGGCTAAGTACGCATATGTAGAAGATTTAAAGGAAGCAGTCAAACAATGGGCGGTGTCACTTCAGAGGGAGTTCTCGGTCGTGAAGTCAAACAAATCAGTGTATGAAGTGAAGTGCATGAAGGATGGGTGTCCATGGCGGGTGCACGCATTCAAGGGTATATGGAAAGATTATTGGCAAGTTTCAATCGTGACGGAGCATTCATGTTACTTGACAGGTGTTGAAAAATATCATAGAAACATGACCTCTGCATTTGTTGCAACAGAGATGTACTCTCATATTGTCAACAACCTGGGGTATGAACCAAGGTCGATTGTTAGGCATATTGAAGAGAAATTTAAATATACAATTAGCTATGATAAGGCTTGGAGGGGCAAAACAGAAGGTTGTAGAGATGAGGTTTGGCACATTTGGAAGCATCTTATGATAATTTGCCTCGTCTCTTAGGCTGTATTCTTCAGAGGAATCCGGAGACGTGCTATGACCTGAAAGCCTTTCCATCAATTGACCATGGTAATAAAAGCGTGTTGCAACGTGTATTCTTTGCACTAGGTGCTTGCATTCAGGCATTTATCCATTGTCGTCTATCCTCTGCATCGATGGGACATTTCTGACTGGAAAATATGAGGACAGCTATTAACAGCAATTGGAGTTGATGGAAACAACCAAGTTCTACGGTGGCTTTCGCTTTTGTTGAGGGTGAGAACACTGATAGCTGGTATTGGTTCCTAGAAAGGGTTAAGACAGCAGTTGTACGGATGAGACCAGATGTATGCCTCATACATGACCGTAACTCTGGCTTGCTGCGTGCAATTGAGGAACTGAGAGATGGAAGTGTTGAGAAGGGATACCCACCAAGGTGGTCTGATGTTCAAAGCAGATGGTGCATGCGTCATATGGGTGCTAATTTCTACAGACAGTTTAGAAATAAGCACCTTATGGATCTTTTCAAGAGGCTTTGCGCCCAGAATCAAGAGAAGAAGTTCAATGAGCTTTGGAGGAGGTTGGATGAGCTGACCTCTAAACAAACAGATGAGCAGTCCAGGAGGCCGACCATTGGAGGGGATGAGGCTCCACAAGCTCTTTGAACCTCTATCAAGTGATGGACCTCGTATGAGAAGAAGATCATGCATCCTCAGTTAGAAAATTTTCAGAGTGGATTGAGAATGAGCCAAAGGAGAAATGGGCATTGTTGTATGACAAGGATGGTTCTCGATTTGGCATAATGACCACAAATTTGGCAGAGGTCTATAACTGGGTGATGCGTGGTGTTCGAGGGCTCCCACTTGTTGGAATAGTTGAATTTATCTTGCATGGCACATGCAAGTACTTTAGAGATCGGTTCAGAGCAGCTGGGCCCTCAATGACGGATAATAATCTTTTCTTTGGAACGCTGCTCACTAAGTACCTGCAAGATAAAAGTAATAAGGCCCGAAGACATCGTGCTCTACCTCAAGGCACACAAGAACACAGATTTGAAATATTGTGTGTCGACAAGGGCATGCGCGGAATCTACCGCAAAAGAGTTGTGCAGGAGTGTGTGCTCAAAGAAGACGGGACCTGCAAGTGCTCGTGCCGAAACCTACTCTGCTCCACAAGCCATGTTCCCATGTGATTGCCGCGAGCGGTGAGTGTGGAATCGAAGCACGTTATTTTGTCTCACCTTATTTCAGAAAAGAAGCAATCTATAATACCTGGAGTGGAGAGATATACGGTTTCGGTATAGCGGGGACATTTACTACGGAGAATCCTCAAGCTATCTACATTCCTGACCCAACAAAATTGAGGACTAAAAAAGGTCGCCGCAAGACAAGACGCATCCGTAATGACATGGAGAGTCAGAAGCCGGGTGGAAGACTTAAACGTTGCTCAAAGTGTGACCAACAGGTCATCCTATAAGAAATGTCCAAAGGATGCAGCCGGTCCAAGTGCGGCAGAAGCTGGACCGTCGGGTTCAGCCGCTGATGGTAGTTCGTCCTACAGGTGGAAGGCACAACTTCAAGACGACCCCGTCTTAGACGTTCTCGAACAATTGGTGGTGCTGGGGTGTAGTGTAAGTCTATACTTTGATCTTTGTTATAGAATGACATGTATCGTACTGTTGTTTTTTATTGTCATGTAACAATGCTATAAACATTAAAACTAATTTACGCTAACTCTCTATTTGTATGCAGGTATGGCGTACCCTACACCAGAGCTGCTCGACCGGGGGTCTCGACCAGTCCCACCGTCTTACCTGTTCAGCCGTCGAGGGTGCCCAGCTAGGCACCTTCCGTCCACGGCCTTCACGTCAGCTCCTGCGGATAGATCCCCGGTTCCGTCAGAGGTGCGAGCGCAGGGGTAGGAAGTCGAAGAGGCCTAGAGGTTACGGTCCGGGCCCGTAGTACTTTGTGTCTGTAATGTTTGTCTGTTGTATATAACGTTTTATTAATTCTACGTTTCCTGATGAACCACTTACTTCGTTTACGCTCATCGATCAACGACGTATTCCTCACGATCTACGTTTCTGACGAATCTGATCAAAAATATGAATTTTCGAGTGTCAACTTCACGACGAAAGTACATTCCGAGCGGTGACAACTAAACACACATTAACTATCATACAAACCTATTGATATCCAACTAACGATGCAACTACTGTGTGAGGATGCACGGCCAGGGAGCGGCGACAGTATGCGCCTAGGAAATAGTGACGACAGCCGGTAGTCACATAAAAATTGATTTCGAAAATTAATTTTTTTAAATCAATTTTTTTTTTTTTTTCGGAATATTGGTCCGGACTGTCCGGATAGGGTCCAGACGGTCCGGACTATATTAAGGCTAAATACCGCCCTCTAGTTGGGCGGCAAGCAAAAAACCGCCCACCCAGAGGGCGGCAAGGGGGCCGCCTGTAAAATGGCCGGCCCCCGGGCGCATTTTGCAGGCGGCCCCCTTGCCGCCCTCTGAGAGGGCGGTTTTTGGGAGGCCGGGGGCCGCCTGCAAAATGGCTGACGGCCGTCGGCGGGGGGGCCAACGGCCGTCAGCCACGTCATAAAATCGCCCCCTGGGAGGGCGATTTTTAAAAATCGCCCTCCCAGAGGGCGGCAGGAGTCTATTTTTGCAATTTTTTGAAACGAAAATCTATTTTTGCAAATCTTTTAATAAATAAATCTAAAAATCAAAAAAATTCCCGATGGTGCTAGGCACGGCGTCACCTGGAGCAGCCTCCATGTTGCCACAAACAAAGCTATCCGCAGCGATGTCCGCTATCTGATCTGAGGTCAATCCAGCAACCTCAAGTACGTGGCCCAGGAGAGCATCCAAGCTGGGCTCTTCAACTGGGCTTATTTCCAACTGATCTTCAAGGGAGAGGACATCCTCTGAGACAGGCTTGCGGCCCAGGAGAGCATCCCCATTAGGCTCTTCCACTAGGCCCCAAGCAAAATGTTCTGGAGAGGGTACCTCTTTTGTGTCTAGCTCGCGGCCTAGGAGAGCTTCCCAAGTGGGCTCTTCAATCGGGCTCAAGTCCTCTAATTCTTGGAGATGAAACGACCACCATGGAACCTGTGCCTTCTTCGTTGGAAACGAGGACATCTACCTCAACCATCGCATGAACAGGGCCATGCAGCGCCTCCTGGGGAATCTACAACTGGCGCTTGGGTCTCCATGTCGACGCAGCGATTGGCCACCATGAACCCCATCGGTCCTTGCCCTAGCCGAGCGTGCACCGGAAGCCGAGGAGCAACACCTTGGTTTGCAGTCCTACCCGTCCCATCACGAGGAGGGCCTCACCGGCGTCGGCGCCGACGCCTATGCCGGTCCTGCTCCTCGCCAGCCGGAGGTGGGGAAGGGGAGTCGTTCATCGCCGGCTGCACAAACGGTGCCACCTTGATCTCAATGGGATATGAAAGAGCTCTCAGCAACGGCAGCCCTTCGTCGGCATCAGCCGACGGCTCCGTGATCCAGAGGTCCATGGCGCGCGGAATTCTTTCAGCATCTGAGCACCATTCTTTCAACCGGAAATAATCCCAAGGGTCTGCCGTGTCCGGAAGAACCTCCCGAACCGCACAATCCCTGCCGAGTAGCTGCTGCGACGTTTCGCGATCCCACGCATGGGCCAGGATCCCTCTGATCTCAACATCGACGAATGATAGGAGCACAGCTCCTGAGGAGTACAAGTATCTGGACCATCGTCCGAACAATAGGCGGGAATCACCCACGAGGACAGGGCGGCCAATGCCTAACACCTGAACCGCCCTGGCTTCATCATGCAGGACGAGAAGGAAACCCTCAGGAGCGGTGTGATAAACTTCCAAGAGCCCACGATCGAGGTCAAACCGTGCTGCAACTTCAGAGGCAACATCTTTCGTGGAGGTTAGACGAGAGCCTCCAACCACCAGGACTATCAAAGCTCGACGAAGATCATCTTCCATCCTCCTGATGTTGACTGTGCGATCAATAACACACTTCGTCTTTACAATGTGCTCGGCAGCAACGGTCTCATCCGGCCTCGCTGGGGCTTCGCATCCCTCTTCGCTAGCCTGCCGCATGCGAACCCCATGACGAGGCGAATCTTCCTTGCCGGTGCGCCCTCCATTGCTGGCCATGTCTTCTTCACTGATTCGAGCGCCGAGGCAAATCCACACCGGCGCACACTGCTCTTGGAAATGTAGGGGGCACACGTAGGAACGGTGACCCAGCTCCCGGTAGCGGAAGCAGCGGGGATCTCGGCGGCAGGCGACGGCGCGGTGGAGCTTAGAGAAATAGTTGAAACACCTGCCTTTGAGATCTTCTGGGACAGGCCTAGGGAAGCGCGGAGGCCGAAACCGCGCCTGACAGGGACGACGGCAGCCCTCAACGTGCTGCTACCCTTCGGCGTCTAGGACGTTCTTCGACACCGCAGGGCTAAGCACACCAGGCTGCAGGACCACTTTCAGGCGAAACTCCTCCAAGCGGCTTGTTTTCTCTGGCACCGGCCTAGCAGACCCAGCCGATTCCGCTGTCACGAGCAGCGCCGCTTTGTAAGGGGCCTACTCACCTTCCGACGATGAGGATGGACTCAAGTCCTTCCATCGCTGCTCCTTTGAACGACCCATAGCAGGAGAAAAAGGGTAGAAGTGGGGAAAGGAAGGGGTCGACGTCTCCAGGGGAGAGGAAAGGGTGGTGGCCGCCAGGCTTGGAGTAGGCGCTAGCGCTTGGGTGACGGGAGGGGAGACGCCGGCGGGGGGAGAGGAAACGGCTGGAGGGGGATGGACGCGACCCATTCTCTTCTGTTGCATTCCTCTGTTAGTGCTTCACTGTTGTTGTTTTTAGACATTGATGCAAGTTATGAGATGCCTACTAACGAGTATTTTGCACCGGGTACCGGATGTTTTGAGGATGGTTCTTTCTAGGGTGATTCCTAGTCGGTTGCCTGTGGTGGTTTGGTAGATGGGCATACCAAAGAACTAATATATTTTGCTACTTCTTTTCTACTACGTTTAAACTCCTTTATTTGGCCGATCAGCCTTATCTATGTTGTATGACCTTATGCACTCGCTAAGTTATGTGAACCACATTACCTATTTGTATGTGTATGATGTGTGGGTGTGATGACAAGGTTGTGCGTGCGTGTACTAGCCACTGATCATGGGACTAGTACGGTGTATGCTCTGGGTATTCGGGAATTCTATCCCTGGGTGCCGACATAATAATTACACTATCATCGTATTTAAATATTGAGAGGCATAATTCATAGGTCGTGAGTCCAAAATTGTTGAAATTTAAAAAGAAAATTGTATTTTCTTCAAAATT
This sequence comes from Oryza meyeriana var. granulata, assembly GCA_003991445.1. NCBI lineage: Eukaryota > Viridiplantae > Streptophyta > Magnoliopsida > Poales > Poaceae > Oryza > Oryza meyeriana. Next base: position 332,107 of record RYFJ01001625.1, read on the forward strand.
GGGAGTAGTGGATTGAAAATATATGACTAGAACTCAATACTTGAAACAGGGATGTAAAATAAATTTAACTGTTCTAGGGATGGGGGCAATACCTTTAGTGAAGTATTTTCCCTCTTTAATTCTTCTATCTGAGAAATATTATCGCGAAGAACCTCTTGATCCTTAACCGATAACTCTAACTGTTGTTGCATTGATGCAACTTCCTTGCAACCATTATTTTTTTCTTCCTTGGCTGCCTCCAACTCACATTTTAATGATTCCACGATTTTGAGAAGCTTAGAGACTTCTAACGCCTTCGACTCTTCTGCAGCTAGCTGGACAAACACATGATAATAAAATTAGAAATTATCAAAAAAAAAAATATGTTATGAGCAATAACCAATTTTGTGTGGTTTTTTCTTCTTTTCAGGCTTCCACATTTTGTCAGGAATCACCGAATGTTAATTGAGAGTTAATCAACAAAAATATGTATCACAAATAAGCATACTCTTTGCCTCCTCTCTAAGGTGAATCGCAAAGTAAGATCTTCCAGGTTCCTCTCAAGTTTCCCTTTTGCTTCCCGCAAAGCTCCAGCCTCACATGCAGCCTTGAAAATAAGTAAGTTCAATGCTTGAAAATTTTTCACTAGGCAATATGGACTAAGAGTACCAATGTAGAGCATAGTTATTAACATTATATGGTACATGTGAATAAACACTCTGGTGTTTAATCTGAACCTTTTTTCATAACAAGTAACAAAAAGCATGAACAAACTGAAGCCCACTCATTAAGAAATCGAAAATAATAAGCCAGGTCCAGCCAAGTTCTACTATCTAGTAAAACTTGCTGACAGCAACTACTAATTGTGGGTATTCTAGCTACCCAACTCATAAGGCATCATATGCAGTTATGATTTTCCATCAGAAGCCTTCCTACTATTTATACATGAGCTTACCCAGTATCAGAAAAATTTGCCATACTAACCAGTGGACCATAACCATAAGCATATTGGCCAATGTGCTGATTTTATGGATGTGTTTTGCTTTGGTATGGTAAATGATGGTATGAACTAGCAAAACAGGTTTTGCTGACGACTAACATTACTTAATGAGCCAATTCTCAACAAAATTTTGGGCACATCATACGTATTAAGAAATTTAACAAGCTTCCAAACATCATTTGAAATTGGGTTCTACTTCCAAGTACACAACCAAAGGTCGATGGGAGATTAGATAACAGTAATAGTTCGTACTTGTTTAAGGTTCCGCAATGCCCTTTTAGCAAACTTCTGTCTCCAGCAACACTGGATCAGAATTGTTGCATGCCGATATTGCTGATGGAAATTATGGATCTTTCGCATTCTCCACCATGCCTATGTGTTAAATGTACAGGATTGTTAGTATACACCAAATACATGGGCAAGCAATAAAGGGAGAGAGAAGAATAGGATAATCATGGAGATCTACAAAGGCAACTGCATTTTCACTGCAATGAGAAACTTATGCAACATGAAAGTTAAAACCAATCATCAAAAGTTCAAAATCTTGGTTTATAAAGAGTTTATTTATCCTAAAAGTGGTATTGTAAAAAAATAAAGAGAAATATTAATCCAAAAACTATTGTTTGCAGAACTGTTGAGAATCATTTATTAAAAACTAATAAAGTACTTTCAAGGCTTAAACATCAGCATACTTCTTCATCCAAAGGTAAAAAGAACAGATAACATACAAGGTTTTGGAGAAGAAATAGAATAAAAAATAATAAGCATTACAATAGATTTGCACAAAATTACACTTTGTATTAAATGTGATCTAATGGAAGATGAAGGTAACTTTCTCCTAAGTGATTAAATTAGATGGAAGATACACGCTTGATACACCTCAGGTGATTGTCATTCTTTTTTATTGTGATGGGAAAATACTCCACGTGCAGTGTCCACAAAATTTTGAAGGCTTAAGAATCATAGAAACGGAAAATGGCTATTTATACTCACTTAACATCAATTAATTGTAAATGATAATACCATTGGTGAGAGAGAGGCAGAGAGATAGGTTTTGAGAAGGTAGGTGTACTTCGATTCATCTGGTTCAACAGGCTCAAAGATCATGCTGACCTGGATAATGGTAGTAGCTTTATCCTTCTTCAAGTGCAGCAATTTCTGGATTGCTAGCATATAGCGAACAACAGACTGGATAACAAGAGCTGAAGAACGGATATGCAAATATGCACAACGACAGAACCATCTCCGAGCATATTTTTCTACTGAAACAGCTGCTGCTATCTGTCTCTTAGCATCAAGCACATTTCGTGCCAAACACCCTGCAAGACAACAGTTGAAGTTGAAGGCCATTATTTAAGCATCGGAGATGGTTTTTCATAGTGCACGAGCCCTGCTAGTATGATCTAAAAATGATCTGCATTTACATAAGGAAAAAAGAAATTAATCTTTTTGGAGAGGAAAAATATGTTAAATATGGTTCTGTAAGACTTCTAATTATGAAACTTATTATGTGAAACCCTAATATGTACTCCACATCAAACGTCATTGGAAGCCTGAGAAATTTTTGTCATAAAAAACATTAAATTTGCCTCATGGAAACATAAGACATCATATGAACTTGATTTTTGGACAACTCCCCATAGAAGTTTAATGGAATCTCACTAGTAACCAGCTCAACAAAATTTTTGTGAAGGATATAAGTGGTTAGACATAAGAAAACACATCAGTGAAACAGAACTACAGAAGATTCCATATATCATATTTTTACCTCGGCAATATGCTTGGAGAGAAACAGAAGCTTTCCTAGTAGAAAGAAACTCCTTGCGAGCAACAAAGGTTCGAAAGCGACCCTGAACTATCCTGGCAGCTTTTTCCAGAATCTCAGTACGTTTGGAGTCCAAAACAGCAATCTGGCCAGCCCGGAGAAAAACTTTTGTTCTGCCAAGCTGAAGAATATAGTCAGTCTCGCAAAAGGTCAATTACAAATTAGTGAAATATTTACGTTACATGGAGTTCAATAACGATAAGTGCCTTAAGTGACCCATATTCAACACATCCAACAATTGCCTCTTCCACTGTTATGACAGGTTCTGCCAGTGATCTACATTATAAGAGCTATGTACTTAACGGTTCTTAAACTTCATAATTAGTTCCACCTAATGATTTAAACATTCATGCACATGCATATAACCCTAAATCCTTCAATTTTTCCATAAAAGCCAATACTAAAACAGGCAAAGCAATAATTAAAAAATAGTATGGTAGCTGGAAGACTGATTGGTTCAACTTGAATGCTCAGAGTTAAAGAACACCCTATCAAACCCAAGTTAAGGGAAAAAGGAACTTATCCGCAAGAAATGAAATTTTCATAACAAAAGGCTGGATAAAATTTACTTGAAAGTTCTCGAGATGTAATTGTCTTAGTATTTTCTCTGTCAGTGATTTCTCATCAAACCTGTAACAGGTAAAAACAACATTTATTCATCAACTATAACCGTGCACAAATAAAACTTCCACAATCCCAAAAATAACAAAAGTATGGGACACCTCTTGTGCAGGTAAAGCAAAAGGTTACAGCACGGTGCATGTTTGGATGCATGCCACAATACTTTTGCCAAAAATGTGGCAAGCCACAGTTTTTATGGTGGCCAAATCAGTCACCAACTCATCATACTTAAGAAATGTTGGTTAATAAATGAGCATAAGATAGGTGACACAGGGGCCAACGAATATTTTGCCTGCCACAACCATTGTCTAACTGAAAAGGAGACACAAAAAGTCAAGCACTTGAATGTGGCAAAGATTTGCAGAAATCCAAGTCTAAGGGTGTTTAAATTAGAATGTCATCTTTTTCCATGAACGATGCGAAGTCAGTTTTGCGAAGACACCTGGAGAGACATTGCATAGAATTTCTCATAACGATGGAGTTACTAAGCATTATTCCTACAGAAAAAAACCTAATGGCAGAACTAAGTACAGGCATCAACATGCAAGGGCAACTGACAACTCACCATTCAGACTAATAAGGAGTAAATATGCAACATATAAACCTGGTCTGGACTAATGTCATAACACAAAAAGGTACACCCAGATAGAGTCCCAAAGAAAAGCATTTCAATTTCTCATATTTTCTGAATATCTAACACGAATATATGAAACTTCATGTGCAAGTCAACAACACCTCTCATGTAACAGTCAGGATCAAAATGCAATATATTGTACATACAGGCAAAAAGCTTAATAGATGACAGTTACGGACATTATAAACAGCAAAAATACATATACTGTGTAGCATAAACCAAGGCTTCCATCTAACACACTAAGCCATAAAGTTAGCACAATATCACAATGATCTTCAAATCTAGAATTGCATGTATAAGTCAAATAACTTCCCTAACCATGATATTCAGTATGCCTAAATTTATGTTGCAACATAAACAGAATAGAAATATACATATTATATATAAACTGAACATGCAATCAATTTCTCCCTGATAAAAGATCACTATCTAATTTTTGTTTCTTCATTTGTGACTGGAATATGGAAATGGTCTTTGCTACACCTGGTGCACTCAGTTCCAGGAACTTGATGTAATCATTGCAGAGAAAGCAAGTTACACTATTTCAATGTGGTATGTGCAATAAGAATGGGAAGTGTCAAGAACATTCAGAAGTACTCTTCAATCTTCAAGGAAGCCAGTAAATTACCTTTCATCCATATGTTCTGGAAGAAGAAGTCCAAAGCGATCAACGAATTCAGTATATGTCCTCCTTGTTGGATAACCAGCAAGACTTATTCTAATAGCCTCAAGGACACCCTGGAATAAAATCCAAGGAAGTAAACCAATTAAATAAATCAGATTATCTTGGATGGTAAAATAGCTTATATGATGTTCAGAATGTTCCCAAAATGAGCCATATTGGAACAAGAACAGGCCTTCAGCAGAATGAAGTAATGTTGACATGAATCAAAATCCATGATACAGTTGTGTGTGTGAGTAAAGTTTGAGGGTACTAACCCCACTACGCAGTTGCTGTAGTACACTTCCATTCTCGAATTTCTGAGGATAGTTCAGAGAATTTGGTTTTACACAACGAATGTAGTGAGGTTCTGTTGAGCTGAGTGTTTCCATAAGCGCTTGGAGTTGTTGCTGTGAAGGTTAGACAACTGACTACATCATAAGTAAAATCAAATATAATGAAATTCTCAGATAAATATATATCTCTTAAGAGAGCAGTTAAAACATTCAATTATCTAAGTGACAGGTCCACTTGCGCATGCATGTGCACTAGCGTGCACACACACACACACACACACACAAACACACAGAAATGTTGCAAGAAAAAAATTATTTTTCCTGGATTACAGAATTTGGAAACGGATATATATTTTGAAATGTGCATTCTTTTGTTTTCTTGTTTTTATTTACTGGCGCTGTATTAATCATCTTATTACCTTGAAAGTTAGAAAACAACCATGAGTATGGTAGAAAATTAAAGTTTTTGAATTATGACGTGAATAAATGATACCAGAATTTCAAAATCACTTATAGAGTAGTACAGTTTATTTATACCTTGCCAAAGATGTAAATAAACAAATGATACAAAAACAATTAGAAAAACAAAGAGTCAAGGACAAAGAACCACAAGGAATGATAACAAGATATAAGGGCCATCACTTGTTCTGTTATGATGTCGTCCAGTAGGTAGACAGAAAGGAACAACATTTAAGTAATCAAGTTACAGTAGGAAAACAATAATGTGAAGAATGTACCTTAAACCGAGAAGCTACAGAAGAAAACTTATAAGATGATTTTGATGGGTCATCTTGTTGCGAAGCAAAAAGCCCAGAAAGGAATGAGCATTTGGAAGAACAAAGAAGATTCTGATGCTCCAAATTTACATAATCTCGGTTCTTCTCCAAAAATAACTCAGTTTGGTATGTCACCTGGAACAATATGGAAGTCAATGCCACATGTTCTAATCCATTCAAAAGCAACCAAACTCCAAGCATGTCTTACAATAAATGCTGGTCATGGGACATGCCTTTCCAGCGAAATGAGAGAGGGCAAAATCTGTCTTTGAGAGCTTTGGCTTTTCCAGTCGTGGATGAGCTCTAAAATTCTGAAATAGCTTCATTGCAAAGGTCTCATGTGTTGATTTTCCAAGCATGCTGTGTAACAAGACTACAAAGAAATCAAAATGTAGAACTCATAAATGCACGATAATTAAAGTGAGCATCTCACCATGCTTCATCCAAAAGTGAAACAATGCCAATTGGTTTCTGCACAGCAGAACAGCATTAACACAATCAAATAATTCAAACAGAAATAAACAGGATAGAAACAACAAAGATTTTCTGTAAATTTGGTGATAGTACAAAATCATAGTTCAATTAAATATTGCACTTCATAGACACATGGAAAACTACTTAAGGGTTGAGTTTATATGGAGAAAGGTGATTATTAAAGGTATGGTTGTTTTTTACACATTTTTAACTGCTGTCATTTGTTGTAGATACGATGGTATTCTTGTAGTTACAGCATTAGACAAATTGAGGGAAGATCACATCAACAATGAAACAGAAATAAGGCATGGTACTACATTACACAACCCCGCAACTACATACAGAGTAAACACTGAAACACCATATATTTTTTCCAACCTTTTCAAAATTTGGTTCTATGAGAAGTATAATTGTATATAGATCAAAGTGTTAATACAGCCATAATCATGGGTTTATAAAAAAAGCAAAGCATAAATATTAGAGAAATTTCTGTGCAATTCAATAAATGAAGTGAGTGTAGTGTGCGTCAGATCAACTTCGGTCCTTTGTATATTTATATAAAGGTAAAACTAGTAGCTCAGTTGTTGCAGTTATTAGATCATTCAGTTCAGCAATGATGTTGCAAGATTATAAACAAGTTATTTACGTCTCACATGTGTTATCATCAATATAGGTATTACAGAACCATTAAATAACACTAAAATTTAATCAAGCTGATAATGGCATATCAAATAATCACTGCTGCAAAGCAACATATTTGACAGATTCTATAAAAAAAACAATTATATGAATATAAACAAGTACACGTCTTACGAAAGTTTATACCTTTTCTATGAGATCCAATATGTCTTGGTTATCAACAAATTCAATGTAGCTCCAATTGATTTCTTCTATTTTGTATTCCTCTTGCTCCATCTTGAAAACATGCTGGATAGAGAGGAAAAATTGGTCAAATAAATGTGTCATTATATATATATATATATATATATAGAGAGAGAGAGAGAGAGAGAGAGAGACAGGCAGACAGACAGACACACACACACAGAGGTCATAGCATACCTTATTAAAGTGCTGTTGAAGTTTTTCATTAGCAAAGTTGATGCACAGCTGTTCAAAGCTACAAAGATGAAAGGTCATCAGCAGTTCCACAAAGACAATAGACTAAACAAATAGAAAATAAAAACATTATCAACAAATAGAGTTTTATCAGTAAATTAAATCTACAAAAAGTCAATAAAATAGTCCAATAAGATGTGTCCTATTTCATAGTATTAATTGAGGTTCCATTAGAAGTTCTCTTACAACTTATGCTCCCATTACAGTTTTCAGTTGTACACTGCTAATTCGGTAATTCAATTTGGCGCTGCCTGTGTTTGTAGCTAATATTAAAAATAAGCATGCAACATATGCTTGCACATGGTATTATTTTGAATCCTGCAGATCAGCAAGGAATGGAAAATAAATACCAACATAAAACTTTCAAATTAGGTTAATATGCCTCAAGGCTAGTTGGCACAAATACGAGTATAACACTTAGCTTTGTTAGCTTCAAAGAACTGATTAAAAGCTGACCTGTTATATTTAAAACACTCAAAACCATAGATATCTAATACCCCAATTTGTGCCCTCGACTCCATGTCTTGCCCAATGGACTTATTAATGTTGTCAACAAGCCTGCAGTAAGAACGATATAAGCATCATTCATAATTCTAAAACAGTACATGACGAAAGGTCATACCAATCAAACAATTGAGCATATACAGTCTTTGCCAAAGCATCACGACTAATTGCAGCTGCAGAACTGTCAACTGCCTTGACTATGTTTCCTTCAGGAGTTTTAATTGTGCGATAGCACAGAGTTGTAAGCAAAAGTTTTCCATCAACCCTACAAAAAAAATTCATACAATTACTTTTTTTTAGAACCACATCTTTTGTTGGTAATGTCTACTACTCCCTCCATCCCAAAATAACTTCATCTTTTGCTTACCTCATTTGTCCCACAAAGACTTCATCTTTGGAGCAATTAATGTATTGGAGTTTGTTAAAGTGGGGAACAAATGCATCGGAGTTTGCTAAAGTGGGGGACAAATGCATTGGAGTTTGTTAAAGTGGAGGGCATTCTAGTCTTTTAGGTGAGATGAGCTAAAAATGAAGTCTTTTTGGGACGGAGGTAGTACTCAATAAATTAATAGGCAATCATCATGAACAATTAACAAAATCAAGCTGCTAAAACTGAGTATCCAGTACTGTCAGGATCAATTTTTTTCAAGGAAATGTATAGATGAGTCAAGCAGTGAATATGAAAGCAATAGGTCACATACAAAGTTGGAGCTTTAACACTACTTGTAGGACCATGGGCAAATATTGGTAAGGAATCAACTTATCAACGAAGTGCAGCATATGAAACAAACTAATATCATCAAGCACACTGTAAGCAAAATCAACAATGCGCACAGCATACTCCCACTGCGTTCAGTGGTAAGATGATGATAGCCAGGTATTTCTTTGTTTTCTTGAACTATGGGGCTGATTACTGAAACAGACCAATTAAGATTGCTACTTGTATACAATAGGTCATCTTTTGTAAGTGTGTATAAACTGGACAGATTCTTGGAATCTGGGATATTCTATGGAAGATACGGGTTAAGATTCAAAGAGGCCATGTCAGAAACACCTTTTAGCAGGTTATAAAATGGTTTATAAAAAGCTATGAAGAACTGAAGGAGCAAAAACTAAGCACATAAATTGGCCTAACAGAATGGTCATCATCGGCCGGTCTAGAAGACAAAGAATAGATCTGATCAAAACACTCACATGAGCAAATCAGCAGCCATTTGGAGATGGAATTTAGACTTTTCATCCTTGACAGCAGATGAATCAAACTCTTTCCCAGGAGAAAATTCAATATTACCTAGATGAAGGATAGCAGCAACAGTCCGGAATATGGCTTCCTGTGAGTGCAAGCAAGCTTTGAGAGTCCAAAATATTTATCAAAAGAAAAGCACTAAGAATAACTTTCTTGGCCAAAGTAGGAATAAGATTAATATTAACCTGGTGAGAAAAACTTATACCAACAATATCCATTGCTCTCCGTGTTTTCAGATATTGCTCTGCATCACTGACGCCTTCTAACTCATATGTATGGCTTTGATTTAGGTAGTTAAAATTCCTAGGGTGAGCAAGTTTGTATTTATCTGCATCCTGGAGACACAAATATTTACAAACCATAAGCCATCATTTATGAGGTAACTCCCCAGCGTGACACATAACAGGTGAAGATGAGGATTTTTTTTTTTTTGACAGGGGGTGAAGATGAGGATTGGTACAAGAAAGAACTGTGGAGTGAGAGAGAGCTAAATAGAATAGAAGATTCTATTACTTAGTAAAGGAATGGCATAGTCTGAGTCTTTCTAATTGACAGTAATACCAAACTTCACTGAAGCGTGGACACAGAATGATTATGTAGAACAAACCATTCTCATGCTACCATTGTGTGGTTTACAAAATATACTGATCAGGATATAATCCAATGATTTTTTTTTATATACGATATTGCATCCAAAGTTTACAGAGGGTAATATGGTTTTAGTAGCTACTCCCTCCATCCCAAAATATAACAACCTTTCTAGTTCAATTGGAACTAGAAAGGTTGCTATATTTTGGGACGGAGGTAGTACTAAGATTAAAATGCCAGCAATGCCATACTTTTTTCAAGTGACTCATCAATCATAATTTTACTTCATAGTTGTTTTGACTTTTGAGTGTTTCAGCCCTTCTCATTCCCCTTAAGAGGTTTAGATGAACTATGATGGTATACTCATCAAAGTACAATATAAGAAACAATGGCAATTAAAATGTAGCAAAACTGTTATGGAAAATTCTGGCATTTCAGTGGACTGCTATGGAAGAATAACATTTACAGATTCATATTATGGGCAACATTAAAACAGTCTATAAGAAACAACCAATATTAAGTATATAAATAAACCTGCCCAGATGCACAAAGTTGATAAAAGCAGTGGTAATTCCTTTCAGACTCAGATATCTGTACAACACGAGACCTTTCCAGAAGATAAGTTCGGACTGCAGCACCCGATATTCTACCTGATTTGTCAAATTGAATCTCAACAAATTTCCCAAAGCGACTGCGATGAAATTAAATAAACAAATAAGGATAACAGAGGGTATACACAAGAAATAGTACATAACCAAGTGGGCTACAATGCCAATCTGCAAGTCTACAACCCCTCCCTCATCCCTTTGGATATGATACAATAAAAAGCTTGCTCCCTGTGGAGTTAAGTGATAAGCACTCTTATATTTTTTTTTACTCAGAGATAATATATATCTATTTTGCACTTTTCCCACGTAAGAACTAATGTTACCTCAGTTTTCCAAGCCAAACAAGACGATACATATATTTAGTTGTGATGCACAGCTCAGTCAAACAAGTTGATTGACAATGGGGAAATTCTTAAATAAAGCTCACCTGGAGTTATCATTCCTCACCGTCCGTGCATTACCAAAAGCCTCTAACAGTGGATTTGACTGCATTAAAATAACACCAAAACAGATGGAAATGTAAGACAACTTACAGCCATTTGAAACTGTTGAAGAAAAATAAAGCCTTAGTGAAAACCCAGTAATTATCAGTATTCTGAAAAACCCCCCTTTTAACACCTTCGTGCATCCAAAAAGGTGTATCATTGATTCTAAGACATGTTCCAGAATTCAAAAGTTTAACCCCACAAAAACACTCAGCTTTTGCCCAAAAGATAACCGTGGTTTGGTTTGACTCTGGCTATGGTTTCCAAAACCCTGCTAATTGCCTCCAGAATCGCTTTCCATGACAGATCTGACATACTTACTTCTAGAACTTGTTGCTCCACGGATCTTATATCGCCTGTTGCACGGCCCCCAACAAAAGTAAGATATCGCATAATAAGCTTTGTGGTCTCTGTTTTTCCGGCACCACTTTCTCCACTGACTAATATGGACTGGCTTCGGTCCTCACTAACCATAGCTCTACAAGAATGGGGACAGTGTTACTCCATACTCATATATCATAAATTCTCAAAGCAGGCTTCCCATCTATACCTGTATGATGCATCAGTTATGGCGAAAACATGTGGACTCAATTCACCAAACTGCACACCTTTGTACTGCTCCATCATATGCATATCATAAAGATGAGGCAGCTTTGCGAAGGGATTTACTGCGATTAAGATGCGCCCTGTGTATGTCTACCAAGTACCAACGAACCATCAATATAATTATCCAACGTAGCATGTAACAAGTAACAAATTCCATATCAGAAATTGATCAGATCATGAATTGCAGGCATCTATCTGTTTTCAACAAGAGTAAGATGTCCATGTAACCAAAGAAACAATTCAGTATGGTATTCACTAGTGTAAAAACCATGAAATCAAATGTGCTACAGCACTACCTACACCGATGCCATAGATGCAGATATGTCTATGGTACATCGTAATAGGTAAGGCATACCATAACAAGTCATTGTGATGGTCTCTGCACATTCAGTGCAGCGTGCACCCACATACAAAATTGTATCATGGAGTATCAAGATCGATGAAGGAACAAGGTGTCCCGTACCACACACACACACATGGTACAAATACAGAGGACCACTAAGACGCGATGATGGTCTTCAGAGAGAGTGAGAGCACACAATTGAAACACTTACGTAGATCTCATTGAGCCCATACCGCCACGCGAGATTGCAGAGCACCCCAGGCTCGTGGAGGTAGACCAGCTTGGTCATGTCGTCAACGCCCCCGAGATCGGCCTCCGTGTCCCTTGGCAGGACCTTCCTCCCATCGACCACAGCCTGACCACACCGTACCACCACCAGAGGTCGGGCAACCCGGCCAGACAAATCAGCAAACACTTAGTCTGCACACGGCCAGCCGTGGCTCACGTCGGGGAAAACCTGCACGAAGGTGAGCGCTTAGCTCAATGATGATAACTACCTTGGAGCCGTTGGCGAGGGTGACGGTGACGGAGGACGTCGAGGAGGAGGAGGCGGCGGGGGACGCGACCACGGCCTCGGCCCACGCGTGGTCCGGGTGCTCCACCCACACGGCGGTGCCCGGGCCGAAGCGCATCACGGCGGGCGGCGGCGGCGGCGAGGAGCCGTGGTGTCGTGATGGTGGTGGTGGTGGCGCGAATGGGTGGTGGAATGGAACTGCTCATTTGGAGGGAGGGAGAGGGAGGGGCGGGGAGCAACGGAAATGGCGGGAAGAGTCGCGCTCCGACGAACGCGTGGCGGCCTGCCCGACCGTCGAGAATCGGAGTCCTTGCGGTTCGTGGATGGCTACGCCGGCAACCGGCACACGGTTGTATTTTGCTGTGCAGCAAAATTTGCACGAAACAGTTCAATTTCAACATCAAATTAATTGGGATTTCCCGCATCTTTTGGTTTTATTCAACCGGCAACATAGATGAATGATGTCAGATGCAGAGCCATTCTACCAATCAGGTTTTTCGGGTGAAATTACTCCTCTGCTCTAAAATTGGATGGCACTTGTAAATTTGTCACATAGTTGGATACTCTTATTAGGCCTCAATCCTCTATTTTACCAAGAGAAATATATAAATCACCCCTTTTTTTGCTTGTCGTTTTTTTCATACAAAAATTTTTTATATAGAAGTTGTTTAAAAATTTCAAATAGATTTATTTTTTAAGTTTGTAATAATTAATACTTAATTAATTATGTGTTAATTATCCGTTTTAGATTCCATGATACTTACTAGCTCGGCCAACACTCACTTTCAAACACACTCTTTTAATTATTGTGGTAGCTTGAGCCCGCCATGTCACTAGTCGTGTTTAAGGTGGTGTTCTTTTTGGCTTGTAAGTTATAGTTTGTGTCTCAGTTTTCATTAGCACATTTTCCGAAACACAAAATGGTATGTTTTTTGAAAAAACTTTTTATATAAAACTATCCCTAAAAAATCAAATAAATCTATTTTTTAAGTTTTTAATAGTTAATACTTAATTAATTACACGCTAATCACTCGTCTTGTTTCACGTGCAACTTATAAGCACCAACAAGCTAAAAAAGAACCCCACTGTTTGATTTAGTTTCTCGCGGTGGCTTATAAGCCACACGTAAAACAAGAAATATCATTAGTACATGATTAATTAAGTATTAACTATTACAAACTTAAAAAAAGGATTTAGTTGATCTTTTTAGAGATACTTTTATATATAAACTTTTTATAAAAAACACATATTTTTATGTTTTGAAAAATATGCTAATAGAAAACATGAAGGGACGAGCAATAATTTTGATAACACCACCTAAGCTACGCCCAATCTTAAGCCCGTACCGTTGTCGCCATTTTGGGCCTTGAGTCGCCACACCGCCACTGCTGGAACTCGAGTCCGCGCTTTCACCGCCGTGCCAAAACTTTAGCAGGATTGACATTCAACTTTGGGATATTTTTACAAGGACAGCCATGTGGTAAATCTACAGGTGCATCCAACTTTGAGGCAAATGAGCAATTTTCCTCTTTCTTTTGCGAAACCCGTCTGGATTTATAGCAGCAGTGAGAAGAAATATAGAGGAAATTAGTACTATCAAGGTATGCAGAGAAATAATTTCTGAACGAGAAAGATCTCCACAATTTTAAGACCAGTACAGTTTGCCCTCTCCTATGAAACACAACTCCACACCCGCATCACACAAAAAGCACCAAGTACCGAGACCAATGGACTGACGCCACTGGTAAGCAGCGAAGGCAGCAGAGCTGCATCGTCGATCGATCAATCCCGCGAAGCTGACTGGAAGATGAGGAACGCGGTGGCGACGCCGACCACTCCGGTGAGCGCCAGCGCCAACGTCGGCACCGGCGACGTCAGCCCCACGTTCTGCAGCATCACCAAAACCAAATCTTCATCAGAGATTTCCCTCACAGGTTAGAACGAATGCGCACGGTGCCTGCGCTGCAGAGCAGAGACGATCTTCATAGGAGGACTGGGAGCTAACCTGGAGCACGCCTTTGCCGGTGGTCAGCTCGACCGTGATGGCCCCGACGAAGCCGAGCATGGCGCCGCGGCTGAGCCACACGTCCAGCCCGCCGCCCTTGGCTCCCTGCTCGCACCGAACGGTCAGCGACCTCCTCCTCCTCACACTCACCAGCGACCCTGCACGTTCGAGATGCTAAGCTCTTAGCATGTGCAGAAATGGGGACGAAGGAAGACCAAAATTATGAAGAATCTGGTACCAGGAGCAGCAGACCATGCTGACACCACCGACAAGCTGGAGACACCATGGCCTGAAGAGGAGGAGCAACAAGGACGGTAGCATCATCAGAAGGCATCAAAATTTCGCAATCACAAAAACGAATAGGAAAAAAAAGAAGAAGAAACAAAAACAGCACGAGAAAACACCAGATGAGCCATGCAAGAACCATCCGAGGAAGACGCATAGGGAGGGAGATGGAGCAGGAGAGGTGTTGATAGCTAGCTACCTGGAGCGGCAGCGAGATGGAGGCGGAGAGAGGCGGAGGAGGAGAGGAGCTGAGCCATGGATGGATGGGGTGCAGGGGTTGAGAGGAGAGGGGAAGGGGAGCGACGCCTAGGCCTAGCTGCTTCTTGATTCTTATCCGCGGTAGCCAAGTCAGTCAGTTTCAGTGGCCTGGATCCGGGTCTAAGCGTGATCGTTGGATCAGAACATAAGCGGCCCAGATTGATCCTACTACGTACTAGTTCCCATCCACGGAGGCGCGTCCAAAATGTTTCTTCACAAAATGTTTCAGGCCGAGTTCAGTTTTCATCTACAATTATCTGTACATGCATACGGCAGGTTACAAGAGAGGTTTTTTCTACACCCCCTTAAGAGCATATGCCATTATCTTAGAGCATCTCCAGCAATAGCCCCTATTTTAGAGCCCCCAAATGTTAAATGGGGGCTGCCCCTATTTTCTTTGGACCCTAAAAATGCTCCGAACTCCAGCAACAGCCCCCATTTCTCAGCCCTTATTTCTTTTTCTATTATTTTTCACCGTAGACTATATGTATATGTCTAGTTTAACACTATAATTAAAACATAAATATTTATAAGAATTTAGAGCAGGAGGGCGGCGCGCGGGAGGCCAGGGTGCAGGCCGCGCCGGCAGACGGGAGGCCAGGGCGCAGGAGGGCGGCGCGGGGGAGGCGGGGCGCGGGAGGCCGGCGCGCGGGAAGCCACGCGCGGGAGGCCGGGGCGCGGGAGGCCGGGGTGCAGGAGGGCGGCACGCGGGAGGCAGGGCGCGGGAGGCCGGCGCGCGGGAGGCCGCCGGGGCGTGCCGGGAGGCCGGGGCGCGGGAGGCCGGCGAGCGGGAGGTCGGGGCGCGGGAGGGCGGCACGCGGGAGGCAGGGCGCGGGAGGCCGGCGAGCGGGAGGCCGGAGCGCGGGAGGTTGGGCGGCGCGGTGCAGGAGGCCGGCGGGCAGGGCGGCGCGCAGGAGGCCGGGCAGGAGGTGGCGGCGCAGGAGTTCGGCGAGAGGCGGCGTGCAGGCAGGAGGAATTGTCATCGCGCCAAAAAAATGTGGATAGGGGCCGTGGTGTAGAGCCCCCAGGACTGGGGGCTTGACGGCTGGATTTGGGAGCCTCCTCATTTTAGGGGCTCTATTAGGGTCCCTGCTGGACCTAAATTTTTTTTCCCACCACCCAAAAACTGTTTGGGGGCTGTATTTAAGGTCCCTGCTGGAGATGCTCACCCAACATTTAAATTTAATGGTCCACAAAATTGTAAAATCGATATAATTCTTATCCATATTGATGATATTTATAAAGCACACATATAGAACGGAGAAGTCCATTTACCCCCACCCCAACCCTTCGCTTTGTCTAAAACACTCTCAGACTCCAAAACCGGGTATTTCACCCCTCCGGGCACTTGAACCCCCCCTCCCCCTCTCTCTCACGGTTTTGGAGTGTTTTTGGTACACTAGGATGCCACATCGGATGCCATGCGTATAAAGATGCCAGGGTCCCACCTGTCAGTCCCATTCTCTCTTCTTCCTCCTCCCCTCTCTATTTTTTCCTCATCAAAGTTGTCGGTGAGCTCCCTCCCTCCACGAGACCCCGATGCGGCGACGCCCCTTCTTTTGTTGCGAGCTCGACCAGCTAGGCAATCACCTAGCCCTTGAGCTCTCCGCGTCGATTTGGTGTGGCAGAACCGCAGAAGAGGCAGCTCTTGGCGTGCCGGCGTGGAGGAGGTGGTGGCTCGGGGAATGGGAGCTCAGCGGAGCTCGAGATAGCGGGAGGTGAAAGCCAGAGCTCGAGGAGTCGACGACAGCAGAGGCAGACCTCACCTGGAGGTGGAATTTGAGGAGGCGGCGCTCGAGGACACAGATCTCAGTGTAGATAGAGCACGAGCTCAAGGTCGCCTTTGCCAAGCTTCGATGAGACCTCCATCTCCGCATCCGCTCTTTCACGTCCTCGTCGCCGGGCTCTACATAAGCCATCGGCTGAGGCAGCCTTCCAACTTCCCTCGGATCGATCTGGCAGTGGAGGGCAGAGGATGGGGTCGGCGGTGAGCTTGATGCTGAGCCCGCCCCCTTGGCCGAGGTCAGAGAAGATGGGGTCGGCGATGAGCTCGTCATCTTCCTCCTCCACCCCACCTCCCCCTCACATGACTCCAACAGGATGCGGCAACGATAAGGCGCCCCGTGGTGGCATCCCCGGGAAGGAGACCAATGGTGCTGTAGGAGTGGTCTAGTACTAAGATATTCATCGATATACGAAAATAAAGCGGGACACAAGATTAAACTAATTCAGGCCTTTGGATTGGGTAATAGCCCTACTCTAATTTATGTGTATTGTATGAGATTTTCATCAAGTACAAGGATCGGTACGAATTATAGTAATAGCCCTACTCCAGTTTATGTATATTGGATGGGATTTTCACCAAGTCTAAGGATCGGTACGAATTGTCAACCAAATTTATCAACTATGAACGATGGGATGCAATAGTCAACGACTTAGCTAAAAGGCTATAACGCCCTGCTTTTAATGAGACGTTAAACAATATTTTGCTAAAAATTACCTGTGAAAATTTTGCCTCTTTGTGTGTTGTATTGTAAGTTGTGCGATGGATCTCAGTTTGTCTCTCTGTCTTGATCTCGAAATTCCTCCTCTCAAAAATCTCCATTCCAAAATAATCTCCGAATTCGAATCACCGTTAATGAACTCCGCTTCTAAAACCCTAACGACGAGTTCCCCGATCTTCTCCCACAGAAACCCCTGATATTCGTTCCGAAGTTCCGAGTCAAAACTCTAAGATATCCCCTTTGGTTTCTCTCCTAAAAATCCCTGTAACTCCCCTTGCTTTCTCTCTCCCTTGAGTCCTTGAGAAAATCCCAGGTTTAAATAATATGACTTGGGCAACGAACCTCTATCTAAATCCTTCCCACCAATATAAATATATATATATACTGTGTATATATATATATAAATCCCTGAGTATATACCCACATATATAAGCATATATGTGGGCAGCTCATAAATGCATTATAGAGAGTAACTACCATGACAACGCGAACTATCTAGATGGATGGGATCTCGAATAAAAACCAAATAAGTACAATAACCATCCATCCTCATCGCAGACTTGTCATAATATTTACCTATCCACAATACAAGTCCAAAGCACCGAATTCAAAAATAAAGAGATATTTGGAGAGTTGATTCACCAGTCCGAAACGGCGAAGTGTGCCCATCAAACTACATGAAGGCGGCGACCAAACACGATACACACTTCAGGGGACATGGTCTACGGTTGAATCAACGTCCATGCATCTCATCATTTCTAAATTCTTACTAATGCGAGACTAGCCCAGGAAAGTTCTAGTCTCACACGTTCATCTAGCAAGTAATATCCAAAACATAGGGTATTTAGCTTAAATAAACAAGAGTACAGTTGCAGATACATGTTAACTAAAGTTTACATAAGCCGTACAGGCTGAATAAATAGTCCAATCGGAAGCTTGGCTACCCGAAACCCTCAGGCAACCGACTAAGGGTAAACCCTTAGATAGGACCATTCTGATCGATCTGTTCATCCCCACAACCATCATGCAAGTCTTCACCCTCACCTGTATATGGATCTAAAGGAGTATTCACAGAAATAAAACACAACTCAGTACACAAGGTATGGGCAAGGCCACAATCAAACCTAGTTATACATGTAAGCTATAATCAAGGTAAAGGCTGTATGAAAGGCTAAATTTTATTGCATAAGGCCAATTTTATTTCGCAACAGTTCAAAAGAGAAGATCATAAATTAGATTGCATAATAAACTGATAGAGTAATATCATGGCATCCATTTTCATAAGTAGTAACTTCACTGCCCTCCTTGGCAGCAAGACTATAATACAATTCAGTACGCCATCTCCTTTTCATTATCATATCATCAATCACCAAGTATGAATCAATAAAATTCTTCCTCATCCCATCCCATTTCATAAAACGTTTTAGAAACATAAATCTATACTCAATGGACACAACCATGCCGCTCATGACCGTGAGCACGGCTAACCGATTAGTTTTAACTCTGCAGAGTTTGTACAACTTTACCCACATGATGTGATCGCTCTAGTTTGTCCGGTACCCGTCGGTACCACCACACTCTACACATTGAATGCGGTCTAGAAGTCACAACACAGTTTTTACATTACCCAACATTTAGCCTTGCACCAGCACGAGGTGTGTTACTCCACATCGGGGTGCAACCCGATGTCGTGGGTGGCGGGCCCACGCCTTAACCCAGCGCCGTGGCGGCAACCTACCTGGCTCCCCACGAGGCACACAACGTTGTATTGGACAAACTTAGACGCCTACGCCATGAGGTGACCACACTGCCCCTCATGGTTCACATAGGTAGCTCCTCTAGACAGCC
Organism: Oryza meyeriana var. granulata; assembly: GCA_003991445.1. Classification (NCBI taxonomy): domain Eukaryota; kingdom Viridiplantae; phylum Streptophyta; class Magnoliopsida; order Poales; family Poaceae; genus Oryza; species Oryza meyeriana. Next base: position 351,283 of record RYFJ01001625.1, read on the forward strand.
CTACAGTCCATCACAGGTACTGCCCATACTACTCAGCCTACCAAAATGCAAGGCTAAACATCAAGTAACTTAATCCACTATGACCATCCCATACTAGCACATGTGGTTGTACTGTTTAACATGAGAAATGACACTGAGTTCGGTCCTTAATCAACCCAGGCAAACACTCCCCCTATCGATACACAACTATCACATATGTGCACCACTTGCTTGCCCAAGTTTTAAAAATGGTTTTCCTTCAGTTTTAGTTCACAAATACCATAAATATTCATCTCTGATCAGAAATAAATAAATTCCCATTTCAAACATATTTAGATGGCCATGACTTATTTTGTAGATAGCTAGGCATGTCTAAGCATAAATACAAGTAAATCCCTTATAGCAAGTACTTAATAAGTACTTTCACCCATCCTAGTGTTACAAGCAGTAGGTTATCAATATTTCAAGGTGGAATATGCAGCAAAGGGATTAACTACCATTGCCCACAATCTATATAGCATTCATAGCAAAATAACAATGCAAGTTGAAATAAAACATTGATAATCCCAAAATTTAGGAGCAATATGTTCAAAGGTAGTGGGATTCTTGCCTTGATCTAGATTAGCTTCAGGTTCCTCAACAAACTCTACTTCCTCGATCTCCAAAGATTCTTCGCCTAAATTTTTAAATTTTACAATTAATGCAAAGACAATAAATAGTGTAAAAATGCAAAATGCTCTAATATGCATGATTTTTGTGCAGTGACTTGGTACTGGTTTTATACTCTCTCTGGCGGAATTATTTTCATTTTTTCACTTACCATTTGTGAGATATGATTTTTACGATTTTTATGTGTCCTTTTAAGAGTATAAAATGTACTGATTATTTGTGGTCTAATTCTGTGCCAACTGAGTAGATAAATGGAAAGTATACATTTTTCTAAGAATTACAAAATTGATTTGACATTTTTCTGAGTTATAATGAATTTTCTAGTTACAAGTCCCATTTTCATCCTTAATCTATTCTCATAATTGCTTGGCAGATTTTCTGTACAGAATGTGCTACTTTTTATCTTACCAGATTTTAGAGAATAAAATTACAGAACCAACAAAACTGGTTTCACTCAATTTGGAATTGTAGTGAATTTCCTATGGATTTCCAAAGTTAAATCCATTTTCAATGTAACAGAAAAGCATTTATTCATTCCTTTTATTTTTTGGATTTTATAAAGGATGGGCCCACATGTCAAAGAGACAGAGCAGGGCAGGCGTGCGCTGAAGCATGGAGCGGACCGTCCGATTGCGATGCGGACCGTCCGGCCAGGCAGAACACAGGGGCGCAGCCGGCAATGGAACGAACCGTCCGATTGCGATGCGGACCGTCCGGCCAGGCGAAACAGAGGAGGCGCAGTCAGTGAGTTTTTCCGCGGCAGCAGCGGCGAATGGCGGCGTATCTCGTCGGGTGACCAAAAGAGAAAAGCTAGAGGAGTACCAGGCGAACCTAAAAGTGGTTGTATCACGGTCGGAGGTGGTCGGAATCGCCAGCGACGACGGCGGAGGCGGCGGTCTCTCTCTCGGCATGTATATGGAATGCATATTATGGGCCAAATGGGCGCATGCATGCAATAATTGAGGGACCAAGGATGCTCACTGAGGGTGTTGCGTAGTTTGGTGAAGCTGGAACGGCGACGGTTGCTCCAGGAGAGGTCCGGCAAGGTCTGGATGGCAGCGAGGGCTTGTGGATTGACTCGGCAACGATGTTCAGCTCGGCTTCACGGTGGCGTGATTCCCCGAGCAACGAGAGGCTGTGCATGCATGTCTACGAGATTAGTAGGGCCCTAGAGACACCATAGGTGCAAGGAATCGACCCCTAACTCACCAGAGAAAGTGGAATCGACGATGAGAAGGGATGGCCGAAGAGGAGGAAAATGATGGCGTTCTCAAGCTTCGGGGCACTTCGGCTTCATGTGCTCGGGCTAAGGATTTCTGGAAAGGTTGCGATGCTTCTTGCAAAGCGCCTCGACCGAACCTATCTCGTGCGAGTGGAACGTGGGGTCGTCATCGACGGTGGCGCCCGGTGCGCGGCCACAGACAGCAGTGGCGAGGTTCGCGTTCCCGAGAGATGGCTGCACGGAATGGAACAGGACCGGAGGGGTTAGTGAGGGCATGGAGAGTACATGACGTTCCAATGGTTAGGGAGAGAAAAAGCTCACCGGGGAGACAATGCGCCGGTGGTGAAGTTTCTTGCCACTGGAGGAATTGATGGCCTGCAGGGCAATGTGGAGTAGTGAGGGAGGAGTCTTCGGTGGGAACTTGCAGAGGAGAGTGAGGCGAGTGAGAGGACAAGAGGAGAGGCGATGGCATTGAGAGAGGAAGTGGCGTCGGGTTGTGAGGCGGGCTAGGCGCATGGGCGGCGCGTGGTGCGCGTTCCCTGCTGTGGTCGGGCGTGGCTAGCTGGGAGCTTGTGTGTGGGACTTCCAGGTGGGGTCCACGACTGGCCGGGCCCTCATGGCAGCGACCAAACGGCTAGGAACGCCCAGGAGTTTAAGTCCCGGGTTGGTGTAGATGGGCTGACTTTGGGTGTTTGGTTTAAATAGCTAGGGAGGGAAACAATTCGAGCCAAAATTTCTAGAGACAGTGTTAGGTATGGACTGCTTACTGACGAAGTTTCAAGGCTAGATCAGCTATGGTCTGTCCTAAAGAAATTCCCAAAGTCAGCGTTTAATCAGGATCTGCAGAAGTTAATCCAGAGCAGCAGTATTGTGCCTGTCATTTCATGTGCGAAACTTTGGAGTTAGGCTGTGAAATTTTACCAGTAGAGGGTGGATAGGGCTACAATCCTACCAGAAATCGTGGGTTGCAAAGCCATAGTTTGGAAATGGTGTTAGTGCAAAAACAGGGGAAAAATCTGTCTATTTCCAGATTTTCCCAGGGCATGGAAAAACTTATCGGGATTGCAACAGGTCTTGCAAAATTATGCCAAAATTCAGGCAAGCCCTGGATGATGTGTAGTATTTTAGTGAAGTTTTCCAGAATTTTATATTGAGCAGATTTCTCTTTAAAATTCCAGATGCGAGTTTAATGCATATGAGCCTAATATGCATATGCAAGAAAATCCAAAAACAAGGGAGAGAAACAATAAAAATAAAGTGTGCACATGCAGTGGAGGTGTTTTACTAGTTCCCACATTTTATTACACGATTTTTGGTTAGCTCAAAAATTGGGTTCGTTACAATATATACATGTATCAACACCCCCGCATTTGATTCCACCATCTCACCGATATGCATATATATAAATATATGTTTATTCACAAATATATATATATATATATATATATATATATATATATATGCGCCCATACACACAAGTGAACATATACGTGTCAACCCTCCATTATTATACCCATGTATATATGTCCATGTAACACCCTTCCACCCTTGTTCCTCTGAAGTATCCAAATTATTTTGTTCCCTCGAAAATCCCTACAAAGCGACCGTAAATTCAAATTAAGGAATTTAATTTGAATCTAAGTTTATTTCCCCTTGGAAATTCTCCGAAAACCTTTGACCTCACCCATGAGTCCAATTAATCCCTCCCTAAAGTTTCTCTAAGTTTGAATGTAAATGTTTGGATTCAAATCTATTTTGAAACCTCCCTAAAATCCCTCCTAATTTATTCCTGGAAAAATGACAAAGGGACACTATGCTTCTTAGGCCAAAAATTCCCCTATCCAGCCTAGTAAACCGCGCTGACCCGGCGCGCTCCCTGGGATGCCGCCACATGCCTCCCCCCTCCCTTCCTGGGCGCCCAGCGCCGTCGATCTCCCTTCGTCTCACCATTCGCTCGTGCCCACCGCAGCCGCTGGATCTGTGCCACGTACCACCCAAGCGCCGCACGCCAGCCACCCGATCTCCTCCGCTCGTCCGCCTGCTCGCTCTCTCCTAGGGGACAACCATGCACCGCGGGATTTCGCCACGTGGCCGCGCGCCCCCCACTCACCGTCCGATCCGCATAATGGACGTGCGCGCCCCGCCATGGCCAGATCGTCGCCACGTGCCTCCCTACCCGCGCAGTCATCCGATCCATCCCCCAACAATCCTTCTTCCTCCTTCGTTCTGTCTCTCTCGCGATTCCACGCACGCAGCATGTTCGGACAAATGCCGCCACGGATCTCCCGTGTCATGCCGGTTCCCGCCGGCGCCCCACAGTGCTCCTCGCCCTCCACCGCGTCGCGACAACAGTGGGGCGGCCTCGCTGCCCTTTTGTCCCCTCCCTCTCCTCCTTTTGACCGAGAGGCACGTCAACATGGCCCCTATTCCGAACCTCTCTCCCTCTCTCACCCCTTACCGCCCGCGCTGGCCCTATTCGTCCGCGCTCCGCGCCGAGCTAGCCCACGCACGAAGTCCAAAACTAGCTATCCGATGCACTACCATTGATTGGCCCTAAATCGCCGCCGTCCACAAAATCTCTCCTGTCCGCGAGAACTCCCGCCGTGGCGCCCTCTTTCCTCACACCTCCATGATTGGGCCTCAATCATTGAGCTCCATTATTGGAGGCGCTAGCCGAGCTTCTTGTAATGCCTGCATTTTATATTTGTCAAAACTATTTCTAATAAAAATCTAAATTCAAAGATGGCTCTTTATTAGAGTTTGAAATTTTTGTGCCATGTGAGATCTCAAAATTCCCTTCAAAAGTCAGCCCTAGAATCACTGCAAAACTCTCCAAAATTTTTGGCAAAAATTAAAAATCCCATTCAAACCAATTTTCAAAATTCAAAAACCTCTAAAACCCTTTCAAACAATTCCTGGAAAATTTTGAAATGCCACTGTGCAGCCAGGCCGTCCTCCTTCCTTTCTCGGCCTAGCACTGTTTCCCTCTCTGCCGGCCCGCTCGGCCCAGCGCGGGCGGGCGCGCCTGGGATTTAATCCCACCGGTCCCGCGCGTCAGCCGCCCCGTCTCTGCCCCGTTCTCGCCCACTCGATGCGTACACGCGGATAGACGAGATTGCTTCTGCCGCGCGACCCCGCTTGTCAGCCCGGCGACGGTGCCTTCGTCTTCCTCTCACCCTCGCTCGCTCTCTCTCTCTCTTTCTTCTCTCGATCTATCTTGAGTTCTCTCTTTGTTCTCCCCCGTACATGCCCATACCGGCCGGTCGCCGCCTTAAAAGCTCGCGGACACCTTTGTCAACCCTTGCCATCCTCGCGTGGCGTCAGCGCCGGTGAGAAAACCGCTCCGTCATCTCGTCCCGTACGCCCGACGTCACCCACGCCATGGCCGCCCAGCTTTTCTCCTCGGTAAGTGACGGAAGTCAAAGCGCACGCCCGGCCACCTCGTCCCGTCGCTTCGCCATCCCCTTCGCGACCCATTTTCCCTCTCTGTAGCCGATGACGTGTGCCACAGTGACCGGCGCCATTGATGCGTCTCATCGGCCGAGCTCGAGCTTATCCCCGGCCTCAACCGCCTCTATCCGCCGTCCTTTAGCGCCCGAGCTTTCCTATAAATAGGGCAACCCTCCCCTTCCTTCGGTCACCAAGAAGCAGGCCCGAGCAAGCTCGCCAACGTGAATCCCCTTTCCGCGGCGTACTGACCGAGCTCCCACCGCCGTTCCCGACCACCTCCGACCAAACCACCGCCATTGCTGAGTTCCTCGAGTCATCAGGAAGCCCCTCCGCCACTTCCCACCGTCGATTAGCCAGTAAATCAAAAATGCCCAAATCTGCCCACTGTTGTCCGTCGTCGCTGCCACTCTGTAACTCGCCGTAGACGAAGTTTAAGCCAAATTAACCACATCCTAGTTCTTCCTCGTGTAATGCCGCACTCGAACCAACCCCTCCCGAGCCATTCCGCTGTTCAAATGGTCGCCGGCGATGATCTTCTTCCTCCGCCACCGCCGCCGGCTCTGGATCACCACCGCCGACCATCTTCCACCGCCTTCCAAGTCAATCCGAGCCGTTCACTTTATTCACTATCGTCCCCGCTCCCTGTAGCCGTCGGCCGCTCACCGAGATTCGCCGCTGCCGGCGAGATTGCCTCCGGCGATCGTCAGCTGTCGATTCCCCGCCGTGGCCACTCCGTCGGACCCCTGCCAACGTGGCTCGATCACGTGGATGCCACGTCAGCTGGGTGGCCCGCCTCTCGGACCCTGGTCCCACCTGTTGGCACCACTGTCTCCCCTCCCGATCCCGCACTAACAAGCCGGCCCCATGCGCCAGCGACCCGATCCCGCACTGACACCTCTGTCCCACCATCCAGCCTCTGTTCTCTCTCTCTCTTCCTGTAGCGCCAGGCCCCACTTGCTAGTCTCTGGTTTCTATCTCTCTTCATTGTTCCACCGGCCCCACATGTCAACCTCTATCTCTCTCTCTTTTACTGTTCAACCGGTCCCACATGTCAGCCACAGTGCTCCTTTCTCTCTCCTGACCCAAGGGCCCCACCTGTCAGCCTCTGACTCCTTTTATTCTTTTATTCCTTTTCTTTTCCTTAATTAATTTTAATCCTTTTATTTTCAGAAAATTAACCCAAACTTTGAAAATTCATAACTTTTAAACCGTAACTCCGTTTGAGCCCATTCAACTCCCAAAATTTTTCTAAAATTGAGATCTACACATTGGAACTATTAGTTGTATAAAATAGGTTTTGATTCTGGGTGTTTTTGCATATTTTCTTTTATGACGCGTAGAGGCCGTTTCCGAGGAGTGGACGAAGGATGATTTTGTCGAAGACCCGCAGGACCTCGAGCAAGGCAAGTCATCCTTGACCATATTGGACCCATGATTTAAAATTTATTTTAATTTCTAAAAATTGCATAATTAGGGACACGACTTTTATCGGCCGTGATTCGGAATCGAATCCGTCCGGCCTAACCCATTTGCTGCATTTTACCCGCCTTGAATAATTTATTGCCCTGTCCTTTGTAACCCTGCCATCTTGATGTTCGTACTTGTGTACGGATGTCGATGACCCCTTTTTCCTAAAATAAAACATGACGATGGGAAAATCAGGGTTTTAAATAAAATGACTACTTAATCCTCGACACCCTTGGTCGAGTGTTTACGAAATAAAATGGTTTTATCAAAACTTGGTCATGGGACGTCGGTGCCTGTGTGGCTCCGGCTCTGCATGATTTTTAAGGACCGTTTCCTTGAGGAATTGCACTGAGCATATAATAGTGCGACCACATGGGTGGAATGGAACGCCCCTAGCCAAGTAACTAGTTTTCCCAGGATGGTTTTCGGTTGCTAATAAATGTGGGAGCGGTTCGGTGCCAAGAGGGCGATATACCCCCATCCCTGAGTACAGGAAATGAGTTCCTGGTACTTAGTTGAGAGGACCCATTTATAGGGCAACGTGCTATCCTGGGAAGGCTTTGGAAAGGCCTTGTCGCGAACCTCCCCACTTGGCCAGTGTGGGAGTTGTCGATGTTTTACACCGGCAATAAATATATGGGGCTACTCGACGGATGGAAACTCGGTGGATTGCAAAGGAACACAGGGAGATTTTATACTGGTTCAGGCCCTCGATGTGAGGTAATACCCTACGTCCAGTTTATATGTATTCCTTTGAGGATATACGGTGGTGGTTCTGATGAACTTGTGTGCACCTTTGAGCTTATGAGTGCTCTTCTGCCCTCATGGGGCGCCCTGCCTCCCCTTATATACTGGGGGACAAGGTTAGAAGGTAGGAGTCCCCATCGGATTACGACTAGGAGATCTCCCCTTAGAGATATAACGTACCCGACTAGGACTGTATATTCCTTTCTATACAAGGCGAAGTCTGCCGAATCTAGCTATATCTCTAATTACAAGGCTAGGCCCATCCTCTGTCCGAGTGGCCCATATGCTTGTCATGAGGTACCCGGGGCCCATGGCACCCACAGTAGCCCCCGAGACCTTCATAGTTGAGTCACAGCTGATGCCGAGTGCTCATCCTCCCCGGTGAAGTCTTCCCGAGTGCATTGCTCCCGAGTGCTCTTTGTCTGAGTGCTGCTTCTCCCGAGTCCTGCTTCATGTCAGCTGGCAGCGAGGCTATGAAGGTCTCGATGTAGATGTTGGAATAGTGTGCGCCGAATAGGCGCACCTATTAGGTGTAGCCCCCGACTTTGTGCTTAATTGTGAAGACAATTAATCATAAAGTCAAAGATCTTTAACCTGGTAGTCTTTCCCGAGTAGATTACTACTGGTATATGAGACTCTTCGGTATCATGTCAACCGGAATATGATTTATAGTCTTGCCGAGTAAGATGTTACTCGTATATAGGACTCTTCGACTTCATGTCAGTCAGAATGTGTGTTTATAGTCTTGCCGAGTAGGATGCTACTCGTATATGGGACTCTTCAGCGTCATGTCAGCTGGAAAGAGAGGTTTATAGTCTTTCCCGAGTAGTATACTACTCGAAAATCAGACTCTTCAGCTTCATGTCAGCTGGAAAAGGTGTTTATAGTCCTTCCCGAGTGGCGTCCCATTCGGAAGTTAGACTCTTCAGCTCGTCAGCTGGAAGATTGTTTATAGTCTTTCCCGAGTAGTGCACTACTCGAAGGTTAGACTCATCCGCGTCATGTCAGCGGGAATGAGAATTTTATAGTCTCTCCCGAGTAGTGTACTACTCGAAAGTTAGACTCATCCGCGTCATGTCAGCGGGAATGAGAATTTTATAGTCTCTCCCGAGTAGTGTACTACTCGAAAGTTAGACTCTTCAGCGTCATGTCGGCTGGAGTAATGTTGCTCATGGCAACTGGTAGCCGCGCATGTAGGCCGAGTACCACTGTATGAAAAATAAATCCATTACGTGGTTAGGTGTACTCGAGAGAGATACCTGCATCTCCAATTTTAATGAAGACCAGCTTGTGATCCTTGTAAGGATGTATCCTCGAGACCTGGTGGATAAGACAGATACCCAAACATATATGTTTAGCAATAAGGCTCTCATGAAGCATATCTGTTTACCTCATCGGTTCCTGTGGGTAGCACCAGCGCTATAATTTCAACTCAGCCTGCGGGCGGCCCACATGGAGCATGCTACTGTAGGAACTCATATCTTGGTGGCTGCTACCAAATAAGCCGGCCTGAGCCGACCTATCCAGCATAGCTCTAGAGAAGTATCATCCATCGCATGTCAGGATGAGTTTTTTGGTGTTGGTAACCACAATCAGCCAGAGAAATCCTTATTCGCAAGCCTTTCCGACTTACGTTCTGGATGCAAACTGGTTGCCACGTAAGCCTGAGTGGGTATAATGCAGGATCTGCTTGCCCTCCTCAGGTGTGACACAGTGCATGAGAACTCCGGATGCACTTTGACGATATAAGTCTTCTCTGACTTGGGTAAAGCCGAACAAGATACCCGAACCTTGCATTAGCAGAGGGTTCGGCTGGCGACCCTCATGGGGCGTACCCTATCCAACAGAGTTATAGCCAAGCTAGGCACCCGAACCTTGCATTAGCATAGGATTCGGCTAGCGACCCTCATGGGGCGTACCCAACCTGACAGAACCATGACCAAATAAGGTACCCGAACCTAGCATTAGCGTAGGATTCGGCTGGCGACCCTCATGGGGCGTACCCTACTTAGCCGAGTGGTATACAGCCCCGACTGGCGCCGGGGGCCGATGGTTGGCTCGCATGGAGCGTAGTCGGGGAAGACGAGGTCCCGACTGGCGCAAGTACTCGGTGAGTAGCCCTCATGGAGCATCCCGAGTGTATTTTGGCAGACTTGTCCAACCCCCGAGCGTAGGAGATGAGCTCGCAGCCCTGAGTTCCTGTCACGCGTATCCGGAGCTGGGCCTGCAATATAAAAATATCGGATGAGTAGCATCTGATGATGAAAATAATCACCCGAATAAAATGTATTTTACAATGTATGTAAATACGTGTTCTTCCTCTTTTTGATATTAATTTCCTCGAGTAGTTGACCCCTTACGTTTAAGCACTCTGCCCGACTAGTCATAGCCCCCTAGCGTCGGGAGTTGGCTCATGGCTCTTTCCCAGGCACGCGTTTTGGGTGACTTGAGTTCGTCTTACATGGAGCAGAGTTTCACGGATCGAGATTTATGCTACTCGAGTACTTTTGTAATCATTTAAGAGCAAAAACGGAAAAAAAGTAAATGCGCAGCTTATACACCTATTAGGTGTAAGCGGCTGTGGCACTAGCAAGGCCGAGTGAGGAGATGTTTATCAGAAAGCGACTTAGCTGTTCGGTATTTGGGAGTGCGGATGCCATCCTCGTGTTTGAGCTTGTGAGCCCCCGAGCATGTCACTTGTTGTTCTGATAATCCTCAGTTGTTGAAGGTCGAAGGCGGTTGTGACCGACTGCCACAATAGAGCTGTCTGACTTGCGTTTGCGATTCCCAGCTTTAGTCGGGACCGCGTCGTCGGTGTCGTCCCGCTTCTTCTGTCAGGGTGACTTGTTGTCGTCGAGGGCTTCGGCAACAGCGTGGGCCGAGTCGGCGTACTTGTTTGCCATGTCGAATAGGGCCTTGACAGAGTTGGGAGGCTTCCGCGTGAATTTATCGATGAACGAGGTGTCTTTGACTCCTTTTCGAAAGGCGGCGATGACGACCTCATCCTTGATGTTTGGGATCGAATTTTTCTTCTCAGAGAACCTCTTGATGAAGTCACGAAGAGACTCGTTCTTCCTTTGATGCAACTGATATAAGTCGTGCTCGGAAGATGGCCTCTCGTATGTTCCCTGGAAGTTGGCGATGAAGCGTTCCCGGAGTTCTCCCCAGGAGCCGATTGATTGCTTGGGAAGTCCTGTTAGCCATGTCCTCGCTGAGTCGGCTAGAGCGACTGGGAGGTAGTTAGCCATGACTTTGTGATTTCCCCCAGCTGCTCGGATCGCCAGAGTGTATGCTGTGAGCCAGGACTCAGGATCGGTCTTGCCGTCGTATTTTTCGATGCTTGTAGGCTTGAAACCCGACGGCCAGTCGACCTGTTGTAGCTCGTGGGTGAAGGCCGGTATGCCTTCGTCTTCATGAGGACTCCGACCCCGACTACGGCGGCGAAACCGCTCGTGATGGAGGCCGAAATGCTCGTTCTCGTCTTCCAGTTGGCGTTGCTCGTCTTCTTCTCGTTCGCGGCGCCGAGCATTGGTGTCCTGCCGAAGATCATGCCATAGTTGGCCTCGGAGATCCCGGTTGTCCCGACGGTCACTTCGACGTTGCCGGTTGTTGTTTGGGTTGCCGAGTGACGTCTGACGTGCCGCCGTATGCAGCTGACTGGAGCCAGCCGCGCGGCGCCGCTTTGAGGTAGACGAGACTGCCGTTGGGAATGTCGACCGATTGGTCGGTATGAGGGTATCGCCCGACTGTTGGTGCTGCTGACATGCAGCAGCAGTAAGCATGGCTTTTATCCTTGCGATCGTCGGGGTGGCCTGGTGATCAGGCCCAAGTTGGACCGTGTCCAGTAGGGTTGCGGCGGCCACGATGTTCTGTTGTGGCGTGACGAAGACGTCGTGGTCGCCGACTCGGGTTTGGAGGGCTTGTTGCTGAGCAGTCCGCCCGGCTCTGCGCAGATCGTCGGTGCGGGCGCGCAGGCGTCTTGCTTCTTCCTCTTGTTGTTCTCGCAGTCGGCTGGCCTCCTCCTCTTGTGGCTCGTGTCGTCGGCATGATTCTTGAATAGGAGTCGAGCCTCTGGATGCCATGAAAATTTCTCGTGGCGGAGTGAAGCTTGCCGAGCTGGTATCCGACTTAGAGTCGTAGTCCGACTGGAAGTCGGAGTCCGACTGAGAGTCGTAGTCGGAATAGTTGATGGGGGTGATTACCACTCCGACCTCCCTAGATCTGATCTCGAGCGGCTCGGGGCCGTATCCGAGTCGAACTCCAGGGGATCGGGTTTGCCGCGTCGGACGTAGGTTGTAGATATCCGCGGCGTCGCCGAGTCCGAACGGGAAATTGACGATCTCTTCCCTTCTCGGCCTGATCTCGGCCGGCTCGAAACCGAGTCCGAGTCGAACACTGAAAGGAAGAGTTGTCCCTGGGCTCGGGCGTATAGGAGATCGCCGCAGCATGTCGTCGAAGATTGCCGCAGCGTCGTGTGGGCCGACTGGCGCGGAGTCGGCTGGTTCCTCGACCGGTTGGATCGGGTCCGTGTCGGCCGGGGTGAGATTGCCGATCTGGTCGGCGACGAAGTCAAGGCTTCTGAATGCGATTGTATCTCCGGGGGGGAGTTTGCCACCGTCGACTTCGGTTGCTGGATCCATCGAGCTTGTAGATGTAGATCGCGCCGAAGCCCCTACCTGGCGCGCCAACTGTCGATGTTTTACACCGGCAATAAATATATGGGGCTACTCGACGGATGGAAACTCGGTGGATTGCAAAGGAACACAGGGAGATTTTATACTGGTTCAGGCCCTCGATGTGAGGTAATACCCTACGTCCAGTTTATATGTATTCCTTTGAGGATATACGGTGGTGGTTCTGATGAACTTGTGTGCACCTTTGAGCTTATGAGTGCTCTTCTGCCCTCATGGGGCGCCCTGCCTCCCCTTATATACTGGGGGACAAGGTTAGAAGGTAGGAGTCCCCATCGGATTACGACTAGGAGATCTCCCCTTAGAGATATAACGTACCCGACTAGGACTGTATATTCCTTTCTATACAAGGCGAAGTCTGCCGAATCTAGCTATATCTCTAATTACAAGGCTAGGCCCATCCTCTGTCCGAGTGGCCCATATGCTTGTCATGAGGTACCCGGGGCCCATGGCACCCACAGGAGTAAGCTCGCGTCGTGTGGGAAATGCATACACCCTTTACAAAGGTCTCTTTAAGAACTGTTCGAACATCCGTGCCCACGGTTCTGGGCGAATGTGAAGTGATTCCTCTAGTGTAGATTTTATTTTATAAATATCTGTGCAATTGTTTTGCGGGTTGGGAACCGTTACCAGGATTGGTCTGTGTGACTGATGGATGGCCTGTGTGGTCTGAAACGGGCCTGTGTGACCCGGGGTGTTGGATGACATCGGAGTTGAGTTGTTCGAGTTAAGTGATAAGTTTTGAGATAAAGAGAATCCACCTAAATGGAGGTACCAGAGGAGGGTACGCTCCGAATCGGATATTGTGACAAGTCTCAGACTTGTGGAATGGGTTGAGACGCGAGTCTCTTCCCGATTAACTTAATTGTGGTGAGTTGTTGCAAAGCAACTCATGGAATAGATTGAAGCGTGAGCTTCTTTCCAACAACTTGAAGAGCACACTTAGAGTTTTAAAACCACAAAATCTTTAAAAACCCCTCTTGCGAAAATAACCCTAACCTTCCTTGCTAAACCTTGCATGCCACATAATTTCCATGACTTGCTGAGTACCTCATGTACTCACCCTTGCTTATCTTCTCCCAGAAGTCTACGAAGATGAAGACCCTACCCTCAGCCAGTTCTACCAGGACCAAGTCGAGTACGAGGAGTTTTAGGATTTCGGTCTAGGTCCCCAAGCCATGCTTGTGGGTATAGGTCTACCCGTGTATCTCCGCTGCTTCCTTTTGTAATGTATCGTTGCATGTCTCAGGTTCTGTCCGAGGCTGCAACCTATGTAAGAACTATGTATGATAAATAAAGCAGGTTTGACTGTGATCCACCAATGTCCTGTATGTACCAGTTAGTCTCCTGGGACTGGTACAGGTATTACAGGTAACGATGTTCCTCTTCTGTTAACCTGTACGGGTTAGCGGGAGAGGGGCGTTACAGAGGTGGTATCAGAGCCTAGGTTTGGCCCCTAGGAACGAAACCCCCACGTTAGGAAGACCCTAAGGACGATACGTTCTAAAAACAATTTGCGAAAACTTAAGACTTTCTTACTTCTTCCCTTCCTTAGCAAATTTTTGAAAATTTTACTAACCCTTTTTTTGTTTTCAAATTGTAGATGGCCGCTAGCAACACTCACCTCTCCTACGGAGAAGGCCAGGGAGGCTTCATCGAGATTCTCCGAGATCTAGCTCACTACCTCGGATATTCCACTCCCCAGTTCACAGGTTTCACCGTCGCCACTGTACCTCCCCGTTGCTGCCTTACCCTCTGCCTCCACCCCCTCCGTCCCGAGTTACGCCGTCATCATTTTGTGATGGTGAGGCCTACACTCCAGCTCGCCTACCAGGACATGGCCTTCGCAGCCATTTGTTGTCTTTGTGACCAGTACTACCCTCTCCTTGATTCTTCTCGCTTTCGCCTTCTTCCCCACCGAATTAGTGGATTCTCCACTAGCATCTATCCTTGTACCTGCCGTGAGTCATCTCCTTCTTTGACTCGTTTTGTTGAGATAACCACCGCCATGGACCACTAGTACTGCCGACTCTTAGAGGCATATCGCAGCCTCGAGAGGCACTACCACTCCCTCAGAGATTGCATCCCTCCGTCTCCACACACTCCGACTTCCGCCCAGACCTCCGACTTTCCTGATCCCACTGAGGGACATGCCGCCAGTTCCCAGAGTTCCTCCCTGACTCCACCTTCCTCACCTCGTCGCCGATGTCGCCTGACTGCGCGCGAGTATCTTGCACAGTTTACTCCTCGTCCAGCTGCTACTCCAGCTGACACTCTCGCACCAGCCCCAGCTCCTATTCCTGCCGTTCCTCTGTCAATTGCTCCTACCCTTCCTGTCCCGTCCGAGGAGGAGGACCCTTCTGAGCGTGTGATGATTAAGAGCGAGGAGTAGGAGTAGAGCAGCAGCAGTGTATGGCAGCATGATGTATATAGTGGACGCCAGACCTTTTGTATCGTCGCTAACTCACTAGGAGTCATGGCGAGTAGTGCGTGTGTGTGTTATGTATGGTAGTCCGCATCTTGTATGGTGTGCGTCCAGTCTATATGACTTGGCCACCCCTCTTGTATATAAATAAAGTATCTATGTTTTAAAAAATTAGTTTGTGCTTGTGTGCCTCTTTCTTCCTCCCTTTACTCCTTCCCTCATTATTCTCTTCCCTCTCCTCCCTATAGATGGCTCGCCGCAACCAACGACAAAGGCGTACCCCAGCACGATATGGATATGAGGATGACCAAGTGCTAGTTCAGAACCAAGGAAATAACCCACAAGAACAGGAACAAGGGTCCGAAAACAATGTGAACTCACACCTTCACCCCGACCTAGTTCAACAAGACTTACCTCCACCCCCACCACTAAACATAGACCCACAGCAAATCCTGGCTATCCAAACACAAATTCTGCAAGGCATAGCCCAGACTATAGCCATGCTCCAACAAAATTCTCAGCAAGCCCCACAAGCTCCACAAAATGGAAGGGCTAAACTCATGGAGTTCATTCGATCCTGCCCTTCGGAATTTTCCCAAACCTCTGAGCCAATAGAAGCCAATGATTGGCTCAAAGATGTAGAACGGAAGCTTAACCTAATACAGTGCACCCCCATCGAGAAAAGGCTGTTCGTGGCACACCAACTGAGAGGACCTGCCGCGGATTGGTGGGACAACTATTGCGCCACCCATGAGGATTCCTCAACTATCACATGGGATGAGTTCGCAACCGCCTTTCGGGCAACCTACGTTCCCGAAAGCATTATCGACATGAAGAGAGTTGAGTTTGAGCAACTCAAGCAAGGAGCCTCAAGCATAAATGAGTACTTGAGCCGTTTCAATAAGCTGGCTCGGTACGCTACAGAAGAAGTGAACATGGATAAAAAGAAGATCCAACGCTTCCTTAAAGGAATGAACGTGGGAATACGGATTCAGTTGATAAGTTATGATTTCCCCCACATTCCAGCAAATGATTAACAAGGCTTTGATGGTGGAAGACACCCGCAAGGAAGTTGACGACTATCGAAAGAGAAAGATGGCTCATTCCGGATTTAACCCTCGCGGTGGGCAATGACCAAGAATGACTCAGCTAACCCAGTACCGTCAGGCTGTCCCGCAATACAGTCAACCCACCAGGAGCACACCCCGCCCACCAATGCCACAACAACCTCGACCAAGTGGTTTCACCTCAGGCTCCAGGGGAAGTAACCCTGCCCCAATGAGTACCTATCCAAGAAACCTAACGAATCTTACTGGAATAAGGTGCTATGCCTGTCATGACTACGGACATTTTGCCAAGGACTACCCTAAGAACAAGGAAGGCGCTGCACCAACAAGGTCCAACATCAGTACTGCTAGAGCTCCTGCACCTGCACCAGGAAGGACTGCTCCACAAGTCAGCGGGCAAGCTTCACGTACAACTTCGACCTTTGGAAGAGGCCGAGTGAACCACATCCATGCAAAAACAGCTCAGGAAGCTCCAGACGTGGTCATGGGTACGTTTCTCCTCAACTCTGTACCCGCAGTCATTTTGTTTGATTCGGGAGCTTCCCATCGTTCATCTCTCGGGCTTTGGTGAACAAAAATGGTTGGGAAACCCGGGACTTGAGGGTACCGATGATCGTACACTCTCCAAGAAGGGAGATGAAGTCGGATCTATCGTGCCCAAAAGTAACCCTGGAAATAGAAGGAGTTCAATTCCTAGCCAGCCCCATCATCCTAGAATCCCAAGAACTAGACTTGATCCTAGGAATGGACTGGTTGGCTGCACACCAAGGGCAAATAGACTGTGCCGATAAGACCATAACCCTACAAGGACCCGATGGGCAAGAAGTAAAGTTTACCCCTTCAAGAACCCAAAAGACCCCGACCAATTATGAGTAGCCTTCAGGCAACCAGCTTGGAAAATGTGCTCGTCGTAAGTGAGTACCCCGATGTGTTCCCTGAAGAACTCCCTGGAATGCTACCAGATCGGGAAATAGAGTTTTCCATTGAATTGGCACCAGGAACCGCACCCATATCCAAGCGACCATACTGAATGGCCGCAAATGAACTAGCCGAAGTTAAGAGAGGCCAAAGGTTTCGTCAAACCCAGCACATCCCCATGGGGAGCCCTAGTGCTTCTGGTTAAGAAAAAGGATGGAACTCAACGGATGTGCGTAGATTATCGAGCCTTGAACAAGGTAACCATAAAGAACAAGTATCCGTTGCCTCGAATCGACGATTTGTTCGATCAACTTAAAGGAGCTGCCGTGTTCTCTAAGATAGATTTGAGAACCGAATACCATCAATTGAAGATTAGGCCACAAGATATACCCAAAACCGCTTTCTCTACAAGATATGGCCTGTATGAGTATACGGTGATGTCGTTCGGACTCACCAATGCCCTAGCGTACTTCATGAACTTAATGAATAAGATATTCATGGAGTATCTCGACAAGTTCGTCGTGGTGTTTATAGACGATATCCTCATCTACTCCAAGGACAAGCAAGAACATGCTGAGCACCTGAGACTGGTCCTAGGGAAATTAAGAGAACACCAGTTGTACGCCAAATTCTCGAAGTGCGAGTTTTGGCTGAATCAAGTGGCTTTTCTAGGACACGTCATCTTAGCCCAAGGAGTAGAAGTAGACCCAAGTAAGATCAAAACCGTCCTTGCTTGGAAGTCCCCAGCCTCGGTCACCAAAATCAGAAGCTTCTTAGGCCTAGCCAGATACTACCGAAGATTTATCGAAGGATTCTTTAAGATAGCAAGGCCTATGACTGAGTTGCTAAAAAAGGAAAAGAAGTTTGAATGGACAGAAGCTTGTGAGAAAAGCTTCCGAGAACTAAAAAGAAGATTGACCACCGCTCCTGTCCTAACCTTGCCTAATATCCGGAAGGATTTCGAAATATATTGTGATGCCTCTCGGCAAGGGTTCAGATGCGTACTAATGCAAGAAGGAAAAGTAGTAGCCTATGCCTCTAGACAATTACGGCCGCACGAGATGAATTACCCGACTCACGACTTGGAACTTGCCGCCGTAATACATGCCCTAAAGATATGGAGGCACTACTTGATCGGCAATCGGTGTGAAGTATACACCGATCATAAGAGCCTAAAATATATATTCACCCAGACTGAGCTCAACTTACGGCAAAGAAGATGGCTAGAATTATTGAAGGATTACGACCTAGGGATACACTACCACCCCTGGAAGGCCAACGTAGTGGCCGATGCCCTAAGTCGGAAAAGCTATTGTAACCCCGCCTTGGCGCGACCGCCTCGGCCAGAGCTATGCCACGAGCTCAGAAAATTTCGAATGACCATGGTAAACAAAGGGACGCTCGCCACTTTGGTAGTCCAACCTACCTTAGAAAGTCTGATTCGAGAAGCCTAGAAAGAAGATAAGGAAATCAAGATCCTTAAGGAGAAAATTCCCAAAGACAAGGCCCCTGGATTCTTGATAGATGAACAAGGAACCCTATGGAGTAAAAAGAGAATATGTGTGCCCAACAACAAGGAACTAAGGAACCTTATCCTCAAGGAAGCCCACGAATCCGCATACTCCATACATCTTGGAAGTACGAAGATGTACCAAGATCTTAAAAAGCACTATTGGTGGTCTGGGATGAAACGAGATGTCGCCGAATATATCGCCATGTGCGATATCTACCAAAGGGTTAAAGCGGAACATCAGAAACCCGCAGGATTACTACAACCCTTAAAAATTCCTGAATGGAAGTGGGAAGAAATCGGAACGGATTTTATAATCGGCTTACCAAGGACGCCTAACGGGTACGACTCGATTTGGGTGGTCGTAGATCGACTCACCAATGTAGCCCACTTCATACCCATTAAGACCACCTACACAGGAAAGAAACTAGCAAAATTGTATATGGCCAGAATAGTCTGCCAGCACGAAGTTCCCAAAAAGATCGTGTCAGATCGAGGTACCCAGTTTACCTCAAGATTTTGGGAACAACTACATGAAGCCCTAGGAACCCATCTCAACTTCAGTACCGCATATCACCCTCAAACAGACGGACAAACAGAAAGAGTAAACCAGATTCTGGAAGACATGTTAAGGGCATGTGCCCTAGATTTCGTAGGGACATGGGACCTTTGTCTACCCTACGCCGAGTTCTCCTATAATAATAGCTATCAAGCCAGCATCAAGATGGCCCCAAACGAGGCACTATATGGACGCAAGTGCCGTACCCCACTCTGTTGAACCGATGTGGGGGAAAAACAAATGTTTGGACCTGATCTCCTAAAGGACGCAGAAGAAAAGGTAAAAGTAATAAGAGAACATCTGAAGGTCGCCCAATCTCGACAGAAGAGTTATGCCGACAACCGACGCCGCGACCTAGAGTTCAAAATCGGAGACCACGTATACCTAAGGGTATCCCCGTTGCGTGGAATGAAGAGGTTTGGCATGGTAGGAAAGTTAGCCCCTAGATTCATAGGACCCTACCCTATCACCGCTCAATGAGGAGAAGTTGCCTACCAAATACAGTTGCCCCCTGAACTTGCAGACGTACACAACATATTCCACGTCTCTTAGCTGAAGAAGTGCCTTCGTGTACCCGAAGAACAAGTTCCCCTTGAAGGCATCGAGCTAAACAAGAACCTGACGTATGAAGAACGACCAATCCGCATCCTAAAAGAAGCCAAGAGACGCACGCGAAGAACCTCGACCAAATTTTACAAAGTACAATGGAGCAATCACTCAGAAGAGGAAGCCACTTGGGAACGAGAAGACCACCTTCGCGTAGAATACCCTGAGTTGTTCGCTTAGCTTCGGAATCTCGGGTCAAGATTCTCTTTAGGGGGGTAGGTTTGTAATGCCTGCATTTTATATTTGTCAAAACCATTTCTAATAAAAATCTAAATTCAAAGATGGCTCTTTATTGGACTTTGAAATTTTTGTGCCATGTGAGATCTCAAAATTCCCTTCAAAAGTCAGCCCTAGAATCACTGCAAAACTCCCCAAAATTTTTGCCAAAAATCAAAAATCCCATTCAAACCAATTTTCAAAATTCAAAAACCTCCAAAACCCTTTCAAACAATTCCTGGAGAATTTTGAAACGCCACTGTGCAGCCGGGCCGTCCTCCTTCCTTTCTCAGCCTGGCACTCTTTCCCTCTCTGCCGGCCCGCTTGGCCCAGCACAGGCGCGCGCACCTGGGATTTAATCCCATGGGGCCCGCGCGTCAGCCGTCCTATCTCTGCCCCGCTCTCGCCTGTCCAATGCGTACACGTGGACAAACGAGACTGCTTCTGCCGCATGACCCTGCTTGTCAGCCCGGCGACAGTGCCTTCGTCTTCATCTCGCCCTCGCTCGCTCTCTCTCTCTTCTCTCGATCTCTCTCGAGTTCTCTCTCTGTTCTCCCCTGTACATGCCCATACCGGCCGGTCACTGCCTTAAAAGCTCGTGGACACCTTTGTTAACCCTCGCCATCCTCGTGTGGCGTTAGCACCGGCGAGAAAACCACTCCGCCATCTCGTCCCGTATGCCCGACATCACCCACGCCATGGCTGCCCAGCTTTTCTCCTCGGTAAGCGACGGAAGTCAAAGCACATGCCTGGCCACCTTGTCCCGTCACTTCTCCATCCCCTCCGCGACCCATTTTCCTTCTCTGCAGCCGATGATGCGCGCCACAGTGACTGGCACCATTGATGCATCTCGTCGTCCGAGCTCGAGCTTATCCCCGGCCTCAACCGCCTCTGTCCGCCATCCTCTAGCGCCCGAGCTTCCCTATAAATAGGGTGACCCTCCCCTTCCTTCGGTCACCAAGAAGCAAGCCCGAGCAAGCATGCCGACGTGAATCCCCTTTCCGCTGTGTACTGACCGAGCTCCCACCGCCGTTCCCGACCACCTCTGACCAAACCACCGCCATCGCCGAGTTCCTCGAGTCATCAGGAAGCCCTTCCGCCACTTCCCACCGTCGATTAACCAGTAAATCGGAAACGCCCAAATCCGCCTGCCGCCGTCCGCCGTCGGCGCCGCTCTGTAACTCACCGTAGACGAAGGTAAAGCCAAATTAACCACATCCCAGTTCTTCCTCGTGTAATGCTGCACTCGAACCAACCCCTCCCGAGCCATTCCGCTGTTCAAATGGTCGCCGGTGACGATCTTCTTCCTCCGCCACCGCCGCCGGCTCTGGATCACCGCCGCTGACCATCTTCTGCTGCCTTCCAACTCAATCCAAGACGTTCACTCGATTCATTGTCGTCCTCGCTCCCCATAGCCGTCGGCCGCTCGCCGAGATTCACCGCCGCCGGCGGCTGTCGATTCCCCACTGTGGCCACTCCGTCGGACCCTTGCCGACGTGGCTCGATCACGTGGATGCCACGTCAGCCGGGTGGCCCGCCTCCCGAACCCCGGTCCCACCTATCGACGCCATTGTCTCCCCTCCCGATCCCGCACTGACACCTCGGTCCCACCATCCAGCCTCTGTTCTCTCTCTCTCTTCCTGTAGCGCCAGGGCCCACCTGCCAATCTCTGGTTTCCATCTCTCTTCACTGTTCCACCAGCCCCACATGTCAGCCTCTGTCTCTCTCTCTTTTACTGTTCAACTAGTCCCACATGTCAGCCACAGTGCTCCTCTCTCTCCTGACCCGAGGGCCCCACCTGTCAGCCTCTGACTCCTTTTATTCTTTTATTCCTTTTCTTTTCCTTAATTAATTTTAATCCTTTTATTTTCAAAAAATTAACCCAAACTTTGAAAATTCATAACTTTTAAACCGTAATTCCGTTTGAGCCCATTCAACTCCCAAAATTTTTCTAAAATTGAGATCTACACATTGGCACTATTAGTTGTATAAAATAGGTTCTGATTCTAGGTGTTTTTGCATGTTTTATTTTGCGACGCGTAGAGGCTATTTCCGAGGAGTCGCCGAAGGACGATTTTGTCGAAGACCCGCGGACCTCGGGCAAGGCAAGTCATCCTTGACCATATTGGACCCATGATTTAAAATTTATTTTAATTTCTAAAACTTGCATAATTAGGGACACGACTTTTATCGGTCGCGATTCGGAATCGAATCCGTCCGGCCTAACCCATTTGCTGCATTTTACCCGCCTTGAATAATTTTGTTGCCCTGTCCTTTGTAACCCTGTCATCTTGATGTTCGTACTTGTGTACGGATGTCGATGACCCCTTTTTCCTAAAATAAAACGTGACGATGGGAAAATCAGGGTTTTAAATAAAATGACTACTTAATCCTCGACACCCTTGGTCGAGTGTTTGCGAAATAAAATGGTTTTATAAAAACTTGGTCATGGGACGCCGGTGCCTGTGTGGCTTCGGCTCCACATGATTTTTAATGACCGTTTCCTTGAGGAATTGCATTGAGCATATAACAGTGCGACCACACGGGTGGAATGGGACGCCCCCTGGCCAAGTAACTAGTGTTTCTAGGATGGTTTTCAGTTGCTAATAAATGTGGGAGCGGTTGGGTGCCAAGAGGGCAATATACCCCCGTCCCTGAGTACAGGAAATGAGTTCCTGGTACTTGGTTGAGAGGACCCATTTATAGGGCAACGTGCTATCCTGGGAAGGCTTTGGAAAGGCCTTGTTGCGAACCCCCCACTTGGCCAGTGTGGGAGTAAGCCGCGTCGTGTGGGAAAAGCGTACACCCTTTGCAAAGGTCTCTTTAAGAACTGTTCGAACAGCCGTGCCCACGGTTATGAGCGAATGTGAAGTGATTTCTCTAGCGTAAATTTTATTTTATAAATATCTGTGCAATTGTTTTGTGGGCTGGGAACCGTTACCAGAATCGGTCTGTGTGACTAATGGATGGCCTGTGTGGTCTGAAACGGGCCTATGTGACCCGGGGTGTTGGATGACACCAGAGTTGAGTTGTTTGAGTTAAGTGACAAGTTTTGAGATAAAGAGAATCCACCTAATTGGAGTTACCAGAGGAGGGTATGCTCAAATCGGAAGTTGTGACAAGTCTCAGACTTGTGGAATGGGTTGAGACGCGAGTCTCTTCCCGATTAACTTAATTGTGGTGAGTTGTTGCAAAGCAACTCACGGAATGGATTGAAGCATGAGCTTCTTTCTGACAACTTGAAGAGCACACTTAGAGTTTTAAAACCACAAAATCTTTGAAAACCCCTCTTGTGAAAATAACCCTAACCTTCCTTGCTAAACCTTGCATGCTACATAATTTCCATGACTTGCCGAGTACCTCGTGTAACGCCCAGAAATTCACCACCGAAATTCTAAACATTTATGTGTATTAAATCCCTGTCCAGGAAAGCCAGGGTACACAAATCCAAGTTGCCATACAGAGTGTCTTACAAACAGAGTAAAATTGTATTACAAAAATGCAGCGAAAAAGGTAAATATAGTCTATAGACATCGGGCCCAGCAGCAGCTTCCATCCCACAAGCACCTTGACGGTGGAGCTAGCCTATTCCTTAGGACGATCCTCGTCGGACGCGTTCTCCAACACTGAGAGGGGGAAAAGGGAGCAAGGCTGAGTACCACTCACAATACTCAACAAATCACACCCACAATTATGCATATGCACGGGAAGCAAAGGTAGGCTAGGGTTTTGATTTGCATAAGAGCAGTTGCAAACAGTAGTAGTTCGCAAACAGTAAAAGGTTGATTAATTTAACAATATTAATTCTCCACCGATTAACGTTACCCCACGTTAACCAGGCCCAACCATCCCTTACTGGTTAACGTTACACATGTTAACCAGACTCCATTGATGAACGCTACACCATGTTCACCAGACTCCTCCGGTTAACGTTACACCACGTTAACCGGACTCCACTGATTAATGTTACACCACGTTAACAGCCTCCACTGATCAGTCGTTACACCACGTTGACTAGACGCACTGATGAATGCTACACCACGTTCACCAGGCGTCACTGATGAACGTTACACCACGTTCACCAGTCTCCTCTGATTAACGTTACACCACGTTAACCGGCCACCAACGATCAACGTTATACCACGTTGACCGGACTCCACACCTTCTACCCGAACCATACCAGTTTCATAAAGCCAGATTAATTATCTAAAGGTGAGACTAATCACGGTGAGTCTTGACCAACGTGCCCATAACCGCGGGCGCGGCTATTCGAATACATTTAACTCTGATCAGAAGTGTACAACCGTACCCACAAGACATAGCTCTACACACGTTCCTGTGTGCCGATGCATCACCACGATACCCCATGAGAGGCTGTGACAGGACCGTTCACGCAACCTCTCCCTAACCATCCACACCACGCTGAGGTTGCACCTGCCGACAAGGCACACCATATTGGCCAGGCTACCCCTTGCGCCAACGGTGATCCGGAAGCCGATCAACCACTACCCCAGGCCGACCCAAACTCCATCACGCCCGCCTCTCATCTCCGGTGCCGTAGGAAAGGGATGAGAAGACGCTACAAGCCCAGCCGTTGCCGCCACGCTGGCTTGTGGGAAAGTACGACAGTAATTGCCGCAAGTGGTTCCTGGGCGAACCGATCCTTAATTGCCATGGGTGCGACAACAAGCAGAACCATATACTCACAGCCCACCATTGAGGTCAATTTTCTAGTGGAGGAATTTAACTATTAGCCTATCAAAGTTCCATTTTTCCGACATTGAGATCGAATCAAATAAAAGATAATATTTAATTCCCCGGGTGAGCTATGTTGCTAAGCATGGCTAAGCATCCTAAGAATAGTAATCTAATTCATATTATTACCCAGGTGCAACAAGGATTCAGGTTTCAAAACTAAGGCACAGTCCTATTCATTATATATGTTAAACCCATCCACATAAAATATCTAAAATAATGCCAGTTCTATTTAGGTAAATCAAAAGCAATTTAGCGAAAAACGGGCGTACAAAAATGATCACAGATTATAGTGCGCTTTGCCTTGCTCCAGCTCTCACGTACTCCGCTACAACTCTTCCGTAATACACGGGGTATCTTGAGTCACCGGCGTCCGGATTCAATAACAAACAATACACAAACAATTAAAGAATAGTAACATTCGGGGGCAATCAAAAATGGGCCTGAAAGTATTTTTAATGAATTCTTTGGCATTTTTTTGGATTAATGAAATTTGAATGGACTTAATCGGAGCAGTTCTATGAATTAGCTTATGAATTGTTGAAGTGCAATTACTGTGTTTGCCTAATATAAATTTAATTACGAAATGATTTATTGCGCAAAGTAAACGATTTATACGAGCTGTGTCACTGGACCGGTATTATCCGGCGGCTGTCGACAGGAGGCCCATCGGTCAGCCGGCGCATAGGAGGTGGCGCACAGTGGACGTCGGTCCATCGGGCTTATGTGAAACAGAGTAGCCGCTGACGCGGGCACACGTGGCGTGCGCCAACGCAGGGGCGCGGCCATGCGGCGGCCGCTGATCTGCCACGCCGGCACTCGGCAAGGCATCGGGGACGCCGCCAGTCCTCGGCCATCCCGGTGAGGCGACGCGACGCGGCCTCCCGAGTGCACCGGGCCATCCCCGAGTACGGCGGCTCGCACGATGACCCAATGGGGGGGGGGCGGGAGGGGGGCCACGCGACCACTCGGCGCCCGGCGGCGGGCACCGCGGAGAGCGGAGAGGAACAAGGAAGCGGCAAGGGGTCTCACCGGCGGCTCGTCGGCTGGCACGAGCGATGACCGCGTAGGGACCAGACGGGCGGCGCGAGGTAGGAGCGTGCGGCCGGGTGGAGTCTTCGGACAGCGTCGGGCAACCGATCTCCGACGGCGTGCGGGACGAGCTAAAAGTGGCAGCCGAGATGTTCTGGAAGATGGGGAAGACAGGAAACAGGTTAGGACAGAGAAAGAAGACGCGGCGCGGCAGAATTGGTCGGCCGGAGAGGAGACAGAGGGCCGAAGCTTACCGTGCACGAGCGACGGAGCGTCGCTCCGGCGGGGCGTTCAGCTTCCACGGACAAGGGAGACAGTGGCGGCCGACGTGACTCCTGTCCGCCGGCGAAGATGATGTCGGTGCGTCGCGTGTGCGCTGGCGGCGTCTGGAACAGCGGGGGTGCAGCGACGGGCGGAGTGCGTGAAAGGCGGCGGGAAGCTCGGGTGCGTGGTGCGGTGGTGTTTGAGGGCACGGGAGGCTCGATATGTTGGGGAAAAGATGAGGAGGAGGCGACGGCAAGCTTTTATGTGCACGCAGGGCGAGCGACGATCGAGGGCAGTAACGGCTCAATCGGGCTCGGCTCTAGATGAAGGCGCGGGCTGGCGATGGGTTGTGCGCATCGATTGGCGTGCGAGAGGGGGCAAGCGGCCGAAGAACGTGGGGCGAGTGGGTGCGGACTCGGTCTTTCCTCGTTGAACCAATCGCGGCGGGCGGGGCGGCGGAGGTGGAGGCGGCGCCGATTGGCGACGCGAAAGGGGATTTTTCCCCTCCGCCCAATTCGGACGGGAGGAAGAAAAGGCTGACCGACGGCCGCGCCTGTCAGCAGCAGGAGGGCGACCAAGCGCGGTGGGCGGACTGACGAGGCGGGGCCCACACGCGACAGAGAGAGCGAGTGAGAGCGGAGCGGCGCCGCGACAGATGGGGGCCCGGGGCAGGCTCAGCGAGCGAGGCCGCGTGCGTGGAGGCCGCATAGTGCTAGGCCGGTGGCCCAGCGAGAGGAAAAAAAGGAGAAAAAGAAGAAAAAAAACACAAGAATGGAAATGGAAAATAATTTCCAAGAGCAAAATTAAGTTTCCAATAATTGATTTTTTGATTTATTAAAAATAGTTCCTGTGCTCTGAAAATTCAGATAAATCCTGTAATATATTTTGGCAACGAGGAACATAAGAAAAATATTCCAGGCCACAATAATTTATTATTTTTGCCATTTTTTTACACATTAATTTAATTCGCTCTTAGCCTTTTACATTTTTTTTTGCTTGGGCATTTTCTCAGGTATAATTTAGTGTGCCTCAAATTGTCAGGAGGGCGTGACACGTCGTGTACTCACGGCCTTGCTTATCTTTCCCAGAAGTGCTCACGAAGATGAAGACGGCCTACTCTCAGCCAGTTCTACCGGACCATCGAGTATGAGGAGTTTTTAGGGTTTCGGTCTAGTCCTCAAGCCGATGCTTGTGGGTATAGGTCTACCCGTGTATCTCTGCTGCTTCCTTTTGTAATGTATCGTTGCACGTCTCGGATTCTCTCCGAGGCTGCAACCTATATAAGAACTATGTATGATAAATAAAGCAGGTTTGGCTGTGATCTACCAATGTCCTGTATGTACCAGCTGGTCTCCTAGACTGACATATAGGTGATTACAAGTAATGACATTCCTCTTCTGCTTACACGCCTGTACGGGGGGGCGTTAACGGTGGAGAGGGCGTTACACTTCTCCTCCGCCCCTATAAAAACCCCCCAAACCCTATCCATTTCCCCCTGCTGATCGCCTCTCCGGCTGTCACCGCTCTGCCTCGCCACTTCCCGGAGCTCTGTCGCCACCGCGTTCGACCGCCTCGGAGCCCCTTCTGTCGGGTCGAAGCCCTACGCTACGGACTCCAATCAACCCTGACTCCGCATCCCCCTTCCCTTGCTCGGTCTCGCGCCGCTCGACGCTCGAGAAGCACAAATGCCCCTATTTTTTTCCTCTGTTGTCGTCACCAATGCTCACCGAACTCCGATCACCTCCCGTAAACCCCCGCCAGTCGGATGGGGGGTAGCTCCCCGTTTGAACCCCCATGCGTGTATACACCTTTGTATGCTCCCCCTGGGCCTCTCTCCTCCGCTCAGCCCCTCGAGATCCCTCGGGACGCACGCACCCGGCGCCGCCATGGCCGTCTCCTTCTTCTTCCTCTTCTCTCTCCCCGCTGCCATTTGGGCTCCCGGGATCACCGGCTGTGCGTTGCTCATCCGCAACCACGCCGGATCGTAGCAGCTGCTCGAAGCTCTCTACCTAGTTCACTCCCCCCCCCCCGCCATGGTGCCCCGCGATCGACGCCAGCTGCGCCAGAAAGCTACCCGCCATGCACCGTCGATCTCGCTAAGCCGAGGGTCTCTCTCCCGCCTCTGTCGGTGCCGGGGGCCCTCGGGCAGTGACAACGGTGCACCCCAATCCTGTCACTGGTCTCTGGTATTCCATCGCTGACATGTGGGCCCGCTTCCCCGTCCACCACGAACCAATCCCGTGAGCACCCTAGTGCCGACAACAACTAGGGCCCTGCCCTTCTGCCCTCGCCGCTCTGGGCCTCCAGTGGGCCAGTGAGCCCTCGCATTCTCCCCTCTGTGAACCACTGATCAGTGGCCACCTAGACCCCACTGCTCACTCACCCACTCTCCTCTCCTCCTCCCTGACATGTGGGGCCCCATTATGTCAATGCGCGCCCAATTGTCAGCAACCCTGAAATTCAGCCCACTCTCCTTGTTTCCTCTGCCTTGTGGCCAGCCTGGTCAGGGACCCACCCTGCCAATGACACCAGGGAATATTCCCTTGAATATTCTCCTCTGAGAAATCAAATAAATCCCTTTTCCACTGCCGTCCAAAATTCATTTAATCTTTGGGGAAATAACATATCTTTGATCGTGACTCCGATTGACTCGTCTCCAACTCCAGTAATTTTCTTAAATTGAGATCGTATCTTCGTATGGCACTATTAGTAGCACTAAAGAGACTTTGTTTCTTGGACTTTGTGTGTGAGATTTTGTGTGTTGGCGCGCCACGATAAACCGGTCGTCGAAAATATCGTTTCGAAGCAGGACTTTTGCGCGCGATTTCTCGAAGATCGTGAAGCACTTAGAGCAAGGCAAGTCTACCTTTGATCATCTGTGAGCCCATATTGCGGAATTAAGAACTTTGATTGCCAAATCGATTTACTAGGCTACACCAAAAGATGATTTCTCAGCCGCGGAGCAAGATGTCGCAAGACGACCGACGGCCCGCCAAACCCATTTGCTGCATGACTCCCTTGATTGATTGTGATACCCTTGACAAATCCTTGTCAGTGCCCTTGACAGGATCCCGCGCGTACCCGTGTCGACGGGGCCATGGTGACTGGTGATCGCCTATCAAATTTAAAAAATGACTACGATGGGTAAAACTTTGGTGTTTACGAAACTTTGGAAACCCAACACTCGAGGTCGGTGCCTTGAGAAATAAAATGGTTTGCGAAAACCGCTGCGGCGACTGTCGGGGATCGGACGGGTGCCGAGCAGGACGAGTTCTCCCACACGCAGCTAAGGACCGATTCCTTCGGATTGTCACTCGAACATATATTGACAGATATAACCGCGGATGGGTGATATGGGGCGATAACTCTGGCTGAGTAACTAGCCTTCTAGGGATGCCTTGCCATGCCGATCGGGACTATGGCATCGTGTGGGAGGCATCGGGATACCCTCCTGGTTCCTGGCACAGCATGGTCTTGACCTACCCTGGTCAAAAGGGGAGAATGCATGACAAAAATGATGCAAATTTTATAAAAAGGAAAGGAATTTACTTCTTTTAAAAAAGGGGGAGAAGCGTTTTCTTCTTTTTCAAATCTTTTTGAGCCTTGAAGTGCTATTATTTTTTTATGAGGAAAATCTTTTGAGCCTGAGTGCTTTTTATCATTTTTACCAATTCTTTGGTTTTATTTTCAAATACTAAATCACATTTTGAGAGGTTTCCAATGTGCTCATCATGAGATTGTGAACATCCATGTCTTTGATTTATTTTTTATTTTGTGGACGAACAATTGGCTTTATAAATGATTTATTAAAAAATAAAGAATTGGTTGAAAATAATGGAATATTGCGTGTGAGTGGCATGTGACTAATGCAGGGTCAGGTTGCGATATCTGTGCCAGAGAGCAGTTGTTTTGCTCTCATGGGGTGTTGCAGGTGACTTCGTGGTCAATCTTGGTCAAACGGCTAGCATCGTGGACTACGCTCAGGGAGAGCCGAGGCCAAACAATCAAGGATGCCGGGCGTGGGCAACGGGCTAACAAGATTTAACACAACGGTGGCACACGGTGGGGTCGATATCATGTGGAGGTCTTCGTAACGGGCCTTCACAAATTGGCGCTGTGCAAGGGGGCGAAAACAATCCACGAATAAATTTGGAGACACGCGAAATTAGAAAATATTTAGCTACAGCACTGCTACATACTCAGACAGTACTGCACAGGGACGGTCTGCCATGTTGAGGGAGTCGAGTTGGTTATGGAAGAGGAGAATTTAATTTGGTAAATTGTAATTAGATTTAGTAATTGAAGAGTTTGAGTCCTAGTGGACTAGGAAGTTCTACTCTACTTTATGTAGGAGGTTTTTTGGTATAAATAGATGAGTTTGAGGCCCTAGTAGAGTAATAACTTTTGAAAGAGAAAAAAGCTAAAGTTTAGTTTTCAGAGAAAGCAGTGCTTTCTATGTGCTTTGTAAACACATCTTGATGCACTAAAATTAATCAACTTTGAAAAGCATCTTCAGTATGTATCCTTTTGAATTCTGACGTTTCATCCGATAAGACGCCGTGCGGCGAGGCGGGCGGTTGTTCTACCGGCAACATATGGCGGTCAGATTAGTGCAACAGAGACTGTCTGACCGGTGCACTCCATCCAGGTTTGAGGGCTTCTTTTATTCCGCAAAAGATTTTAGTTTTTGGTGTCTCTACCATTCACCCCTCTCTGGTAGGGTTGGTTCTTGTGTTCGATCCTACCTGAGCCTTATTTTCTCTTTTTTGATCTTCACCGAAATCTTAAGATTTTAGCTATGGCTGACCCCATTTTCACCAAGCCGATATGTTTTTTATGGAGTTGATTTTCAATTTTGGCCTGCAAAAAGATACAATCTTATATTATGTCTTAGGGATACGATATTTGCGCAAAAAGTTTTTCCATCCTTATGAAATCTCCTGATGTTTATTTCTCCAGAATAATAAGTCTGTTTGAACAATAATTGTAAACGCTTGCGTGACAACATAATTTTTGTGTGGATTTTCTCGCATCGCTAATATTTTACGCTCGCAATTTCTCATCTTTCGAAACTGCGCATGAATGTGGAAGGTTCTACGTGATTCAATGAAGCATTTTAATCATCAAGGAAATTCGCCAGATGGATGTTTTCGAAAAGGAGACTATATGAAATTTTAAGATAAAACCGTAGAGAAGCTCTTGATGGATTATTTTGAGTCGCTTTAACAACCAGTTTCCTTAAGCAATCTTGAGACTCTGTTTAATTCTTTTGATGTTAACTATCCTCAATCTGAACATTGCAAACAGAGACCATCTTTTTGATTGGATTAGATATGAAAGTTTGGGAATGAAAGTTACATTGGAGACTTTAGAAATCTGTTAATATGATAACTCTAACTTTGAATGGGCTCTGTATATACAAAAGCTAAAAAAACCCCACCTTGTCTGAATCTTCTTTCTGCAAGTCAGATTCAAACTACTGCCTCTAGATTTTCATGCTGATTCTTTCTTGATGACCTCTTTCATCGAATTCTTTCAATGTTTTAAAATGCGATTTCCCGATGACCACACTCAAGCAATTCTCCGAGGATGGAGCTTCCGCACTGAGTTAAGACTAAACAAGTTTTCTCGAGCTTTGAAGTAACTGTTAAAACAGAAACGAGGGGACAATTCCAGTGTTTCAGTGTGGCCGAGTTGAACCTGACAATTTAATCAATATGGTACCGAAGCTTGGGTAGACTCTACAAGAGGAAGATGAAGGGGAGAAGCTCCATAGATTTACGTAAAGAAGGAAGCAAGCGCTTTCAACAGAAAAGCGCAAAGCAAGGAAGATCTTCAACGAAGTTCTGTTAACAAGTCTTGCTGCTTCCCTTGATACAAGCCTAGGGCACAGCGGACTGCCCTGAGTTACGAGAGTGAACATGGACGGCACTTCATAAGTAACAAAACATCTCAGGAGTTGCCCTTCATGCGCTCCATGAAGGCCCATCCAAGTCCGAAGCACGACTTGCCAAATTGCCGAGTTGCGACCAATGATTCGAGTTTATCTATTTTACTGCCTTCTATTGACAGCACTTGGTGCAAGAGGATCGTAGTTGCGTTTTAGCTCTTAAAATTCAGGAGTTACGAGAAAAAAATTAAGAAAAATGAATTTTGATCTGTTGGACGATCTCTAAGAATCGTGAAATTCTAGACTAGATCTTTGAAGTTCCTGACCGATGATGATTCACACATGCTTGTGAATCTTATTCTTTGAAATTCTGCTTAAAGATATCGTAAATGCTCTACAGCTTAAAGACCAGGAATGAATGCTCTCACTAAAAATAAAGAAATTAGAATGCTCGTTTTGCCTCTTGGAACGGTATTACTGCGCCATCACTAGAACCTCTTGGGATGCCATTACTTTTGCACTAAAAGAAAGGCTATTGACGTAAAATATACAAGTTCTTTTGTTGCAAGTTCCATGTGTTAAATTTGAGTGCCTAGAAAAACTAAAATAACCACAAAGGACCTGTTTCTGTATCTAAAACTTGCCTCAATATGTCTTTAAATGAGATGAAAAGTAACAAAAATGCTTCTTGAGTCGATCTTGAAGTATATGGCGCAGGATATGTGAAAAAGATTCATGAGTGCTTTCTTACTCAGAAGTGGTCGCCACAAAAACAAAAATGTGTTGTGCAGCTTGATTGAAGAAAATATATGCTAATTAGACAAAAGAAGGTGTCCTCTATTTAAAGTTTCCGCTTGCCCAGAAGACTTCTCCGATGAAATAACAAAAACTAAACTGATTTTGGATCAGATCAAAAGGCAGCAGAGCACGAACCGAGAGGTATAGCGGGGGGGTTTTGGTGATCACATGCCTGATTGCTGTACTGTTCTCCACCAACCTGCTGTTCGGGCGCGTATCACTAAGCCAAATGGTAAGGACTTTTGACGAGAAGCCCCCGAAACCCAATAAACCATTTTTAAATCCGGCTGGGATTTTGTCTTTCTGTTAACCAACATAATGTAGAAGAACACCAAGTCTGAATTAAAGACCTTTGGTTGCCAAACTCATCTTTCTGCGTGACAAAAAGTAGGTACACTTGCTCTTGTTGTTGAAAAAATGACATCTAGTTAGGTTTTGCTTGTAGACTTGGGCTCAAAAGATAGAAAAAAGGATAAGTGACAATTGCTTGTGTGCTAAAGCCTAAATGGCAAAAAAATCAGTTTTGGCGAGCTGCGTGCGTCAGACCGTCGCCAGGGCAGTACCATGCCAACCGGTCAAACTGGCGCCTCGCGAGTAAACCGTTTTTCCTCAACAGTTATACAAGGCTGCGTTTGCTCGGTGGTGATGATGGCCTGTTAGTACCTCTGCCGTCATGGTGCCTCATACGCTAGGATTGCCTAAATTTTTGTTCATGTAACCCTAGTACTGAGCGATATCGAACTTCTGGGCTTGTGTTACGGCTTTGGGTGACCAAGGAAGGAGCAAGTCGTGATTATGGGACTCCGGGAGCGTTCAACGCCAGCATGACCGATACAAAAGTCTCGTCCCTCCTCCCTCAATCTGGGCCAGTCTAAAGAGCTGAATCACATTATCTTGTGGAGATGGCTTCTACTAGTGCCTTCTTGCTACTAGAAGTCTATCAGTGGTATAGTGACAGTTTGTTTACAAGGACTGGCTTTCGCTGACAAAAGTGAAGAACAACTTTACTTTCAGGTTTCTCAAATGTATTGATATAGAAATTGTGCAGCGGTAGATTTACACGCATAAAGCTGGGAGAGACAATTGCCTTGGATTCTCTCTAGAGATTTTGTTTGGCGAATTTCTCGCTTGATGGAAAGGTTTTTAAAGCTGATTTTGGAAAGTCGGTGTTTCATCTCGAGGATCATGTCGAGTTTGCCGTGACATTTTCATAAGACTTATAATCTTATCCGCATCCTAGATTGACATGTTGATTTTGATCATCTACTGAAATGTCAGTGGTTCGATCTTGTTCTATGGTTGCCCCGTAAATCTTTTAAAAAGATTCTTGATTTGTTTGTTTGCCATACTCGGTCATGCTACAGATGGTTGCTTCTTCACATAACCCAATTGTTCGTGTGATGATGACTGCACCGCGGACAGCTTTCTACATATGACACTGTTGGTCCTGAAGTAGGAGGTGCAATCTGGTGGGACAAGTGGATGACTATGGGTTGTTTGATTGGTATTTTTGAGATCATTCTTGGGGTTCTTAATCGTCGTCGGTCCCC